>JACRUU010000027.1:17948511-17998511 GCA_030449085.1 Kryptopterus vitreolus | reverse complement strand
CATTAAGGCAGGATACACCCTGGATGGAATGCCAACCCATCACAGGGCATACACACACACTCACAATCACACACACATTCATACACTAGGGACAATTTTCCAAGGTGCCAATCAACCAACCGTGCATGTTTTTGGAAAAAAAAACCCTGAGGCATGGGGAGAACATGCAAACTCCACACACACATGGCAGAGACGGGAATCGAACCCGGACCCTGGCGGGGTGAGGTGAACGTGCTAACCACTAAGCCACCATGCCCCCATATACATTACAGAATAGTGTAATTCTTTCTTCGCTTGTTTTGGAAGCTGGGGTCGGAGCACAGAGGGTAAAGTGATTTGCTCAAGGACCCAAGGGTGGCAGCTTGGCAATACCGGGGCTCGAAACCCAGCCCTTCCAGTCAGTAACCCAGTGTTTTAACCACTCAGCTACACCCCCTCCCCTTCTTATTTCCTTTCATAAAATCCCTACCTTCCTTTCTTATAACTTCCCTTTCTTCTTTTCTTTTGCTTTCCCAACCAGAAACCAGAATTAAAAAAAAACATTCTAATTCTTTATAATTATTTATTCATTCATCTTCTACCGCTTTATCCGATCTTCCCTCGGGTCACGTGGAGTCTGTGCCTATCTCTATGGGCATTAAGGCAGGATACACCCTGGATGGAATGCCAACCCATCGCAGGGCACACTCACACTCACACACACACACACATTCACACACAATTTTCCAAGGTGCCAATCAACCTACCGTGCATGTTTTTGGACCGAGGGGAAACCGGAGAACCCGGAGAAAAAACCCCTGAGGCACGGGGAGAACATGTAAACTCCACACACACATGGCCGAGAGAGGAATCGAACCCGGACCATGGCGGTGTGAGGCGAACGTGCTAACCACTAAAGCCAGGAAAGTCTAAGGAGTGCTTGTCTGATTCCAGCTTCACCAGTAGCAGTAATGGAAGAGAGATTTCACTGGATGGGTATAACTTTGTTTGGAAAACTGCTGAAGATAAAAAATGTCGAGGAGGCATTAAAAACACACACACACACACACACACACAGATTACAAAAAAAATACTCGGGTTTTAAATACGCGGCCATGATGGATGTTTTGGACTCGAAAATCGAGTTGCTTTTGGTTTACATCACCTACATTGCGTCTTCACAGGGAGGCTGTTACGGAGGAAAAGGAAAGAAGGGTGGGAAACGCGATCCTGCAGGAAATGGATACAGAACATGGATACGGGGCATGATCACGACCACAGCACACAGTGGTTATAAGACTGTTCCCTCTCATAGACACTATAATATCATGATTACAGTTTTTATAGACTAATCATATGAGTGGGTGTGATCATGTGACCCGAGTGGCCGGAATCTGCCCAGGGCTGTATCTATTTCTTATCCATTTCATTTTTCTCTTTTATCTATACTCACTCATATATATTATATGTTCCTTCCTTCCTTTCTCTAATCATTTCCTTTCTTTCCATTCATTCATGAATCTTTCCGTTACTTTATGCAGTTTTCTTCTGCATCCATCCCTTCTTCAAATCTGTCCTTCTTCTTTCTTTCTCCCTTCCTTTCTACTGTTTCTGTCCTTCCGTTCTCTCCTTCCTGTCCCATTTTTCTTTTACTCCTCTCCAACCTTCTTTATTTATTGATGCCCTTCCTTCCTTCCTTCCTTCCTGCATCCGTCCTTTACGTTTTTCTTCTCAGCCTCATCCATCTCTTGCTCCCTTTCCATCCTTGCTCTCCCTTCCATCCTTACTTCTCTCCTCCAGTCCGTTATCTCTGCACTCCTTTCTTCCTCACTTCTCTTACTCTTTGCTGCTGGAGGTAGATGAAGAAATCAGTATGATCAGTACCGTCTCTCACCGAGCTAAAACCAAAAAAGCTAGACCATTATCCACCAGAGCACAAAAACCACATCACATCCATGCAAAATACATTTCCTTTTTCTGCCTCGTTTTTTTTTTTTTTTTTTTTTTCCTAGCTCGTCAGTTCAAAGACGCAATGTGCTGTGCTTTGATGGCGGCTCATCCACTGCAGTGGATTATGTAACGAGCAAAATTTCTTTAAGAGAAGCGCTCTTCTCTCTCTCTCTCTCTCTCTCTGTCTCTCTATTAGACTTCCTCTCAGATACTGAAATCCAGAGAAGTCTAAATAAATGAAGACACTGCTAAAGAAATAAAAAGACCTTTAAAAAAAAGAGAAGGTAAAAAATGCAAACAAAAATATACTCAAAGCACCAGTAAATAAATAAATAAATAAATAAATGTGGTTTTTTTTTTCTTTTTTGGAATAATGACATATTTAGTGATTTACTTTACAGACTCAACATTGTACATCAACATAATCTCTACCCACTACTGTCCTCTAAGTAATCATCATTAATAAATTATTCTATTTTTTTTTAAAGATTTGTATTAATAGCCCACAAACTTTTTTATATAAGTAATATCCAAATGAACTGTTTTAGTCAGTACATAGAAATGAATAGAATAGAATAGTCTTTATTGGTCACATATACATTACAGTACAGTGAAATTCTTTTCTCTGCATATCCCAGCTTGATGTTGGTAGTTGGGGTTCAGAGCGCAGGGTCAGCCATGATACGGCGCCCCCTGGAGCACAGAGGGTTAAGGGTCTCTTGCTCAAGGACCCAAGGGTGGCAGCTTATCCATACCTGGGGCTCGAACCCGGATCTCCTGATCAGTAGCCCAGCATCTTAAACCATTGAGCTACCCCCTCCCTATGCGTAACTACACAGAAGTAAAACCTCGAAGGAAAACGAAGGAATGAATGAATGAATGAATGAATGAATGAAAGAAAGGAAGAAAGAAATTAAGAATAGAAAAAAAGAAAGAAAAAAGAAAGAAAGAAAAAAGAGAAAAGGAAAGAAGGAAGCGACGCCCTGATCGAGAGCGAGAATTTCAGAAGATCCCCTCCGTACGAACTCCAGAAAGAAAATGGGAAGGAAAAGAAATCCCTAAATCCCTACAGAAAGAAAGCCAAGAAAGATTCCAAGAAAGACCACTGGTCCGTGCCCCCCTCCGCAAACCCATTTCGCCCGCCCCGCCCCCTCCCCTCCCTCCAACCCTCCCTCCAAGAAAGGCCCTTCCCCGCCCCGCCGGGAAACCTCCCCCCTGTCCCCCGCTCCTTCCCGCCTCCCTCCCGCCCGCCCGCCCCCTAAGCCTGGTCCCCCGAAAGACCGAAAGCCCGCCCAAACCCGCCCCCCCCCTGGTCCCCGCTCCCCGGCCCCTTCCTGTCGCCCTTCCGCCCTCCCTCCCTCTCTCTCTCGAGAGCCCCTGGTCCCGCCGCTCCCCGGTCCGGCCTGCCCGCCCCCCCCGAAAAGTAAAGAAGGAATTTAGGAAAGAACAAAGGAAGGAAAGAAAGAAGAGCTGTAACCTGTAACTGTACTCTGACATGTTGTTTGTGTGTGTGTGTGTGTGTGTGTGTGTGTGTTGTGTGTGTACGGGAGAGGAGGGCCGGATCTGACCTCAGGTTCGTTATTAGAAGCAGATCGATGAGGCCTGAACCATGTTTTAGAGGAAAACGACTCGGTGCAGTTTGGCTGCAGCTCAGAGACTTTCAAAAGGTCGTGACCCGTGACGCTGCGCTTCCACTGAATCAATGCAGCGAATGGCTTGGAAATGGAAGACGGTTGATTTGGTGTGTGTGTTGGAACGAACCTCTTTCATGCTTTTACACAAACATTTCTGCTATTTACAATTCAGCTATTTTCTATTTTCCATTCACTCATTCATCCATCTATCCCAAATAGTTTCAGTCAGAATTTCCTTTCCTTTCCTGCCCTTCTTTTCATATGTTCCATTCTTCCTGCACTTTCCCTTCCTTTTATTCCTTCCCTACCCTCTTTATTTCTTGCCCTACTATACTTTCAAACTCCATCCATTCTTTTCCTTCCTTTCTGTCCACCTTTTTCTTCCAGTTTTGCATTTCTTCCCTCTCTTATGCATTCTTCACTCACTCACTCACCAATTTTCTTTCCTTTTGTTCTCATTCCTTGCGTAGCATTCATTCATTCATTCATTCATCTTCTACAGCTTTATCCGATCTTCCCTCGGGTCACGGGGAGTCTGTGCCTATCTCAGGCGTCTATGGGCATTAAGGCAGGATACACCCTGGATGGAATGCCAACCCATCGCAGGACACACACACACACACACACACACATTCACATTCACACACACATTCACACACTAGGGACAATTTTCCAAGGTGCCAATCAACCTACCGTGCATGTTTTTGGACCGGGAGGAAACCGGAGAACCCGGAGAAAAACCCCCTGAGGCACGGGGAGAACATGCAAACTCCACACACACATGGCCGAGACGGGAATCGAACCCGGACCCTGGCGGTGTGAGGCGAACGTGCTAACCACTAAACCACCGTGCCCCTATTGATGTATAGACGTATAGTATAAATCTCGATTTTCAATAAATAAACAATTTTGGGTATGTTGTATTGTTGACTTATTAAAAATGATTTAATAATTTCACAGTTATTAAATGTCAGGACACTCGTAAAAGTATCATGAAGGTTTTTGTTTCACAGAATTGCGGTGCACGGTCACACTATATGTAAATAGTTATTTTCATGGGGTTTGAACCCTGTATTTGAACACTGGGTATTTAAATGGTGAATGTTGTTACTCAGTTACCAGAATAAACAGTTGAAACCGGTGAATCTGATTGGTGCAGATGCCCTTGATGGCAGAATATTAGAATATTAGAAATACACAACGCAGAAGAACCACTACGCTCGTTAACTATTCGTCAACTATTCATTTCTCATTTCCCTGGTTTTCCTTCCCTTCTTTCGTTCCTTATACCATGTGATCCATTTTTGCTTACTATTTTTCCTTTCCTCTCTTCCTCAATCCCTGTCAGAGAAGCGTTCAGAAATAACGCTAATGTTAACCCGACACTGTAAAAAAATAAACAATCGTCAGACGTTAAAAAGTCTCGCTGTACCTCCGAATGTAAACAGAAAAGATTTCCAACTAGGAACATAGCCGCGAGCGCATCGTCAGCCATCAGTGAGCAGCGGTGTGAGTGATGCGGCAACTTCAGTGCAACCACTTTAATGCAACATTCAGTTTCAACTTATGCACACACACACACACACATGCAGTGACTTTCACCGAAGCAGATCCTGTAAAATAACAAGCTCAAAATCTGCGTTCTGCGAGGTTTATACCACTCAAGCTCAAGACTGCCTAAAGCTCCAAATATTACACTCGATCTAAAATAGAGCTTTATTTAAAAAAAAAAAAAAGCACTGAATCATGAAAATGTGCTAACGGAATAAAAAGTGAATATGTAAGAATGAATTAATAAATATAATTATATCACTTAAATATTAGTAATGACACACATAAGATGGCACACTTAGCAATATAGCTCATGGGTAAAAGACAAATGGCATGTTATGTCAGTGATTCGCCTCTAGAGGCTTCTCTCGTAATGACATTACATTTCAATTGTCCGACAAAGGACACTGCATTTGGAAAAATTATGGGTATGGATTTTTGCTAATACGCGATAGTTTCAGCCAGAAGCTATTAGTGCTGATTAAGTGGTAAAAAAAAATGATGAATCTGTCGCTCTCTCTAATTTTAAAACGAAAAGAAGAAGAATCACGGATTGTAATTTGGTCTCACATTGTATAATAATAATAATCAAGTATAATAGACTATACTTTACACTATACAACTTTATTGACTATATCATTCATTCATTCATTCATTCATCTGCCGCTATATCCGATCTTCCCTCGGGTCACGGGGAGCCTGTGCCTATCTCAGGGGCATTAAGGCAGGATACACCCTGGATGGAATGCCAACCCATCACAGGGCACACTCACACACATTCACACACACACACACATTCATACACTAGGGACAATTTTCCAAGGTGCCAATCAAACCTACCGTGCATGTTTTTGGACCGGGAGGGGGAAACCGGAGAACCCGGAGAAAAACCCCCTGAGGCACTGGGAGAACATGCAAACTCCACACACACATGGCCGAGACGGGACTCGAACCCGGATCCTGGTGGTGTGAGGCGAACGTGCTAACCACTACGCCACCGTGCCCCCTTTATTGACTTATATATATATATTGAACATCCCCTGAACAACTGAACAACAAAGTCACTTTTTCAAACAACCTCTTCCAGAAACAATTGACCTAGCACTCCTTCCTCTTTTATTACAAAAATATACCATCAATAGAGTTTACATTTTAAGACTGTAATCGTTCCAACCAGTGTTAATTTATTCACAGATGGAGACTCAAAGCACTATTTTGTACGTCGCTCTGGATAAATGCAAAATAAATGTCATCTGCTAAATGCTGTAAATGTAAATGAGAAGAAAAAGAAATTGTGTAAACACAGTAAATATAGTAATGGCCTTGCATTTAAACCTAGACAGCTTTGACTAGTCGCTTAAGGAAGGTTGAGCTAACTGACACGCTGTGTACACTCAGCATTAAGGGATGACACAAACACTCCGTATGAGTTTACACACAGATGACTGCGTTAACTTCTGAGGAAAGGTCAGCCTGCTCAAGATGTTATGAAGCGTGTAAGAAGCCAGTGTGTGTCGAGAGACCGAGTAGAGAGAGAGAGCGATCCTATATTAAGAGAGAGAAAAAAGAGTTTAAAAGAAGAGAAAGAGAGAGACAGAGCAAAACAAGACGAGAGAGAGAGAGGGTGGGGAAAGAGAGAATGAGAGAGAGAGAGAGAGAGAAGTAGAGAAAGACAGAAAGCGAGAGGAGCAAACAGTCATAACATTCATCGTGTTTAATAGCAGTTTATTTTAAGCCTGTTACATTTCCATAATCAGAAAATAATTTCCTGTTCAAATGATTGACGCGTTTATTAGTGCGTAAAAAAAAAGGAAAAAAAGGAAAAAAAACTTGCTTTTTCTATTCAACATACATTAATGCTCAGCTATTCAATTATTGCACCTTAATAAAAAGTACGGTTTAACTTAACCTGGATGAACCTGATAAACTTATATAATATTTAAAACTACATATACAGGTAATCTCCAACTTACCATGGAGATGTGTTCATCCCATATTATGAAAATTACGGGAGTAATTTTGTACTTATTCTGAAGTACAAAACGAGGGCTGATAAAAATGTTAAAATTTTATTTTATTAATTGATGAAGTGGCATTTTATAGCTTTGCCTCCTTCTTCTCTGTCCTTTACGCAAAAGTGCGGCTACAGGTCTCCAGGTGAAATGTAAAATAGGTTTTTCTTTTGTATTCTTGTACTTTACATTGTTGGTCAACAGTGCTGGTGGGCCGCACATTTCTGATTTTATGACGGAGACTGTGGGCTGGGGGAAATTTGAACACGGGCCGCATTTGGACCCTAGGCCAGACTTTGAACATGCATGTCCATAATTTAGCAAAACTAGAGAAAAAGACAGAGCCTGATGAAAATTAGGGGTAAAAAGCATGCCTGTATCTGACGAGACTAATCAGTGTTTCAGTGTCCAGGAACAGACGGCTTAAAAACTGGTATTTTCATGCAAAATACTTGGGTCTCCATTACCTCATTAGGCGTAACTCCGGAAAAGGAGCCCCAACGCCACCCACACCCCCAGCATCGGTACCGGTCTCGGTCCGCAGCCCAGGGGTTGGTGATCACCGGTTTAGTGGATACGACATGGGCTCTGAATGGGCTCTGAGTTTAAATCCCAAGCTGAACCAGAATGCTACTTCTGGGCCCCTGAGCAAGGCTTCTCAAGTGTATATATATATATATATATATATATATATATATATATATATATATATATATATATATATAATATAAGATAAATGTCACTTTGGAGCAACTAAAGCTGTCTGCCATGTGACATAAATGTAAATAAGGCTTACTTCCTTTTCCTCCCACATGGTTTCATCAATTCAGCTTGAATTTTGTAAATGAAACAATGATGGAAAACAACAGTGCACAACAACCAACATCAGACATTCATTATTTTCCGAAGCAGCCACAGGCTACAATATGTCAATATATTGTACTTACAAAATGTAAAACTGGACATAAAATCGCTCATTACCTCGAGATGATATTACTATTGACAAAGTCTTATGTTTTACTTTGTCTTATAGTCTACAGTTAGTTCATTGTCAGCCTACAGCCTGAAAACCAACATGCTCAATTTCAAAACTCACATGTACCTCACTTTACTCAAATCCTCCCCTTTCTAAATCATTTGACCAAAGTGACTTGAGTAACATAAAAAGTTTGAAAAAAAGTGAAAGTTTATAAAAGGGCGAAAATGCCCTACATTTGCTTAACAACTTCCTTTCCTCTTTGGTGGGAAGCCATACTGTTGCCATGTTTAAGCTTCATTTCACAGCCTACAATCAATTACAGCAGTAAACAAGAGAAGGGAGCTAGCGAACAGCTACGCCGCAAGTCTTCGGGTAAATGCCTAATGGAAAACACATTACACCAAAAAACAATAGGCTTTGTGTAAAGGCTGACATTGATTTAGACCGTTTTTAAAGGCCTGGAACAAAAAGCTATTTAAATAAGGTAGCAAACATGCTTCGCCGTGCTCGTTTATGCCCATATCTCCTGGAGAGTAAAGCCCAAATATAAAGGGATGTAAATAAATGAGTGGAGGCTTTGATAGGGACAGCCCGGGCATTTACGGAGGATATTTGCTATTTAGCACTTTAAAAAGATATGCTGAGAATAATATCCTTTTATATCTCTGCGCCAAGTCAGAAACCACTGTCTCAGTTAGGATTTATACAGGGTGTGTACGTTTTTGTTTTTTTTTGGTATTAATGTGTCGCTTGATTAAAAAGAGGTCACTTGAATAAACAATTTTACCCAAACTGCCAAAAATAGTGCACAACTAAAAATAGAACTTCCTTAAGGTACACACTGTTTTCAAGCCTGGAGCATTGTCACATCTGGACATGAGACATAATATTTTCGTATGTCATGCTATTCATGAGTTGATGCTATTCAATTCAGTTATACCATAGCGCTATTGTATGCTTGATTCGGATTGGGAAGAAGGTGTTAGAAGGGGGCTTTGTCCCAGAAGAGCTTGGAGAGGGACATGACATCTAGAGATGTACCAGCCTTGACATTGGACTTTTTTGGGTTAGATAACGTCAGTTGACCTTATAAGACTGTATAAAGGTTCTCCTTTTGAGTCCAAGGTTTCTTCCTCATACTACGTAAGGCAGTTTTTCCACAGTCACCCCAGACTTGACTAAGTAAGAAAGTGTGCTTTGTGTATTTCAACCCAAAAGAGAGTGAAGCCTCTGAATCTATGAATAAAAAAGAGGTGTGGCTTCTAAATCAAATACTATTAAGGAAGGCAATAGGACCTCTGCGTCTGTCAATCTAAGGGAAGACGTGTCCTCTGTGCTGGTCGAAGAAAAGTGCGTCATCTCTATTGAATACAACCAGATTATAAAGCTTGTTCAGTCTTCTGCCATTTTGAGGCTAGACCACTAGCTTCTGGCTGAGCACCAGCCTCCTGCCAAGGACGCCTCCGAGCCCCAGCCTCCGGTCCTTCAGCCACCCACTTCTTCCGCCGCTGTAAATCCCGTGGCCATCCGGATCAGGCTCCCCAGGGCACTCCGGGTCCATCCAGAGTTCGACCTGCCCGGGCCTGCTCCCTGGTGCCTCCCACCAGGCCTCCTCCACCCGCCCAGGTAGTTAAAGGGGGTCCCGCCTACACCGTCCGCCGCCTGCTTCGCTCCCTTTACCGTGGCAGAGGCCTGCAGTACTTTGTGGATTGGGAGGGCTATTGCCCAGAGGAACGCTCCGGGGTCCTGGTCCTCGATCCTGATTAGGGACTTCCATAGGGATCATCCCGAGCAGCCTGTTGGGTCGTCTGGAGCCGCCCTGGGAGGGAGGGTACTGTCAGCCTGTGTGAGCACTTCCGGCGGCACAGAGGAACCTCCCATCTGCAACTCACTACCCAGAAATGGCGTCTGTCTTTCTGGCAGTGGCAGATTATCTTCTAGGCTTGCCCTGAACACATTCTAGCTATTGCCAATCGCTATTTGCTACCAGCCGGTTTCCATCCTTCACTCTCCCGACCTCTGGCTTCCCGACCTTGCCTGTTTCCGGACTCTCGCTTCAAACGCTGGCTCTGTGCTCCCCATGCTCAACGCTCTCCGAAAGCTGGACCTGTGCTCCCCGCGCTCAACGCGCTTCCAACGCCAGTTCCATATGCCTGGAACTTCCAGGTCTGCTCTCTGGGAATCTAGGGAATCGGCTCACTGACTATGTTGCTAGTTTCACCATTTCCCTGGTCCCTGTCTTCTAGTTGGCTCTGAGCTCGCACTCTGCTCTGCCACTTTCCTGCTCTGCTCGGCATCCGCCTTGGATCCTCCACACTAGGTGCTGACAACTTAAGCACAATTAATGATCTTTTAAGACAGTTAATTAGAATGAGGTATACACATCCTCTAATATGTATCCCGTAAATAAATATTTATCTGCCATTTTAAGCATGTTAGAAAGCATGCATTGCATTTTAACATGCCTGTCCCTTACCTAACACAGATTATCCCATTATTGGGATATTTAGTAATTTATTGGAGCAATTTAGTCATTTACTGGAGCAGAAAGTTTAGGCTGTCATGTCCGTGGCATCCCTGGAACCAAGTAACGTAATAACAGGTTTGCAGTGTTCTTTCAAAAATTGCTCACACAATGTTCCAAGGTCAACTCGATTGCAGATTAGGAAAAATTGTATGAACAAAATGACAACAAAAAGTGTTTCAGTAATGCTGTTTACATATAATATGTGGGGGGGAGCAATGTGTTGTCTGACTAAAAGTGTTTTTTTTTTTTTTTGCTTGCATTAGCGATTCCTGATGGTGTGAAAAATACCAAATCATATAATATTTCAGCAATTTAGTTGCATAGGAATAAATCTAATTAGACACCTTGATATAGAGAGGAAACCTTTTTCTCTAATTAGAAGAAGTCCAGCCCATCAGAATTTGGTTTGTGCAACCCTAATGACTGGGGCAGACTGAGCAATTGAGGGTTTGAGCCTTGCTCAAAGGGCCCACTATTGGCAGTTTGGCAGTGCTGGGATTTGAACCTGCGATCTTCTGGTCCAGAGTCCCATACCCACTGAGCTACTATAAGATTTGCACTCCAACCGATGCAAACCATATCTTCTTGGAGCTGGCTGTGTGCAAAGGAACATTGTCATGGTCAGACAGGTTCAAGTCTCCTAGTTCAAACGAAGATGTCAGCTTGCTTGAACACTTCCAGCATTTCAGAGGAACCGCCCCCTTGCAACTCGCTACAAGGAAGTGGCAATCATCTTCCTAAGCCTTATAAGAGCGCCCAAGACCTAGGAGCTCTGCCAGATTGTCTTTGAGGCTCGCCCTGAACACTCTCAAGCCATTCTCGACCCGTGTTACCCGATCTCTGACCTGTCTGTTCTCCAACCATCCTGATCTCCGCCTTCCTGACCTCACCAGTTCTCCGACTATCCCAATCTCCGGCTTCCTGACCTCTCCCGTTCTCCGACCATCCCAATCTCCGGCTTCCTGACCTCTCCCATTCGCCGACCATCCCAATCTCCGGCTTCCTGACCTCTCCCGTTCTCCGACCATCCCACTCTCCGGCTTCCTGACCTCTCCCGTTCTCCGACCATCCCACTCTCCGGCTTCCTGACCTCTCCCGTTCTCCGACCATCCCAATCTCTGGCTTCCTGACCTCTCCCATTCGCCGACCATCCCAATCTCTGGCTTCCTGACCTCTCCCGTTCTCCGACCATCCCGCTCTCCGGCTTCCTGACTTCTCCCGTTCTCCGACCATCCCGCTCTCAGGCTTCCTGACCTCGCCTGCTTTGACCAGACTCTGGCTCTGCCCTCTGGACCCAGGGTTCTGATCTGGGTCCCGTACCGGTGCTCCTCGCTCTAGCGCTCTCCGTTTCCCGGCGGCTCTCCCAGTGATCACACTCGTGCTCCTGGCTTTCCAGCTCTCAAGATCTCGGCTCGGCAAATTCCCTCACTCCGTGCACGCCGCACGCTCCCACTTCCGGGTCTGCTACCACGTGCTCCGTGAACTCCGGATCATCTACTCGGCTCACACTCGGTTCACTGACTCGACTCCCTGCTCAGTGCCGGCCCTATTGAATCTCCTGCACAATCTTCCTATAAGGTACCTGTATTGCTATGCATTGGATCCTAACTAACCTTATCTGACAGAAGAGAATATACATTACAAAGACAAAAGTAGATACTTGACATTCCTAGTTATATGTGCTTCATTCTGTTATTGCCAAGCTGAAGGACGCCAATGGATGTAGCAGAATGAAACACTTCACTTGGACCATTAGACCCAAACCTGTACCAGCATGATAATTCCCCTGTGAACAAAGCAAAATCTATGAAAATATGCTTTGCATGTGTTGGATTTGGAAGATCTCCTGCTATAGAGTTCCCAAACCTTTTGAACACCTAGAATCCGATCCCAAGCACCCGATCCCAGCTTTTTCCCTTCAGGCTAATGAAGAATCAGAATGAATACATCTTATTGCACACACCCACTATATCGTATGCTACACATTGTATTCAACCTGTATAAACCTGTAGGTATTTAACTGTCTGCATGTAAATTGTTCCTGGGTCGTCTGGAGCACGCTCTCAAGAGTTTCATTCATCATTGTGGTGAGGTGACGATAAAAGTGATTTAAACTGGGACTGGACCCAAGGCCTCCTCACCTACCTTAGTAGCTGACTTTACCAACACCCTTGTGTCTAAAGGAGCACAAATAAAAGTCAACCTCATGCGACATCGCCTCATACAAGGTTATTATAAGGGTAAATTGAGACCAACTGTAGAATGCGATGCTCAAAAAGCACATACTATACTTACGAACAGGTGTCTTTCAAACTTTCACCCATATACAATGGTGATGGGTGAAATGGTATACAATGGTATACAAAAACACACCCTATACAATGGTGTGTACAATGTATTTGTATTTTTTATGAACCGTTAACATTTTGGGTTATTTATTCGAAAGGCAGCAAAGGCCATATTTACTAGGAGAAGTGCTGTTTGTGCTTAAGACAGTAATTAATCCAGAGCTCCATCAGGGGAACGGCGCAGAATGCAGCTCTGCTGACAACCCACTCATTTAGAGCGCTGTTTCTCCTGCCTCTGCATGCGCTAATTACAGTTAAATTAGACCTGGAAAGAAGTGGTGGGAGGAAGTGCACTACGACTGATACAGCATTTTTGTTTTTGGCACTGTCTTTCTCCGTTTCCCTCTTGTAACACCCACTCCTCACCACACCCCTGATCCCTTTCTCCATGGCTATGTTCATTTCTCTTCCTTTGCTTTGCTGAGGTTGTTTTGTTGTTTGCTTTTTTTGTGGAGGTTCCTGCTAACTGTGCTCAGTTCTGTCAAGTAGTAATTTAGGAGGATGCATATGTCGGGACAAGCTCTAGGAGTAGGGAGGCAGAAATAGAGACTGAGAACTACAGGATTCAAGAGTGTGGAAAAACACAACGACACAGCAAATGTCTACGACTCGACCGGTTTTGCTATCAAAGTTGTTCCGGTCTGCATCCATCCATCCATCCATCCATCTTCCTCCGCTTATCCGGGACCGGGTCGCGGGGGCAGCAGTCTAAGCAGAGATGCCCAGACTTCCCTCTCTCCAGCCACTTCCTCTAGCTCCCCCGGGGGGACGCCGAGGCGTTCCCAGGACAGTCGAGAGACATAGTCCCTCCAACGTGTTCTGGGTCTTCCCCGAGGCCTTTTCCCGGAGGGACATGCCCGAAACACCTCCCCTGGAAGGCGCCCAGGAGGCATCCGAAATAGATGCCCGAGCCACGCCAGCCGGCCCCTCTCGATGTGGAGGAGCAGCGGATCTACTCTGAGCTCCTCCCGAGTGACTGAACTTCTCACCCTATCTCTAAGGGAGCGCCCAGCCACCCTGCGAAGGAAGCTCATTTCGGCCGCCTGTATCCGGGATCTTGTCCTTTCGGTCATGACCCAATGCTCATGGCCATAGGTGAGAGTAGGAACGTAGATCGACCAGTAAATTGAGAGCTTTGCCTTTTGGCTCAGCTCCCTCTTCACTATGACGGACCGGTACATCGACCGCATTACTGCAGAGGCTGCACCGATCCGCCTGTCGATCTCCCGTTCCATCCTCCCCTCACTCGTGAACGAGACCCCAAGATACTTGAACTCCTCCACTTGGGGAAGGAGCTCTCCACCAACCTGAAGTGGGCTAACCACCTTTTTGCGGCTAAGGACCATGGCCTCGGACTTGGAGGTGCTGATCTTCATCCCAGCTGCTTCACACTCGGCTGCAAACCTTCCCAGTGCATGCTGAAGGTCTTGGCCTGATGGAGCCAACAGGACAACATCATCGGCAAAAAGCAGAGACGAGATCCTGTGGTCCCCAAACCAGACTCCCTCCAGCCCCTGGCTGCTCCTAGAAATTCTGTCCATAAAAATAATGAACAGAACCGGTGACAAAGGGCAGCCTTGCCGGAGTCCAACATGCACCGGAAACAGGTCTGACTTACTGCCGGCAATGCGAACCAAACTCCTGCTCCGTGCATACAGAGATCGAGCCAGCCCTCAACAGAGGGCCTCGGACCCCATACTCCCGGAGCACCCCCCACAGAGTGCAGCGAGGGACACGGTCGAATGCCTTCTCCAAATCCACAAAGCACATGTGGACCGGTTGGGCAAACTCCCATGATCCCTCCATCACCCTGTAGAGGGTATAGAGATGGTCCAGTGTTCCACGGCCAGGTCGAAAACCGCATTGTTCCTCCTGAATCCGGGGTTCGACTAAAGGCCGAATTCTCCTCTCCAGTACCCTGGCATAGACTTTCCCAGGAAGGCTGAGGAGTGTGATCCCCCTATAGTTGGAGCACACCCTCCGGTCCCCTTTCTTAAAAAGAGGAACCACCACCCCGGTCTGCCAATCCAGAGGCACCGTCCCCAGCTGCCACGCGATGTTGCAGAGGCGTGTCAGCCAAGACAGCCCCACAACATCCAGAGACTTCAGGTACTCAGGGCGGATCTCATCCACCCCCGCTGCTCTGCCACCGAGAAGCTTCTCAACTACCTCGGTGACCTCAGCTTGGGTGATAGATGACGCCACCTCTGAGCCCATGGCCTCTGCTTCCTCATCGGAAGGCATGACTCCGGGGTTGAGGAGATCCTCAAAGTATTCCTTCCACCGTCCGATGATGTCCCCAGTTGAAGTCAACAGATCCCCACCTCCACTGTAGACAGTTTTGGCAGGGCACTGCTTCCCCCTTCTGATATGTCGGACGGTTTGCCAGAACTTCTTTGAGGCCGACCGATAGTCCCTCTCCATGGCCTCTCCGAACTCCTCCCATACCCGAGATTTTGCCTCAACAACCACCCGGGCCGCAGCCCGCTTGGCCTGACGGTACCCATCAGCTGCCTCAGGGGTCCCGAGAGCCAACCAGGCTCGGAAGGACTCCTTCTTCAGCTTGACGGCATCCCTTACTTCCGGAGACCACCACCGGGTTCTGGGGATTACCGCCCCCATTACCGCCGCGACAGGCACCTGAGACCTTGCGGCCGCAGCTCAGCTCAGAATGGCTGCATCGACAATGGAGGTGGAGAACATGGTCCACTCAGACTCAATGTCTCCAACCTCCCTCGGGATCTGGTTGAAGCTCTGCCGGAGGTGGGAGTTAAAGATGTCTCTGACAGGGGGTTCTGCTAGGCGTTCCCAGCACACCCTCACAATACGTTTGGGTCTGCCGGAGTCTGTCCAGCTTCCTTCCCCGCCATCGAATCCAGCTCACCACCAGGTGGTGATCAGTTGACAGCTCCGCCCCTCTCTTCACCCGAGTGTCCAAAACACACGGACGGAGGTCAGATGAGACAACCACAAGGTCTATCATCGATCTCCGTCCTAGGGTGTCCTGGTACCATGTGTACTGATGGACACCCTTGTGCTTGAACATGGTGTTCGTTATGGACAAACTATGGCTAGCACAGAAGTCCAATAACTGAGCACCACTCGGGTTCAGATCAGGGGGGCCGTTCCTCCCAATCACGCCCCTCCAGGTATCACTGTCGTTGCCCACGTGGGCATTGAAGTCCCCCAGTAGAACAACGGAATCTCCAGTCGGGGCGTTTATCAGCGCCCCTCCCAGAGACGCCAAGAAGACCGGGTACTCTACACTGCCATTCGGCCCATAGGCACAAACAACAGTGAGAGACTTTTCCCCAACCCGAAGGCGCAGGGAAACGACCCTCTCGTTCACCGGGGTAAACTCCAACACATGACGGCTAAGATGGGGGGCTATGAGCAGGCCCACACCAGCCCGTCGTCTCTCACCGCCGGCAACTCCAGAATAATGGAGAGTCCAGCCTCTCTCGAGGAGTATGGTTCCAGAGCCCAGACTGTGGGTGGAGGTGAGCCCGACTATCTCTAGCCGGATATCTCTCAACCTCCCGCACAAGCTCGGGCTCTTTCCCAACCAGCGAGGTGACATTCCATGTCCCTAGAGCTAGTCTCTGTGTCCAGAGGTCGGGTCGTCGAGGCCTCCGCCTTCGACCACTGCCCGAACCACATTGCACCGGTCCCTTTATGAGCCTTCCTGCAGGTGGTGGGCCCACGGGGAGGTGTCCCCACGTCACTCATTCGGGCTGAGCCCGGCCGGGCCCTATGGGTGGAGGCCCGACCACCAGGCGCTCGCTTTCGAGCCCCAGCCCCGGGCCTGGCTCCAGGGAGGAGCCCCGGCTGCGCCATACCGGGCGACGTTACGGTCCTTGATTTTAATTTTTTCATAAGGGGAATATGAACCGGTCTGCATGTAGATCTGAATCCCTGTGGAAACAGGATCCACATGTCATGTAAATCTTCAGCATGTGCTTATTCTCACCTCGGATTGGTCAGATTCTGACAGTATACACTTTCCCTTTATACATGTTCTCCCCGTGCCTCAGGGGGTTTTTCTCCGGGTTCTCCGGTTTCCTCCCAGTCCAAAAACATGCACGGTAGGTTGATTGGCACCTTGGAAAATTGTCCCTAGTGTATGAATGTGTGTGTGAATGTGAGTGCGTGTGTGTGCCCTGCGATGGGTTGGCATTCCATCCAGGGTGTATCCTGCCTTAATGCCCATAGACACCTGAAATAGGCACAGTCTCCCCGTGACCCGAGGGAAGATCGGATATAGCGGTAGAAGATGAATGAATGAATGAATGATATTGTTGTTATGGTTACAACTCGTTCGGTCTTTAGGATGGAGTTATTTGGGTATTTCGGATTTCTCCGAAAAAAAAAAAAAAAAAAGAAAAGCATAAAGAAAACATGAAGAAACTTATTTCATTCACGTCGTTAAAAATGTCAACGTTTTATTCTTGAAATCATTTTAAAAATGCAATCTTTTGGCAAATTGCTCTGGAATAAGGAAACACAAGCAGCACGCCAGTCAGTGATTCGCCTCTAGAGGCCGCTCTCGCAACAAAGGCAACTGGAAAAAAGGATCAGTAAAAATGTTTGCAGATTAACTGGCAAAACCGAGGGTGCATTTATCAAACGCAATGCTTAGGTTCTCGACTGCTGAGCGGGCTGACATAAAATAAATCAAACAAGAGTCAACTACTTAGTTCAGTCATCAAATTTTTATCACTTATCCAATTCAATTATTTTTCTTTTCTTTTTTTTCATCGCCTCTTAAAGTTATCGAACCGAAAGGAATGCAGCTTGGACTTGAAGTACTAGAACTGCGGTACAGTGGCTGACATTGTGTGTAAAAGTATCTGGAGTACCAGGAGAAATTTATCAATAGAGTAGATGTGATTACTATTGGAGCTGCTGGACCAATCAGAACAGCTCGAACTGCTAAAACATATATATATATATATATATATATATATATATATATATATATATATATATATATATATATATATATATATATATATATATATATAATATCTCTTTCTTTACTCTCTCTTTTCCTCTCACTCATTTAAATTTCCCGTTCTCTACCAATTTGTTTCCTCTCTCTCTCTCTCTTTTACCCTCTTATCCTCTTTCATCCTGCTCATTCGATCCTCTCTCACATTGCCCTTCTGCCATTCTCCTCCTGTTTATTGGAACACACACTTGATATTCAGTTTGTTTTTGTGCTTTTATGACTAAGATGAGAGCCACTTACATAACACTCCCAAACCAGCTTTGCATTTTTTTTCCTGAAAATTATCATAACACAATGCGGATTTATCTGTATTTTTTTAATTGGTAGTACTCTGAAAATGTCTGGTGCATATATAAAAATATTATCAATGAAACTAAAGGCCAGTTTGTTAGTGCATTTGTTGGCATACAGACATTTTTATAATAAAATATATAATAAAATGTGAAATTGTGTTTTTTTTTTTTACTGCATTAAAAAAAAATAAGGTGACTTTTCAACAGTACTGTGTAAACAGTATATTATCATTCTAAGCATAAATCTCCACTTTGTTTGCTCAGGCACTTTGAGACAGGATGGATGTTTTTTTGTTTGTTTGTTTTTTTATTCATTTATTTTTATTTTTGACATTTGCGGTCACCTTGACAGAACACAAAGCTGCAAATGTGGGTTTTCTTTTTCATTTGTATCAGCTTTTTCCTCTCCACAAATGTCTACAAAAGGACATTTACACACAATCCTGTGCACAAAGTAACGACACAATTTTACATGCCTGTGAACCTAAGAAATCTCTCCGAGCTGTTGTTGTATCCTTCACAAAAAAACATAAAAAAATAAATAAATAACATTGTAGACCCTTGACTTATAATATGTTACATAGGCCATGTGTACATATACTGTGTATTATATATATATATATATATATATATATATATATATATATATATATATATATATACATACACATACATTACATATAGGTCAACATTACATTTGTGCTCCAAACACACAAATAAACATATATCACACATGGCCTATAGAAAATATAACATATTCTAAGTCAGGGGTCTTTAATGTTTTTCCAGGTCAAGGACCCCTGGACATTTCACGACGTGTTGACCTTTCCAGTCGTGCATCACGTGCCCAGTCACAAACAAAAAAGGCAAATTAGTTTACGCCATGTATGCTGTGCTGCGTTTATTGTGAAAGTTTTTATGTATGGGCACACGTGAGAACAAACCTACAGACCCTCAAAATGTCAACTTGTGAGGAAAAACAAACGATTGATACCGAATGGCGTGTGTGTTTTAACATGGCACGGACTGCAAAATATTTCTTTACAGAGGTTAAGGGGAAACAAAAAGTCCAACAAAATCCAACAAGGACTTTTCCCCAAAACTCCAAAATGTAGCCTCCAATGTCACGTCGCACAGAACCGCTAAAATAGTAAAGCGTTTTCTGATGGAGAATTTATAAAAGACTTCTTCTTGCTGGACTCTGCAGCACTAATACTGTATGTGCAGATAAAAAAAGGAGGCTTTCCAGAACCTTCCCCTCTCGCAAAGCACTGTAAGGAGAAGGACATCGCTGATGTACACCTCAGCTGTCCTTCACATATCCGCCTTAGAAGTACACTCCTTACAGCCCAAAACAGACTTTATTTTTCCAGGGGTCCAGGTTCGATTCCCGTCTTGGCCATGTGTGTGGAGTTTGCATGTTCTCCCCGTGCCTCAGGGTTTTTTTCTCCAGGTTCCCTGGTTTCCTCCGGTCCAAAAACATGCACGGTAGGTTGATTGGCACCTTGGAAAAAATTGTCCCTAGTGTATGAATGTGTCTGTGAATGTGAGTGTGTGTGTGTGCACTGCGATGGGTTGGAATTCCATCCAGGGTGTATCCTGCCTTAATGCCCATAGACACCTAAGATAGGCACAGACTCCCCGTGACCCGAGGGAAGATCGGATAAAGGGGTAGAATATGAATGAATGAATGAATGACTCGTATTGTTGACTTCCTTCACAATTTTGCTTGTAATAGAATATCCTCATATCCTTTTGATTACCAGTAGCATAATGAAGATTATTATATTTTACTATTATATTTTACTATTAAATTAACATCGAATTACAGGTAATGGTGAATCCTCGAACACAGCTCAAGTTCGGGAATAAATAATTGCCCACTCCTGCATTAGGAGATTATATATATATATATATATATATATATATATATATATATATATATATATATATATATATATACAGACGTGGACAAAATTGTTGGTACCCTTTGGTCAATGAAAGAAAAAGTCACAATGGTCACAGAAATAACTTTAATCTGACAAAAGTAATAATAAATAAAAAATTCTATAAATGTTAACCAATGAAAGTCAGACATTGTTTTTCAACCATGCTTCAACAGAATTATGTAAAAAAATAAACTCATGAAACAGGCATGGACAAAAATGATGGTACCCCTAGAAAACACAGAAAATAATGTGACCAAAGGGACATGTTAATTGAAGGTGTGTCCACTAATTAGCATCACAGGTGTCTACAACCTTGTAATCAGCCATTGGGCCTATATATATGGCTCCAGGTAATCACTGTGTTGTTTGGTGATATGGTGTGTACCACACTCGACATGGACCAGAGGAAGCAAAGGAAAGAGCTGTCTCAAGAGATCAGAAAGAAAATTATAGACAAGCATGTTAAAGGTAAAGGCTATAAGACCATCTCCAAGCAACTAGATGTTCCTGTGAGTACAGTTGCCATATTATCAGAAGTTTAAGATCCATGACTTAGCCACCTCCCTGGACGTGGCCGAAGTGTTAACGGTAATCCGATGGCCCATGGGACAGAATATGGGTTTGTAGTTGCCAATCCATCCAGGGTGCTAGGAGCTGGATCCTGCCATCGGAAGAGGCTTAAGAAATGCCCTAGAAGAATTGACAAGGATGAAAATGACAGAGTAAGATGGGGGAGAAAGCCATAACGAAAAGGAGGAAGGGACTAGATCTCCCTGGACAAGAAAAAGAGGCCCAGGAGGAAAATTGAATGATAAGAAAGAAAATCGAGATCGATCAAAAAAGACAAAGGATAATACGAATGGTAACAAAAGAGCCTAGAAAGACTTCTAAAGAGATTCAAGGTGAACTTCATGCTCAAGGAACATCAGTGTCAGATCGCACCATCCGTCGTTGTTTGAGCCAAAGTGGACTACATGGGAGACGACCAAGGAGGACACCATTGTTGAAAACGAATCATAAAAAAGCAAGACTGGAATATGCCAAACTACATGTTGACAAAGCCACAAAGCTTCTGGGAGAATGTCCTGTGGACAGATGAGACAAAAATCGAAGTTTTTGCCAAGGCACATCAGCTGTATGTTCACAGACGAAAAAATGAAGCATATCAAGAAAAGAACACTGTCCCTACTGTGAAACATGGAGGAGGCTCTGTTATGTTCTGGGGCTGCTTTGCTGCGTCTGGCACAGGGTGTCTTGAATCTGTGCAGGGTACAATGAAATCTCAAGACTATCAAGGAATTCTAGAGAGAAATGTACTAGCCAGTGTCAGAAAGCTTGGTCTCAGTCGCAGGTCATGGGTCTTGCAACAGGACAATGACCCAAAACACACAGCTAAAAACACCCAAGAATGGCTAAGAGGAAAAAAATTGGACTATTCTAAAGTGGCCGTCTATGAGCCCTGACCTCAATCCTATTGAGCATCTTTGGAAGGAGCTGAAACAATGCAGTCTGGAAAAGGCACCCTTCAAACCGGACACAACTGGAGCAGTTTGCTCATGAGGAGTGGGCCAAAATACCTGCTGAGAGGTGCAGATGTCTCATTGACAGTTACAGGAAGCGTTTGATTGCAGTGATTGCCTCAAAAGGTTGCGCAACAAAATATTAAGTTAGGGGTACCATCATTTTTGTCCATGCCTGTTTCATGAGTTTATTTTTTTACATAATTCTGTTGAAGCATGGTTGAAAAACAATGTCTGACTTTCATTGGTTAACATTTATAGAATTTTTATTTATTATTACTTTTGTCAGATTAAAGTTATTTCTGTGACCATTGTGACTTTTTCTTTCATTGACCAAAGGGTACCAACAATTTTGTCCACGTCTGTATATATATATTATATATATATATATATATATATATATATATATATATATATATATATATACACCGTAAATTCTGGACTATAAGCCGCTACTTTTTTCATAGGTTTTGAACCATGCGGCTAATAATAAGGTGCGGCTATTCTGCAGATTTTTTCCCAGACCGCTAGGGGCTCTAACCGGAATTAGAATCAAAACTAACACAAAATAAATGCAAAGAAGAAGAATGCGCTAGTTCCTCTTTAGCAGATATAAGTGGGTAGAAGCGGATAGAAGGAGGACAAACTCTATCTTTACAAGGTTAAGGTGACGTCATTTCACACACAGGAAGAAATGAAGATAAATACTGTAAATAGCGCTTAATTTTCTCTTGGTTCTGTCCCGTTTTAATCAGCAAAGTTGCTGCTCGTGTGTCACGTGTGTCTCTCTCTCTCTCTCCTCCCTGCTCTTTTCCCCACACACACACACACACACACACACACACACAATACAGCCTCAAAGCTTGTTCTTGATTTTCCCTCTCCCGATATAAGCCCGGTTCTCCCTACAATCCCCGTCCGGGCTCGTAGCACATACCTAGTGTCGCGGACACGGACGCTCGATATATGTTTATGCCTAACCTTTGTCTGTTCCCGATTCACGGACTTCCAAGTCTCCGGTACTCCCGGTACCACGGCGCGCAGAGCGCAAGGCTCCCTAGCCTGTCTGGCCGCTCCGTATGAGCGGCGTCTCCTGAGTTCTTTATTCTAATAAATCCTGTTTTGTATGAATTCCGGATCTCCGCGTCTCTTGTGCAGCGTCCACCGTTACACCGTGTTAAAATACAGGTTAGGAAAGGATCTATTTAGGTACATACATGTACATTTACAATTCAAAAGCGGATGCGGCTTGTATGCAGGTGCGGCTTATTTATGATTTTTTTGGTTTTTTTTTTTTTTTCAAATAGAGCGGATGCGGCTTATATGCAGGTGCGCTTTATAGTCCAGAATTTACGGTGTGTATATATATATATATATATATATATATATATATATATATATATATATATATATATATATATATATATATATATATATACATAGCCACTGCTATTAATAGAAACCATATTGTGCTATGTTAAGGTAAATAGAAGTGTGGTGTTGTTCATTGTTCTTTCAAAAAGATTCATGCATTACAAACAAATATTTCACACTTTTTTCAGTTTAATAGATTTTTTATACATTTACATGAAATTTAATTTTAATAGAAATTCTGGGTAATAATTGTATAATTAATAATTGTAATAATTGTAATTATTAATAATAATTAATAAAAAAAATTAATTAATTAGGGAACCCAGTGTAGTTTCCCCGCGGCTCCTCTAGGGGTCATGGATACCCCCAATTCTTCCCACAACCCCACACCCCCACCTGCCTCCACCATTCTGCATCTTTGCACAAAGAAACTCCCACAAATTACAATATATGGTAAACAACATCCCTATAAAAATGCCCAGCTTGTCACAAGGAAGGAAATAAAATTACTGTGAATTTGTAATGTAACTAAAATTGGATATAAAAAATGCAATATTCTCCAACAAAAAAACAACTGAAATCTTTGATATTCGACAATGATATATTCTCTCTCTCTCCTCTCTCTCTCTGTCTTTCTCTCTCTCTTCCTTTCTTTCACACTCCGCACTCTTACAAACACAAATTCCCCTTTCAATTCCCCTCCAATTAGTTTCCTCTCCGCTTTCAACCTCTTATCCTCTTTTCTCAAGAAAAAAAAAAAAATATATATATATATATATATATAACAACACTACAATTATTCATTCGCCCTGCAAAACACACAAATAAGCAATATGTATTACAAACGGACTTTGAAAACTATCCCACATTCTAAGCCAATGTACTACATTCATTTGCATAGATTAACTCTCTCAAATGGCCATATATGGTATGCAAGTTTACTTTAAAGATGTCGAAGAAAGGTAAATCGTTAACTACGACGAAAAAAAAAAAGTAAACAGAAACATATCTAATGCCGATTATTTCGACCCTTTTGGCAGGAAAACAGCATGGAAAAGCTGTGTTATTTGGAAAAATGGCTGCGCAAACATAGCTTGGGTCAAAGTTAATTAGGCGAGTTGTTGACCGTCCAGCATCTGGTGTAAACAAGACCAAATGCGTTTTCCGATCAAACTAGGCGTGCGTGATCTCGCGGCTCCGCGACATGAGCCGTTGCTTGTTTGCTAACACGTTTTTTTTTGTTTTGGTGTCGCGGCCAAGCCGTCGGGCCTGCAGATGGGTGAAGCTGGCACGGGGAGCTCCAGCCTGCAGCTCGTAGCCCACTTGTAAGAACGCCAAGCCGACATTTTAGATGAATGTCTACCCTCTACGTGGAAATTTTCACTGATGATGATAAAGATGGTCACCGCTCCCCTGACGCTGCAGCTTTGGTCTCGGTCCTAATAGTTAAAATTTACGACGGGCGTGACGCGTCCTGACTGCTCGGCATGTTTAAAGACCCGCTCGGAGCGACATTACGGGTTTTCCAGCCACAGCTTGAGGTTCGCTTATAGAACATTAATCACGAGCATCTGACACAGCTCGCGAAGCAAATGGAAATTTATGTGAATTTAATTTTGTTTGCAACCTCATTTGCATACTGCAGTTTAGTTTTTTTTTTTTTGCAGGATAGTAACGCATTAACGCGTAATGAGGAAAACGATAACTTCCCGCTCACTTTAACAGCAGCTTGGGAAAATACATACTAGGAGAGAAACACAGACTCGACGCGCTTAGCATTTTTCACCTACGCAAAGCGCTGACTTTGAACTCGCGGTCAGGAAGAGTAAGCGTGTTTCTGTTACCCTTCAAAATGCGTAAATTTAAATAGCGAGTTGAAAATACACCTAATGGAAACGCGTCAAATTCGTAAATTTTGATGCGTTTTTATGCTGGCATGAGGTGTTTTCTTAGACAATGCAAAAAAAGGAATAATTCGCAAAACTATAATGGAAACGTATTTTCCGCATTTGGAGGTCACATGATATACCTTGCCTTGCCTTGTGCATGATGCTGCAGGTGCCACAAGAGGCGCTATTGCACTGCACAGCTCAAAAGTAAAAGCGTTCATTCCGAAATTCTGAATCCACATGTCCGCACTAACAAGCGCATACCCAAATATGAGGGGATTTTGCCTTGCCATTAACGCTTGTATAACGCTCTATTAAAAACAAAAAAACGCCTAATTCGTTGGCTGTGATATAAGTATAAGCCTGCCGATATCTGTCGCCACTTTTGGACGTGGTTTAGTCGCATTATAATGGAAACACCGTCATTTCGCAACAGTTTTTTTTATCTGCATTTAGAGAATATCGCAAAAGTTTTGCGCAAATGTTTAATGGAAACGCGTCTATTGACGCAGTACCTTTAACACTACAGAGGCTTATTTCACAGCTGTGTTGGAGCGAAATCAAAATCAAAAAGATTGATATCTATAAATGGTTTTAAACCTGAAGTGGGTCTAGCATTGGGAGCTCAGTATTTAACACATTGGGACCTGGAACTTAAAGGGCCATGAAACCCCAAAACACATTTTTGAAACATTAACAGACATATACTGTACATCTATGTTTAAACAGTAATATCTGTCACAAAATATTTTATAAAATGGGAACTGGTCATTTTTATTTTTTTGGACCATTTTGTTTATGCGGTTTAAAACGCTCAAGGCATGTGACATAGACATGATTTATCTGAGTGCCCATTGGCTGTGTTGGCTGCTCATTACGCGTATACGCCCCCGTTATTCATGAGCAATGGAACTTTATACGTGACAAAGGACTGGTCTAATCCAATAACTGCACTGTGATTTACATGCGTTTATTTATGCATGGGGAAAGTAGCATGTGTCATTCGTCGTTGTTGTTGTTATTTAGTGCCATGGCTCGTGTTTGTGCCTTTGTTCAATGCAACAACACAAAAGTGTTGTTTTCGTTTGCACACGACGAAACCAGAGCTGAAGTTTTGGCTGCATGCTGATGGTTCGCGGTGTCCTACAAAAACACATGGAAAATATGTTTGGAAGGAACATTTTGTGCCGGACGGTTTTGTGAATTGGGGACTGGTGCAAACCAGTTTCCTAGATCATCATCTTTTGAAGAGATGTCGTGCCAGTTCCTCTCTATCGTCTGTGCAAATGAGCTACGTTTTCCTTAATATTCCTTGTTTTTCACATTTGAATTCATATTATATGATTTTATCTTCAACTACTTTCCTTCATTTTATGAAATCTCCACCTTTCCTCCATACTCTACCCTCCACCCCTTATCCCCCCAGTGAACAATGCTCCTTTTCACAAGCTTTTTCAAAACTGAGGTGTGAAAAAACACCACTGAAACAGCAATGGGGAAGATTGGTTCATGACCTTTTAAGGCTGCAGGTTCAAATCCCAGCACTAACACTGCTGGGCCCTTGAGCAAGTCACTCAACTGCTCAGTTAGTGTGCATAAGGGCGTCTGCTAAATGCCCTCAAAGTAGCATAAAAAAAAATTCATTTTTTTACAGACTTTTATAAGTATGAAAATCACCACTATGTCCTTGGCAACACTGGAAAACACACGAGGGATGGAAAAGCCTGTTTTATTTTCTCTTGTATATATTTTTTTGCTCTTTAATAAAGAAAACATACTTCTCATTCAATTACTCAATTAAATGATGGACTAGTAGAAAACTGGGTTAATAAAATAATCGATTGCATCAATTGCAGTCCTAATTGCATCCTATCACAGTATGTTGAATCCAATCATCTAAATGCATCGTGGCAGTGGTGAATCTTTAATGTTTCCTATCGCTGGCAATGTATGTGTACACACACACACACACACACACACACACACACACACACACACACATTATATATCTATATATCTATATCTGTATACATACCCATTACTATATATCTATATCTATATACATACATATATATGTATGTAGGTATGTAGGTATGTGTGTGTGTGTGTGTGTGTGTATAGTTGACCCCCACAAAGTTGCAGTGCAGAGATTGTGGCCTTCGTCATTCCCTGATTTCTGCTTAGACCCTTGTCAATAACTGTTCACAGCCATTTTTTTTATTTTGTTTCTATGAATATGTTTTTGTTTGTTTGAATGTTTTTGAATGTTTTTTTGTCAATATATAATTTTCCATGCATTTTAATTCACTCATATCATTCATTACTGTTCAGTACCTGTATATTTTACTGTATTATTATTATATTTAATTATTACAGTATATTTTATTCAAATACATTATTGATGTATTTACGCTACTGAGGATGAGAAGCTGAGAAAAACACCAAAGAAATTGCATGAATTGCAGTGCGTATACAGTACACGTAAAATCGGTATGTTACATTCTAGCACTGTGGAAAACACAGAAGTACAGTACTCTACTGTATGCGCCTTTACCTTTAGATGCTTTTTTAAAGGGTAATGTATTAAGATGAGTTCGAAATGGGTTTTAGGTTTTAAACAATAAACTCGCGTAACCTCCGGGAATTTTGGAGGTTGACAATAGCAGCATATCACATCAATGTTTGATTGCTTTTACGACACAAGCAACCTGCCCTTTTTTCTTATTTCTCTATCTTGGATGAGGGCTAAAGGAAAGTCACTCACAGACATTTAATAATCCCAGCTTTACACAATCACATGCAATATCCATTATACGCATCGTGGACAAGCTCACAGAGTTAACGTCACGCTGCACTTTTTTTTTCCCCCCACAAAGCCCATTTCAGGAGTATATTTTTGATCACTTTTGCATGCCGGGGGATATATTTAACAAGGCCACAGGTTTAGATGCATCCTCTGGCCAAGCTTCTATTAATTCTCTGACAAAACATATTTTGAGTTATTCTATCAAAATCCAATCGTATTCGTTTTAAATATGTTCATTTATTTAAAGTCCAACCAGATTCCTTCCATTCAAGTTCAAGGATATCAGAGGTCATCAAGTGCATTAAAAAATGTCCGTCCACCTCGGTTTTAGCAGCAGAGTTAAGCGAAGCTTGCGAAACCACTTTCATCCACACTTTTCACCCCACCATCAGAACCATCCTACTGTCAGCTTTACAATTTGCCAGACCACTGAAGCTCAACCTTATGACCTCCACTGACCCCCGTTTTGCTTTAATATCTGGGCAAAGTCAGGGGTAGATCCAGATCCAGTCACCTCTATTCCCTCTGCTGGGGGCCCAAAAGCGCAGATACAATCTATAATCTCAGAAATAACCAAGCACTTTACTCATTTAGCAAAGTGGGGAAACTGAAGTATATGCTTATTGGACCATTATTGGACAATTCATTATAGTGTTACAGTTTCATTTGGCTGACAATAGCCATCTGAGAAACAAAGTCTTGATTGACTTTAGATAGTTCTGATTAACTTCCAAATGATTCGAGGCTCTTCGAGACCCCAGAACGAATGTTATTTCCCAAACAAAAAAACAAAAACAAATCGACAATAACAACATTATCTGGCATCGTGTACTGTAGACGAGTCGCCCATCCCGCATAGTGACATGAGAGTGATTGTAAAACCTTCTCACCCGTGATGGTGACAGAGGCGTTGCCTTCGTCCCCTAGAAGTGGATTGGTCAGTTTGCAGCTGTAGGTGCTCTTTGGTTCGAGGACCACCGTTAGGATGCTTCTGATAGTGAACAGGCCTTTCTCGTTGGCTACCAGTGAGATGGTGACATTCTCTGTTATGTTGTGCCCGCTTCCGTCCTGCCACAGAACCTCAGCCTCGGGATAACCGCCATATGCCACG
Organism: Kryptopterus vitreolus; assembly: GCA_030449085.1. NCBI lineage: Eukaryota > Metazoa > Chordata > Actinopteri > Siluriformes > Siluridae > Kryptopterus > Kryptopterus vitreolus. The sequence continues at coordinate 17,969,578 of JACRUU010000027.1, read as the reverse complement.
CAGGTCAATGCTATGACATCACCGGGCTTGGGGTTGCTGTTGGTCTCCCATGTCACTGCAGGTTTTGAGTAGGGGGCTGACAAGAAGGGAAAATAAATGATGAACTATTATACACTCAGAAGCATGACATGACGTTGTAGTATAGGTATGCACACCAATCAGACATAACATTATGACATTATAAGTAGTGAATTATGCATTATGACATTATAGACGTGTGCTCGGGTGTGCCCTTATAAACTTCAATGCTTTTGCTTGCATCTGAAGCCATTTGTTTATCATCTGTTTAGAGACTTTATCAGCTTTATTATTTATTTATTTAATTAATTTATTATTTATTTATGTCCAAAGAAAGAGGCAAACTGGCCCATAAAGGCCGAGAAGTGATTCCTTCGCCGAGTGGTGTGATCAGTGCCACTGATGTATGCGGATATTAGAGCCTCAATCGAAGCAGATTCAAAGCATCTTCGGAAAGTTTCGCAGTCAAAATGGAAAGCATCTAATCTAATGCTAATCGTATCGGTAATCTCGCACTACAGGGTTTAGTCCGCAGCTTAACCGACTCGAAAACAAAATGCTCCAGGCTCGAGACGGATAATGAGTGGCTCAAGGCTAAGGTTTCAGATCTTGAGAGGTTCCAGATCTTCAGATACTCCCAGCCAACGCCAAAAAAATTGGAATTCTGGGTAAAGGGCATTTTGCAATTTCACCGACTTCAATTCAAAGACTTGGTCATCCATGAATCTCGTACAAAGGGACGAGCTAGTGTGCCAGGGGCAGAAGATCTTTGAGGATTGCTGCCCCGAGGTTTTAAAACCTTGCGCCGAATATAAGGATGTAGTGGTGCCATTTTGCATCGCTGAATCAAACACCATCCAGAGCTCAGTTGGTGAATTTTTGTTTTCTTTTTTTCACCAAACTATGAAGAATCTTGTCTGAACATCCAAGCTTATTTACAGTATTATATTCTGGGACATGTAGTTTTACTGCACTTGTATTTGTCTTGCTTTGAACTGCTGGTACTGTCAGTAGCTTGTGTTACACACATAAGTGAGGTTACATATAGTTCAAGGGAATATTTGGAATTAGGAAACGTTGCTGTTACGGGTAAAGCGATGGCACCTGATGTTCTCGCTGTCAGCTGGTGTGACGTTTTATTACCTTTACTTTCATATTATCTTTTTCATTTTCGGAGTGTGCAATCAATATCACTATCACGTGCGAAAAGTCATTTGTGTTAGTGGTGGGTCTGTGTGCATCGGGGGCATATCAAAAGCTTGGTCATGTTCATATTCGCTATCCACGTTTCCAATGAGTAACGGTTCACCAGTTAAGGGCCTCCTCAATGAAGCGAAATAAAAGTTCTTAGCTATTTGAAATATGTGAACACTAGCCTAACCTTTATTCAGGAATAAATGCCATTCTAGTTTCCGGAGCAAGTCTCGGCAAGTTCTCACTTAGCGGAGTATGCTTGATTTTGGCTAATGTATAGCGACAATGAGGCTTGTTGTTTTCCCGTCCGGATCTACATTCTATCTAATTCTGGATGGGGAATTTTAACCGCTATCTAGACACACTTCTGGACCTCTCCTCATCTACGCATTGCACACAGTTTTCATCTGGTAGGGTCATTAAGCTATTTATAGAACACTATGTAGTCTCTGATGTCTGGTGCTTTTTATTTTAATTCTAGTACAACATAATTTCCATTTTTTCCGTTGTCCTTCTCCTGTATTGATTATTTCTTATTTGATAATAAATTGGTTCGTTTATTGTGTTTATAATACATGTGTATTCTCCGTCCCCGCAGCATTTGACCTTGCAGTTCCAAGCTTTTCAATGTCTCCGCCCCCCTGGAATTTTATTGCTTTACGTCTTTAGCACCCTGATTTTATTGCAGTCACTAATGATCGTATAGAACTGTTTATTCCCGGGTTCGATTCCCATCTCGATTCGATTCCCATCTGTGTGTGGAGTTGTTCTCCCCGTGCCTCAGGGGGTTTTTCTCCAGGATCTCTGGTTTCCCCCGGTCCAAAAACACGATTGGCACCTTGGAAAATGGTCCCTAGTGTGTGAATGTGTGTGAATGTGTGTGAGTGTATGTGTGCGGTTGGTATTCCATTCAGGGTGTATCCTTCCTTAATGCCCATAGACGCCTGAGATAGGCACAGACTCCCCGTGATCCAAGGGAAGATCGGATATAGCGGTAGAAGATGAATGAATGAATGAAAGAATGAATGAATGAATTTCAGGGGATAAATTATGGCCTATTCAGCATATAAGATGAAAGTGATGAATGAACGATGGCCAAACTGCGGCCCGCCCCCACATTTGATCCGGCCCTTTGCATAATGCCAGAGACATATTTTGAAAATTACATTTTAATAAATGTGTAAAGGATTCATTGGTCCTATGGAAGGTGTAGAGGCAAACGACAGTTCACTTTCAAACATTCGTTCGGTATCTCACTGTGGGAACTGCCTCGGGTGTGACCGATCCAGAAAGCACCAATTGCACGTCTCCTGGAATGACAGACCAATCATGACAGTGATACGGGAGTCCCGCCTCCCTATTCGATATGTTCCGCGGCGCTTTCCTTCCCTCATACTAGAAGTCCCGCAAGGTTCTGTCCTGCTTCTAACCGCTCATGCAAAAATATGTTATTTTGTCCCGCCATATGCGTTCATGCCATTTTGCACCATTTTGCAGGAGTCCTGTGAATAACTGTATTCTCCCGCAACCCTCTTGAACACTTGAATAAATTCCCTCCCGCACCGGCAATCAAGCATCAAATCTTGTCCTGCACTCATTTGCGTTGGGTCTCGCGGGAGTGCAGATCTCTACCTCATACTCACGCCGGGACACACCCACACTCTCACAGTTCACTTTTTCATGCATGAAACTGATGAAAACTCAGATGAGATCAAGACTCACTGATGAACATTTGCATTAGTCTTTGAGACTTTGTCTGTGACAGGAATGAAACCTGACATTGGACTTCTCACCAGTCAGAAACAAGCCCACAGTTCACACTAATTAAAATGCAAGTAAATGTTTTGAATTTGAATAGCACTGGATATAAAAAAAAGTCATTCTAATGGTAATAAAGTTAATTAATATATCGCTTGAAACTAAATGATCATTTGTCTGTGGTGAATAACAAAGTAATAAACTATTCTAGTATAAGAAATATAATACATACAGTTAAAATCCTAATACTATTAGTAGTCACTCTTTATACACCTTAGAAAATATAACTGGAGAGGATACATCAGATTTTTTTTTTTCTTAAATGTTCCTTCGATCAATTGCAACGTTCCTTCTAATATGATAGATCCACCCGCACTGGACGAAATCAAAACCATTCTCAATTTAATGCAAAATGGCGTGTGCCCAGGGCTCGATAGCTTCCCTGCTGAATTTTTTAAGGCTTTTTCTGATAAAATAACACGTTTGCTTAACATGTTTAATGAGTCCTACAGTACAGGTATTCTTCCTCACTCTTTACAGCAGGCTATTATTTCTCTTATTTTTAAGAAAGATAAAGACCCGTCACAGTGTAGTAGCTACCGTCCCCATTTCTCTACTTTGTTCTGAAGTGAAATTACTAGCTAAGGTCATAGCAAGGCGCTTGGAACCTGTACTTCCAACCATAATCTCAGATCTCAGGATTTATTAAAATACTGGAATATTATGATATATTGAATGTTATATATATATACTCTTCCTCTTCAAATGTATCTCCCGAATTGGGAATCAATTACTGTATCTCTATGGATGCGTAAACTTATACACGTAAGAAATTTGGTTTTCCTGATCAATTCATAACTTGGCTTAGGCCCTTATATATATGTGTGTGTATGTGTGTGTGTGTGTGTGTGTGTGTGTGTGTGTGTGTGTGTGTGTGTGTGTGTGTGTGTGTGTGTGTGTGTGTGTGTGTGTGTGTGCAGACAAATAATAATTTTTCTCCCTTGGCCGCAATACTAGACAGCTCTGCCTTTAATTTTTACATTTAAAAATAAATTGATGCCCATTAATACAGCAGCCTTGGCATATTCATTAGGATCTTTGCCTTTTAAATGCTCTTTGCAGTGTCCAAGTTATCTGGGCAATAATGCGACAAAACACTTTTCAGACTTATTTGGCCTCAACTTTTATCCCGTTAATGAATCATCTTACACAGGAGTTTAATCACTGGTCCTTTCTCATGATCACTTAAATACCACTGCTCAATAAAATAAAAAATATGTGCAATACCAATGTCACATGAACTTCTCTGTGCAATAGAACTATATTTATTCATTCGTTCATTCATCTTCTACCGCTTTATCTGATCTTCCTTCGGGTCGAGGGAAGTCTGTGTCTATCTCAGGCTTCTTGGGGCATCAAGGCAGGATACACCCTGGATGGAATAGCAACCCATTGCAGGGAACACACACTCGCAATCACACACACATTCACACACTAGGGACAATTTTCTAAGGTGCTAATCAACCTACCGTGCATGCTTTTGTACCGGGAGAACCCGGAGAAAACCCCCCTGAGGGACGGGTAGAACATGTAAACTTCATACACACATGGCGGAAGCAGGAATCAAACCGAACATGCTAACCACCATGCCCGTACTATATACATTTTTTTCTTTAAAAAGAGGTGCAATAACCCTTTATTATTTTATTTGCCTTCCTTTTTATTTCCATCCTACATTAAAAATAAATAAAAGTAGCACTACATGAATTTTGCATTAATGCACTAATTTTGACAGCCCTAATATAGTGAAATTATATATTTTGTAATTCTTTGAAGCTGAAATAAAAAATCAAAGCAAACTTGTGGATTATTGTACATAAAATTGAATCCCCGGGACGATAAACACAAAGGTGCAACCTTGCCCTTAGATGAGGAGGATGGAGATACACTTGGTGGTTAGTATGTATCTCAAAAATCTCCTGATGTGTTTTATCCTGGCTATTAAAGTCTTAATTATTTTCTGGGGGCTTTGTATAACATACAGCCATGTGCCTCAACATCAGATGGAACCATTAAATGACACGCTTTACTCTTCTCGTGTCTTGGAGGGACCTTTTACATCTTTTTTTGTTCCGTCTCACAGTTAAGCGATCCACTGAGAAATCTGAGGGTGTTTTTTTTTTTTTTTGGTAGGGCAAAAGAAGCGAGAAGGGCCAGTTCTCTCAGGTGAAGAAAACTCCCCGAGCCAATCAGTGTCCAGCAAACAAAAAAAGCCCTCTTCTCTGGTACAGTGGGGAGTAAATGCAATCAAGATGATCGTACATTCGATGAAAAAGACGTGGAGGTGATGACACAAAAGCCAAAACCCTAGGCACTGTCCGTCTGACTGGTACTTGAATCGCTGGGGTTCTCTGTGGATGTCTGCGACCTCCGTGCGAGCTTGAAACGCCAGCTAAATATAATACTGTCTGCAGAGCTCGAGCGCCACATCCGTCAATTCATCAGCGCCAGGAAAGGAAAAAAAAAAAGCATGATTGTTTTTTTTCCGGCCTCGCCAAGTGCAGAAAAGCATTTCTGAGCATTAACATGGCTCATGAGATGCGTCTTCGGAAATGAAAAGAGCACTTCGGTCTCTCTGAAGATGCCGAGACCGAAATTGAAGGAGAGGGACAGAGGCTGAGACGCGGAGACTGCGAGCGGATGCAATCAACAGAGAATGACAATATATCATCCTAAGTGCCCATACACTTAGCCATTATAATAAGTGTCTATATGTTTATATAATTTAGGAGTGTAACGGTACAGGTTTTCGCACTGAACCCTTTTGATACAGGGCTTTCGGGTACAGCGCAATCTTTACTACGGGACATAGTTCAAATCTAAGTAAATCACGATCCCATTACGTCTTGGACGTAAAGTTCATTTGGTCTCCACCTCACAATTTGAGCACAGTGTCACTGTGGCTTCCTGTCGTTGGCAACATGTTTCAGGACAATCTAACGATACGAATTATTTAGCGTTTAATGTCCAGCTTTAGGAAATTCTCTGAAAAGGAGAAAATCCCAATAATTCCACATATCAAAGGAGGGAATGTATGAAAGATGGAAGAAATTAAGATATTTGTATGCTGTGTATGATGTCCTAAAATTAAATATTACATGTAAACCACACACACATGTATATACACTGTTTAAACCAAATGTTTTTTTTTATATTTATCTGTATTACCCAAGTGGGATCTTTATGTAATTTATTTATTTAATCAAATTCATTTGTGCCAATTTAATCAACTATTACATATAACAATATACTTAAAATAAAATACATTTCTTGCATTTCATATCATTCATTTTATTTTTATATAGTTTTTTTTTTTATTTCAACTAAGCAGACATTTTATTTAAACGTAAAACCCTTCACGAATATTAATAACAATAAACTGCCTCTATAAACAAAAAAAGACAAGTAATTTGATGTTTCGCATTTCTTACCCATAACTGAATCAAACCATGAACCGTTAATATTTATACACTCACAAATGCGCACAGACTTAACGGGAAACCTGAGTGAACAAAATCACCTAGTAAGGCTTTCGAGTGGTCAATCAATCATATGGAAAGCAATCACGATTAAAGTGTCAACTGCGGCATTCCAACCCGGGGATTACTGATTATTCCAGGCTATTAAATAGTGCCAAGATTTAATCTGTTCAAACATATGGAAACTGATGAACAGAATCTCCCTGGCTGAAACCTGAGGTGATATTAAGTACTTTACAATTGATATGAAATGCCTGTAAAGCATGCATTACTAACAGGAAAGTACTGTGTTATCTCGAAACATAATAAAACAGCCGCTATATGGACATAATGGAAACTCTTGAGTGGTCTGCTATACTATTCCACTTAATACAGCTAGATCCTGGAATCAGTGTACTATATAGAAAAAGGACATTCCAAACATATGTGACTGCTCCCACATATTTGCAGACAACCCATAGTTTAGGTTGTGTTTGGATGTTGTAGCAGGACATCTTCCCTTTACTTAAACATGTTCCTTCGTGACAGTGCCTCAGTGCGCAAATTAAGCTCCATCATATGGTTTGAACCGGCTGGTGTTAAAGTGTGCGGAAATACGAGCATTTAAGTAGAACATTCATTCATTCATCTTCTACCGCTTCATCCGACTTCTCTCTCTCTGTGCCTATCTCAGACCCTGTATGGCAGGGTTCACCAACGTGGTGCCCGCGACCACATGAGTCGCTCTAAGGCCTGTTCTAAAAACTCATCAGTGAGATGCATCTGAAATGTTAGTTCTCATTGTGAACTCACAATAGTTCATCAGTGTCATTAATTATAATATATAACTAAAGGCTAAAGGCAAATGTGTTATTTCAGAAGAGTGCATCAAACTGGTAGCCCTTTGTATGACTCAGTATCCATGAAGTATCTCTCAGGTTCAAAAAGGTTGGTGACCCCTGCTGTATGGAATGCTAACCCATGGCAGGGCACACACACACACACATACACACACACACACACTCACATTCACTCACATTCACACAGGTGCCATTCAACCTACCGTCCATGTTTTTGGACCGTAAGGAAACCGGAGAACCCAGAGAAAAAAAACCCTGAGGCACCGGGAGAACATGTAAACTCCACACACACATGGCGGAGGAAGAAATCGAACCTCCAACCCCGTGAGGCTCACATGCTAACCACTAATCCACCGTTCTCCCCCGGATTAGACCTTACTCTATATATTTATTCATTCAACGAGTGTCTGTAGTGAGAGAATAAAAAAAAAAAAAAAAGGGAATCACCTGCCACCTGCATGAACAAGGAATTCTTGCCGTACGTGTCGACTTTAACGAAGCACGAGTAGGTGCCCTCGTCTGCCACTCGGACTCTCCTTAGAAGCAGCGATGCGTTACCCGAGGCTAACTCCGAAGGGAACAGGCTGGTCCTGTTAGTGAAGCGATCGTCCTGATCGACGTAGTGGTCCTGCATGTCGAAGTACGCGTGCACGTTCCTCTGAGTGTCGGCCAGCAGCCAGAAAACACTCAGCTTCAACGGGCTGAAGTCGCCGGCTTCCGTAAACTTACAGTTAAGGACGGTGTCGGAGCCGTAAAGCACCACCACCGGGAGATCCGGGACGTTCACTTCCAGAGCTGGGAAGAAAAAGAGAAAGAGAGATTAATAAGGCTCGTTAGTGTGGCATCGAAGTCTGCGATGTGAAGGCAATAACATGAACATGATAACGTTATTATAACAGGGATTATTTGGGGGCTTTGATCGAAAAAGCAGTTCCATCAAACAAAGTAAAATTGCCTGTTACGCCGTGTTAAATGCGAACAGACAGGGGGTCATATGAAAAAAACACAAACACACACACACACACACACACACTTTTTTTCAGTGGCTGGGCCTAGATACAATTTTTAAGTTATATAATTATTATTATATGTACAGAAAACGCATATGGAATATACATATGGAAAACGGACAAAGGCATTAATTACAGTTAATATCGTGCAATTGTAAGAAACAGAAGTGTGTGCGTGTGTGTGTGTGTGTGTGTGTGTGTGTGTGTGTGTGTGTGTGTGTGTGTGTGTGTGTGTGTGTGTGTGTGTGTGTGTGTGAGTGTCTAATGTGTAACATCATAGAAAGAGATATATCTAGTCCATGTAAACAAACCTATGCATTGTATGTGCAATATCAGCAGAGGTAGTCTAAGGTAGATTGGGTAATAGACTCTCATAAATAATAAGGCCCATGTAAAGCGCTGCATACCGCTCTTATTAGGTCAGTTGTGGAAAAAAAATAAACACATAAATAAATAATTGCAAGTCAATGTTGTATACCCATTCCGTGAATGTTTTATAGGTGAATGACAATATATAATTTAAATATATATATATATATATATATATATATATATATATATATATTTATTTATTTATTTATATATATATATATATATATATGTGTATATATATATATGTATATATATATTTTTTTTTTTTTTTTCAATTTTTTTTATATCATTATTATTATCATTATTATTACTATTAATGCTGTTAGTTTTAATGTTCTGAAAAAAGAAGAGATTTGTCTTGTAACGAGAATTTGCAAAAATAACTAAAACGAGCAAATGCTAAGAAATATCAAAAACGACACGCTGACTGATTGTCCAATGTAAGGCCGCTGTGTTGTCCTTCGTGGTTCGCGAGGACTGCTGGCTCAGCATGAAGAGTGCGACTCGGCAGGGGAAGCGCCTTTGACGTCACGGAAAGTTACGCTGTCGTGGATCGCTGTGTTCCTCGCTGGGGCCGAAGCAGCGGGACGCTCTCTCACACTGATTGCTGATGCTTCAATCAGCTCCATAATCTGTTTGTTTACGGGGTGGGGCAGACGTGCCTCTGACGCGAGGATCTGCAAGCATACAGTACGTGCGTACGCGCGAGCAACGCGGGAGTCCGTGCTAATATAAGGTTACAACGGCTTCAGAAATGCTGTATATTCTGCATTTATTTTAGGATCCTGTGATTCAGTGGGTGGGGGGGGGGGGACAATGACGACACTCACATATCAACCTCAATGTACATTACGATCAACCGAAAGGCCATCCGAATGAAATCCTTATTCAAACACTTTAAAATATGAATCTGAACTACGTCTGGAGCAAATGTCGGGATTAAAAGAGCTGTAAGGGTTTAAAGACCCTTGAAATACCAGAGATGATTGATCCTGGCCTGGTCTTTTGAGAGGGACATGAGAAAATGACAGTGTGTGTATATTACAAAGGAGAGCGGATGTAGTGAATGATCTCTCCAGTTCATAATGGTGGCTTAAGGATGTGTGAATGTATGTATATATATATATATATATGTGTATGTGTGTGTGTGTGTGTGTGTGTGTGTGTGTAGATATTTGCCAATATACAAAAGTTCCAGCAATCGACTATTGGTACAGAATAGGGTTGGAATCTAAAATCAATTCTGGAATCAGATACTTAAGATTAAGAATCAGATAGCTGTTATAAAATGTAAATTTCCATGCCTCATCGATTCCTGGATGCTTTTTTTTTTTTTTTTTACATGGCAATCTGCCAGGACCTTCCGTGCGTCCGATCTCCAATCTTATGTACTAATCTACACATCTACACGCTCAAAAGTGCGGCTACAAAGCTAAAAAGGCAGTTTATTAGAATATTAGTTCACTGTAATAAAGTAATATGTTGCAAGCGCCGTGTCACGACCAACATGACTAAGAATCTGCAGTTGATGCAACGATTGGAATCGAAACTGGGAATCGTTAAGAATCAGAATCGATAAACTGGAGGATAAGTAGTAACAGTCTTTGGGTTAATGAAATAACTATGACAACGATTCCTTGACCAAAGAGTTTTGTGTCCGCTTTCTGGTCACACTACAGCGCTTTTATCATTAATAAAGTGGTGTGTTAATGCTTGTGTAAACCAACTTAATTAACAATTCCAAACCGACTGACACGGGCTTCAGTAATACTGACTGCAGGTCCGAATGTCTCAAGGAGCAATTTCCAACAACCTGAAACTGTACAGAAAGAGGAAGGATTGAGGGCGGGGTTTGTAGATAGTAGCACCCAAATGTCATTACTTTAAAAAGTCAGTGTTGTCAATAAAGGGGATATTTATTTCAAACATGTTACTTTGGCTTGCCGTGACCTCGGTCTTTATCGATTTAAATCCAAAATCTCATTCGTCTGCAGGTTACGATAATTCTGCATCATGCCATATAATTGCTATTTAGACTCATTCATGAGATCTCGATTTCAGAGAGACGCGCAGATGTACAGCTGCATAAAGAGCTTTTGTTTCCTGAACATGTGCTAGTAGCGTTTTATGGCAAAAAGAAAAGAAATGATTGAAGGCCAATTCCAAAATATAATGAGTAATAGTTATATATCAAAACCTACATCTCGTTCTTAAACTATCATGCTAATGAGAATCTTGGATAGATTCATGGACAACCCTGAGATCACAATGTGGATAAACACATTATATGGAGAAAAAAAAAAAGATACAACTTTTTTCAGCTCTACGCAATTCTTCCCATAAAGCTGGCAACACAAAATTGCACGTGAAGTGATTTTCCCTTCTCAAAGCCTCAAAACGGTTCGGGCACGACAATCCTCAAAGCCGGCTCCACGAAAATATGCTTTACATGTGTTTGACATGGAAGTTGCCTGCTACAGAGCTTTAAACCTTGAACGCAACTTATTGACATTTTTTAAGATCGGCAAAAAATTTGCTTTCCATTTATAACAAGAAATTTTACATCAAGGAAATGCTCCCATATATTAGATTAGATTAGATTTTATTGTGACTGCACATGTGGGTACAATGCAACGAAATACAGTTAGCATCCAGCCAGAAGTGCATTACACAATACAATAATTAGTATATATAGTCATTATATAACAATTAATAATTTGCATATATACAATATAAGGGAATATATATATATATATATATATATATATATATATATATATATATATATATATATATATATATATATATATACATAAAAACTGTAAAAAAGGAGGAGGTAATACGAGTTAATGACCAGTGATAAGTTTATGCAATTATATAGAATATATGATAATTTGCATATGTAAACATTGTAACAGGAGGTAATGTCATGAGCATTGATAACTATATACAAGATATATAGAATATATTGATAATGCATATACTGTGCATATATATATAAATATATACATATATTTATATATATGGTATGCAGGGAGGTAATACAGAATATAAGTGAGCGAGAAAAAAAATATTGTATCCACGATAAGTGATAGAATATTTGTATATATAAAAAACACACGCGTAAAAACTGTACACAGAGGGATTATATACAAAGAAAGAAGGCTATATACACTCATAGCATGTCATCAATGTGTGTGTGATCAGGTGGAAGCAGAGTTCAGAAAGGAAACAACTGTAGGGGAAAAAGCTGTTTCTGAACCTGCTTGTCTTGGTCCGGAGGCTCCTGTAGCGCCTTCTAGAGGGCAGGTGGGCAATGAGTCTATGGGCAAGATGATAGAAGTCCTTTAAGATTTTGCGTGATACATGCGATTTGACTGATGTGGGATGCTTTTCTTCTGGTCCTGCGCTAACCGCTGTTGCTCACAGATTAACACATCCCATTCACGTGAACACATTTACTGCAGTGTGTAATATCAGTAGGAGAAAAAAACATCTTTAATTCTGTTAAAAAAAATTGTGCGACGCTATCCAAGTGCGAGACGCGAGACACCCCCACCCCCCCATTAAAGAAAATGACGTGGCCTTAACAGAACAAAATTTAGGGATCCATATCTATAATCTGGTTGCTTTGATTTCTCAAAATATCATTCAATCTGGCACAACCCTGAGCGGGCAGTCACTACGGATAAATAAATCACCATTCCAAATACATCACACAGCAGTCACGCTTCATGGTAATAAACGTCCTGTTTGTCCTGCTATGCCCCCTGAAAGATCCAATATTTGGTTACAAAAAAAAAAAATCTCCCCAAAATCTCCACTCTTTAAAAAAAAAACCCTGTATTGCTCCCTTTGGCCAGAGGAGCCTTTAAAATCCGAAATCTCTGCCCTTCCTTTCTCATCAGCGCTCTCTTTTTTTTCAATCTGGCTAGTTTGCTTTTCCATCCTATCCATCTATCTGTCTCGCTTCCCCCGTCTATCCCTATCTGTCTCTCTACAGTTCAATAGCGCTGCTTTCCTATCGCAAACTTTAATAACATGAGCTGTAAGGCATCGAGGTTCAATGCGCTCTGTTCAATAAACGGACGGCGGCCTGGAGTCCCTGTTCCTCACACACACACACACACACACACACAGGCTGACAGGAGGCCCAAGCAGGCCCCCCAGACACATACACACACACACACACACACACACACACACACACACACACACACACACACACATGCGAGCTCAGAGCTTCAAACGATGTCGTTCAATATCATTGGAAAAAACCCAGGGCTCGATATCTACCTGTAGAGAAACATGAAGGTTCATTTTCTAGCGTTCGATATGCGAGCGGAGCTCTCCGGCCTCCATCAGGCTACGGCTCGGGCGGCAGGCTACGGCTTTGGAGGACGTCTCATTAAAACTGTGCTTATACAAATACGCAGACCAGCGATTGGAAAATCCGTTATCAGCAAAGCATCAGATCAGATACCACACACACACACACACACACACACACACACACACGAATATACAATTCTATGTTTCATATCCTAAGAGTGTTCACAGGCAGGAAATCCAACCGAGTGCACCGTCTCCTGAATTTCGTCAAGGATGAAGCAGCAGCGCCCTCGGGTGGACATGGAGAAGAGCTGCGACTGTTTTTGTTGTTGTTGTTGTTGTTTTTATTCTAATATGGTAAGAAAAACACACAGCCAGTGGTTTAGTTGCGAAACGGTAAACAGAACCGTAGAACAAATCTCATGTGATGATTTTACAGCAGGGGAAATAGTACAAATTAGAGAGTAAGTATAAGTATTAAGTATAAGTATTAAGCATGTGACGCATCGAGGGTGTCGTGTGATATTTTGATATGGTATTTTGATATGATATGATACGGCATTTGCATTCATGCATGGATTTAACTTATTTGCATCAATATATCTTTAAATAGGATTATTAGAAGATGTGCTCTACTTTTATTGATTTAGGAAGTATTTAGAATTTGTGACTGATCTTTGATATGTAATCTGCTGCTACGTGAATATGGCGTATCTTAAGGCTCGGTATCTCAAGGCGTGTGCTGAGAGTCACATAGAATAATATAGATGACGCTGCATCCTCTAGACCCGTGATCACTAACCCCCCGGTCGCGGACCAGTACCGGTCTTTGGATCAATTGGTACCGGGCTGCACAAGAGATCACTAATTATTTCCGTATTATTTATTATCTGAATGATCTTTTATTTTGAAAAAGGACGCAGAGAGGATGTTATTAGAGACTTTGATGTTATACTCATGTTATGTTGTTGGTGCGACATTGCGAGGAAGCTTTCAAAAAAGTTGCATACGAGTATTTATTTTTAGTTTTTATTTTAGTTTATTATTATATTCACAATATAAACAATATACGTACAATATGCAGGCAAAAGATCAGACGCGACTTAAATAACGGGACAAAATATCATATTTTACATTAGTAGCATTAATAGCATATTAACAGAACCTTACGGAAAAATCCGTCCCATGCAGGTCTCTAGTTTGAGGTGCTGGAATTAAATTCAATTAGTCGCACTGCTTCCTTTAGTTTAGACAAATTAACTTTAGATCAATTTTACAGCGCGGTTTTCCCTTGTTGAACGTCTGAAGTTACAAACGCGAACCGATGATGAAACCGCACCCATCTTGGAAACAAGCTTTTCGGATACGTCAGAGAGCGCCTTCGTGTTGTATTTCGTATTTCGCAAGCGTAAAACCAAGGTGACAATCGAAAAAACGATTTTGGGTTTGTCATCATTGACAATCTCAAATGAATCACTAATAACAATAATATATTTGTATATGATTAAGCAAGTTTTAGACTCGGGGCACGGTGGTTTAGTGTTTAGCACGTTCGCCTCACACCGCCAGGGTTTGGGTTCGATTCCCGTCTCAGCCATGTGTGTGTGTGGAGTTTGCATGTTCTCCCCGTGCCTCAGGGGGTTTTTCTCCAGGTTCTCCGGTTTCCTCCCCGGTCCAAAAACATGCACGATAGTTTGATTGGCACCTTGGAAAATTGTCCCTAGTGTATGAATGTGTACATGTCCTGCAATGGGTTGGCATTACATTCAGGGTGTATCCTGCCTTAATGCCCATAGACGCCTGAGATAGGCACAGGCTCCCCGTGACCCGAGGGAAGATCGGATATAGAAGTAATTGATGAATGAATGAATGAATGAATGAACAAATGTAGTGAGGTGTCTTTAAAACACCCAAAGCCATGACTTCCATTTTTACAAAAAACATTAAAACCCTTCTGTCAAAGAATGCAGTTCAACTGAAAAGGGGTTCAAATTGATCAAAACATAAACAAGTCGAACCGTTGTGTCTATGTGGCTTATCTCTGGCAGCTTTGCTGACAAGAAGGAATTCCTCTGTATTTTTATTTTATTTTTTCTTTTGTATGCAAAAAGAATCGAGTCTGAGGAGGTGAACGTGCCTTAACAAGACTCTTTTAAAATATTTTTGTTATAATCTCCCACCTCTATCTGTCAGTTATGGTATCTATTTAATTCTGATACTGAGGTATTACATTCTGCTATCATCCCGAAGCCAAAATCATGCTATCAAGCCAACTCGTTCAAAGTTTCCATGGATCTTGCTATGGACGAATAAAACGGCTGTTTCATTCCTCCCTTAACACGCCGCCATGTCCGTCCCTCCAATGTCTGTCCGCCATTATTCTTCTCTATTCTCTCACAATCTCCTTTCCTGCTCGAGGACTTGTACTTCAATGCCTGATTAACAGATTCCTGCTCAGTCCCTTATTTCGCGGCTCTACCCAGTGATCCGGCTTTAATTACTCGCCAGAATGATAATAACGCTCCTGTAAGCCTTCCTAATCTCCTGAACACGATCTAATATATATTAAAAAAAAAAAGCATGCATGAGGCGTTCGCGATGCCACAGAGAAAGAGAGATCGTTTAAGTTAAGCGCTGAATCAGGGCATGCTGCTGTCAGCTGCTTGAGAGAACTCTGCAGCTGTGTTATGCTATACTCTAAAGCATTTCTTTCTTTCTTTCTTTTTTTCTTGAATTCCTCCTGGAAACCTGCTTTCAATAAAATAACCCAGCTGCCGGTCCCGGCCTGGGGGTTTAACGCACCTTATTTGACTCCAAAGCTAATTAGTGAGGCATTCATGGGCTAAAATTAGCTTGGCATGCTGAGCCATGTAGCACACAAAAAAAAAGATACAATCCTCATAAGGGATACAAAGGAAGTGAGATCCCCATATCCCGTGTTAAAAGAGCTCATACGACTCGCATGTTCAGATTTTACAGTATATACATTATCATAGTGAAAGTTGCTGTTTTGTTTTTTTTGTTGTTTTTTTTAATGGACGGTGTGTCAGAGATTTGTAACAGGACAGATTAGTTCTCAAAGTGTGGGCCCTCTACATGACGTGGGGTTATATATCATTTTTTGTTCATCATTTATCTTAATTTATGATTTTCACTATTCAAAAATAAACACTCAAAGCAACCAGAAACGATCAATTAAGTCATTCATTGTAAGTATAAAGCATAAAGTATATTTAAACAACATCAAAAGCATTTGACTACATTTCATACTCTGTAGGAATGTTTATCTGGAATCTTTTTTTTTTTTAATTGGATGCTATTTGATGTTATTGATTTAGAACTTGATATTTCCAGAAATTAGACAAAGAATTTCATTACCATTTTTGGGGGTTGATGGTGGGGGTTAAAAATCCACTTTAAAGTGGGGATTTGCAGACAAAAATGTTTTGAAACCCATACTGGATGTCGATTTACATGGGTTGGGCTTGATCCACACTAGTACCTGATTTTATTAAGTCTGTGGCAGAGGGGACGTGTCCGCTTTGTGAATGGAGGGCGAGGCCGACGGAGACGAGCGGTAGGAAGCGTGTACCTGGGCCCAATCAAACTTTCCTCTCTTTCCGTGATCAGGGGGAGGATAAAAGGAGGGATAAAGGAAGCCCGGGACACACAGAGGCAGAAGGTGTGTGTATATACATAAGTGAAAGAAAACCAATAAAAGGAATAAATCTAACCTGGCTGTCTTGGTTTTTCCTGACTACCCGAATTAGTCTCGTACAAGTGCTGAAATCTAGTGGAACATCTTACCAGAAGAGTGGATTATATTATAACAGGAAATCAGGACTAAATGCAGAATGGGATGTTCAAAAAGCACATAGAATCATATAGTCAAGCTATCTACAAACTAGTATAGTGTATTAGAAGGGCATCAAAGACAACAGAATGGAAACATATTGTAGGGGGGAAAAAATGACACGTGAATCTTCTATGCGTTCGAGTGAATACGTGTTAAACTGCACATCGTATTGCCAAAATAGCAGCGTTCCTCTTTATATAAAGCATAATTATCTGCATTTTTGTCCCATAGAAGATCCTCCCTCTCCATCTCTCTCTCCCTCTCTCTGTCTGTGTGACAGTGGTGACTTTATCAGATTCTGTGCTGAGCTCGTACTCCTCAATAAGCTATCTATGAGCTCCGACTCACAATGATAGCAGGACGGGGCTGAAAAGCTGCCTGAGATAAGAAAATAGCTCTTACAGAATAGCGATTGAATTTGAACACGTCAACGCCATGAAGGGAAAGTGGAATGGAAGGTTGAATCATTTCCGTTCTTTAGCCCAATTGTTGCCAATTTGGTATTGCTATTTGCCTACATCATACACGCTACACTATAGGGCCAGAGGTATGTAGACACCCCAACAACATAAGAACGTGGTCATTCCATGGTTCATATCATAATTCAATCATTTACACTACAGTGTTATGCTCCATTTTTTTGTAAAGGCTTTCCAGTAGATTTTACAGCTTGCCTGTTGAGATTTCTGGTCAGTTCAACCACAAGACAAATAGTCAGTCCACTGATGTTTCATCTTAAAGTGTTCGTCAGGGTCGAGATCAGTGCTATTTCACGCTAACCTCTGCAAACCATATGTTCATGGCGCTTGCTTTAGTCACAGTAGGGATGATTATATTGCCATCAGTGCATCAGCGTGATGCTTCGATTTAAAAAAAAGAGTGAAACGGATGCGTTTGCGTCGGTAAAAAATGTTTATTTGTAAAAATTACTAGTACATGTGTTATACTTTTACTATTTAGAAAGGGAGCAATAGTTGATATATAGACCGATTTCTCATTTCTAAAGGACGTTCTCTAAGCACCAATGTTACTGCATGATTATGGCGTGTCATAAGACCAAGACCAAGGCGTGTCCTAAGACTCAACTCTGACTAGTCACCTCTAGAAGCCAGAAGGCACTTAAGTACACTTCCAGGCCATTGGAAATGTACTTAAATGTACATTGGAAATGTGGTTGAATTAATTTTCCCTAGATGTCCCCTAAAGTCACTGGTTTCAAGTGACACTTAAACTAGCGACTCGGTCGTTCGCAGACTTTTTCTTTAGATGTGTTACGGCTTCTTTTATGGCAATATACATTTTCTTAATGCATTTTAACACTAAATCATTCATTCATTCATTCATCTTCTACCGCTATATCCGATCTTCCCTCGGGTCACGGGGAGTCTGTGCCTATCTCAGGCGTCTATGGGCATTAAGGTAGGACACACCCTAGAGGGAATGCCAACCCATCACATGGCACACACACACTCACATACACACACTAGGGACAATTTTCCAAGGTGCCAATCAACTTACCGTGCATATTTCTGGACTGGGAGGAAACCGGAGGCCCGGAGAAAAACCCCCTGAGGCACAGGGAGAACATGCAAACTCCACACACACGTGGCCGAGATGGGAATCGAACCCGGATCCTGGCGGTGTGAGGCAAACAGTCTAACCACTAAGCCACCGTGCCCACACTAAATCATTTAAATCATATTATTCATTAATTGTGAGTACCTGTACATTTTACTGTATTTTTAGCCAATTAAATTATTACAATATATTTTATTCAATCAAATGATTACTTTATTTACACTACTTATACCAAAGAAAATAAACTTGTATAAATTACAGTATATATAGAAGTAACATCAGTATTAGCAGTAGAGGAGTTTTTTTTTTTCCTTTTAAGGATAACGTATTAAGCTTGTTTTGGAACCATATTTAGGGTTTACAAAATAAAAATAAGGTTTATAGGCATTTTCTGACTGCAAAATTCCAAACTTTTTCACAATTCGTAAGCCCTATATGATCGACTGTATAAATTTCTCCACAATGGATGGCATTGTGTTGAACCGACTCAAAATCTGACCACACTGCATCGTAATATGGGTCTTTAATGTATCTATTCTTTTTGGCTATGCACTACGATGTTGCATTGGCCTCAGTTAAGGAGATGCACATCCCTAGTGCACAAGGATGATGCAACAGGCTTGTGATGGTATCCACAAATGTTTGCGCATATAACTGTAAAGGGTCAAAACTAGCAGACAATAAGGCCTCCTGTTGCATATAGCACTACATAGAACATTTGGAAGACCCTTTCTAGAATTGTCTGACAGGGGGGAGAGTGAAACACAATCCCTCCTAACTAGACAGCGCAGGCGATTTTGCTTTCTTAGACTTGTGGCCATGGAGATCTGTCACAGTTTGGCACTTTGGAACTCGTGATCTTCATCAGATTGGGCGACAGCTTTTCTGTTGTGCCACTATGGCGCATCAAATTCAGTCTTAACCCCACCAGTCACGGATGTCCCACATGAAAACCGTCTTGGTGCCATTTTCAACATCGGATGGCATGCTATAAATCCGGTAGTGTCGCACGACAAAAACAAAGCAACAAAGTGACAGTGCAAAGCCCAAAGAGAGCAACAAGGCCTTGATAAAAAGAAAAGGTCACAAACTACTTTCTGTAACAGTTCCAGGCTTAATTCCTTTAGGAACACGTTTCAAAAGAGTTTAAATGTATTATTTAAAGCAAAGCCAATAAACATTTTAGAGTTAAACAATAAACTTAAGAACCAACATTTCCTGGAAGTTTCAGAAGAAGAACCAAAAGCTTTCCGCTTTAGCTTTTAGCTACACTACCACTGGCTGAAGGTACGAGGGAATCCATCTCCAGGTGTAATCATTTGGTTAAAACAGTGAGGTATATCATTTGAGTTATGAGTAATTAGAAAAAGTTAGATTTTTAAATGTTTAAATGTCAAAAGTCCGTACTTTTTCCAACTCAAATATGCAGACTTTCCTCAAGATTTCTTAGACCAGTTATATAAAAAAATACTGCAGCCTGTAACTGCTTTTCTTTTCCTTCACAGAACTAATATATCATTTAGAAATAAAAGTCATAGTGCAGGTTTGCAGGAAAAGACAATAAAAAGGTTTTCGTTGGAATGTTAATGTTGGAATGGGACTCTCGGTATGAGTCACAGTGGGCTGGGTTTCACCCAAGTGGCTAAAAACAGGGAGGAGGGGGTTAAAAATGGTTCTCAGTGTTCAAATTCTACAAGAACTCAAGGAGAAAAAATTCAAAATGACTTACAGAATGTATCTAAAAACACGTTATAAAAATCCTTTTAAAAATTGTTACTTAATTAAAAAATTTTAAAAATGTAAAAAAAAAAAAAAATCAAGCTTGAGACAAGGCACAGGGGAATAAAGCACAAAGCACAGCTCTGGGGAATTCAACACAGGCGACAAAGATGAACTAACAAATAGAGCGAGAGAGAGAGACCAGTAGGGACATCTAGTGGACAAAAGACAACAGCACAAAGTTTTGACCGGAGACCGCAGGATCCTGACCAACCTGACAAAAAATAAGCAAAACACAACAAAAACAAAAACAAAACAAAAAAACCCATCTTAATGTTTCCAATAGAAAAAAATCACCTCACCCAGGATACACAGCTAATCTCTAACATGATTTGCATTTGAGCAAAAAAAGAAAAAATCTAATATATTCTGAATGTGTTATTTAAACAGAACACAAACATGGGAAAGCCATGAAAGAGGTTTTTTGGCCTGAGGGTGTTTGGGGTGGAGCAGAGATTCCCTGGCAGCTCTGACTGAGGCATTTTTTTTTAGCTTCAGGACTCGAGTCAGCCTCTAAGGAACAACACAAGCGTACAGTGCAGCACTCATGAGTCTCTGACCCGAGAAACTAAAGAACACAGAGAGAGAGAGAGAGAGAGAGAGAGAGAGAGAAGGAAAGGAAAGTTTTTCAGTGTCTGTTAGACTTCCCGTCTCGCTGCTTAGCTTTTCCATTAATAATGCACCTGGGTTCAATGAGAACTAGTGTGTGGAATGGGGAGGGGGGGGGACCCCAGAGCGACTCAGGATTATTGTCCGGCAAACAGCCGAGTTGTCCCTGTGGAGTCAATTAAG
>JACRUU010000027.1:17928511-17941011 GCA_030449085.1 Kryptopterus vitreolus | reverse complement strand
ATTTTTGACCCCCTGTTTTCAACAATGGGGTTTTGAAAGACTTTTTAAGACTGGTAATAATGAAATTTAAGACCTTTATGACCACAGTAAACAAACACAAATAGCAACTGGCCTTAACCAAGCCCTAAATGTTTTTTTTTTTTAAGGCCTAACATTATCGTATGTTTTTTTTTCTTTTATCTTGTTTGAATCCTGTTCAGGGATTCATTATTTTACTGGATTATTATTACTATTCATTTTTTTCCCCACATTTATTCTTGTTTCAACTGCATTTAAAGTAAAACAAATGAGCAATTATTTTAATATGAATTATATATTAATTATAATATATGTTTAGAAATGTTTATATTTAATAGAATAACATTTTAATATGAATATTTTATAGAAATGTAAAAGAGTATATTTACTATGAAAAAGAATATAAATAGTAAATTAATGTAAATGAAAATAAATGAAAGTAAAGAAAAGTAGTAAATGTAGTAAATAAAGGCATATGAGTTATTATTCATAATTATCATTATTATTTATTCATATTATTATTGTTGTTGTTATTAATATTAAGAATAATATTATTATTATTAATTAATAATAATAATAATAATAATAATAATAATAATAATTTGTTCATTCATTCATCTTCTACCGCTATATCCCATCTTCCCTCGGGGAGCCTGATGAGTCTATGGGCTTTAAGGCAGGCAGGATACACCCTGGATGGAATGCCAACCCATTGCAGGGCACACACACACACACACACTCACACACACACATTCATACATTCATTCATTCATCTTCTACCGCTATATCCGATCTTCCCTCGGGTCACGGGGAGCCTGTGCCTATCTCAGGCGTCTATGGGCATTAAGGCAGGATACACCCTGGATGGAATGCCAACCCATTGCAGGGCACACACACATTCACACACACACACTTTCATACACTAGGGACAATTTTCCAAGGTGCCAATCAACCTACCATGCATGTTTTTGGACCGGGGGAAACCGGAGAACCCGGAGAAAAAAAACCCTGAGGCACGGGGAGAACATGCAAACTCCATACACACATGGCCGAGAAGGGAATCGAACCCGGACCCTGGCGGTGTGAGGCGAACCTGCTAACCACTACGCCACCGTGCCCCCTAATAATAATAATAATGATAATAATAATAATAATAATAATAATAATAATAATAATAATAATAATAATAATAATAATAATAATATAATGTATAACTATTATAGGCTTGGTTCGGATTTTTTCCACAATTTTGACTCTATTTCACTCACTTGTAACTCTACCATACACTCTTAACGCTTATTTTGTATTGTTTTTTTTTCTCCTTTCTTTCCCCCTGTTATTATCCTGCTCATGGTCAAGACTCAGCCAGTCTGAGTCACTTCATAACCTCAACCAGCAGTGGGGAAAAAATGAAACTGATGTCATTTTTCCCCAAAGATTACATAGCACTTTCTCATGATTGAAATAAACTGTGCTAGAAGAACAACAAAACCAGACTATGAAATGGCTCTCACACACACACACACACTCACACACACACACACACACACAAAAGACACAGGCACAGGCACACAGAATAGTTCTTATACAAATCTTACTGCCTTGTTCATATACACACCCACACAACAGTTTTTACAAACAAACAGAACCTCCGGTGATTAAACCGATCGAAAGAAGGATGGGAATAAAAATAACCGGACTCCTTGAGAGGTTTCATGCTGAGTCATGCATAAAGCTTTCATCACATCGCGGGTGAACCCTTTGACCGACACTACATTTGAACACATGAACAAAAGTTTCTGGACACATATGAGTCCATGATATTCCTAAACATACCCTTCCATATTCAGTGCCCAGCCCTGTATTTCAGTATAGCATAATACATGGAGAGATGTGAGTTTCACCATATGTCTATGTGATATAAAAATATTGCCTTATACTAGATATAAAGCATCTCACAAAAACTCACCTGATGAGTGACTTATAGATCTTACACCTTACATAATAAATCAGAAGAAAACGTGCTTTCTTCTTGATTGTAATAGCTAAAAAGCCCAGCTGTCACGGGCACTAAATCTCTCTCTCTCTCTCTCTCTCTCTCTCTGTCTCAATATCTCTCCATCTTTTCTCCCTCTCATTCTTCCTCTCTTATTATTATTATCATTTAGTTTAGTATTACTTCATCTCTGTTCAGACTTATTATCTCTCTCTCTCTCTCTCTTGGATTTTATAAATATTATTCTATATTTCTAATTTACTGGACTTTATCTCTGTCTCTCTCTCTCTCTCTCTCTCTCTGTCTATCGTTCATCCTCTATCATTTTCCTCTCTTATTTTCCTCGCTTTATTATTAATATTGCATTATCTATTTTTCCTCTATCTCTGTCTCTCTTCCCCCTCTCTCTCTCTCTCTCTATAATTCCTCATTTCTTGCATTATTAGATCCATTTTCTTTTTTCAGTCTCTCTCATTCTCGCATTATTGTATAAATTTTATTAAATTGTATAAATCTATGTGTTTTTGCTTGAATTCCCCTCTCTCATTCTATATATATATATTATATATACATTATATATATATATATATATTATTCTTCTTCATCTCTTGCATTTTATAAATGTTCATTTTATGTTATTTTCTTTTTTTTCTTCTTTCTCCCTAAATCTTTCTCTCACTCTCTCACTGAAATCTGTGCATGCTGGGTGTCCCCTGCTAGTTTTAAGACTTTGTCTAGACCTTGTCTGGCCTGGCATATAAAACAGTTCCAGTAAGACGCAGTGCAGCGCCAAGCATTTCATCTCCTACATCAGCCAATCCATATGCTTTTATTTTTCTATCATGTGACTCATCTATCTATACATCCATCCATACATCTATCTACCAAGCATTGAGTATGGGCCAGGCTGATTGTGTTTGTCTACTTCCCGTCACGTTTATTTGTGCTCCACTGAGATATTAAAACCCGATTTTGTACGAGGGTTCACAAAATACAACATTACTGCCTTAGCCAGCAAAGAGGCTTCTTAAAATCCAAATCCTTACGCTGCGCTGCTATATTAATGGAAAAGAAATAACAAAAATGAACTTATTAATATTTATTATACTATACTTATACTTTACTTTATACTTATATATAACAAAGGCTAGTAAATGATCTACATTAGTGACCCATTGGCTGTGGAGGAAGCGGAGGTTTATATATATATATATATATATATATATATATATATATATATATATATATATATATAGATATATATATATATATATATATATATATACTTCCTATACACATTTTATTCTCTTTCACAATTTCCCTTTTTATCATCAGACACGTTACAGCTACATTTGCAGAAGATCAGCACATTCTATTATTAGCTCAAATGAAGTAAGAATAAGAATAAAATAATTGTCTATAACATAAATTGTTATAATTTGAAGATAGGGATATTTTGTTATATTTTGGTTTTTCTTTAATAGCCCTGCTGCATTAAAAAACACCTAGCAAAAGTAAAATATAACATATATCTCCATCTTCAAATTATAACAATCCTATGGTCATGATTGTCTGATTAGCTGAACTATTAAATGCTCTGAGTATATTTAACTCATTCATATTATTGTTCGGAGCTTTTAATGCCTCTGCAAAAAAGGACACAAATCTGTTCAAATTCCAGTCCAATTTGTGACAATACAAATGGTTTCCTATGGGTCAATGGGCTCAGACAGCATGTGACAATGTATGATGGAAGACAAGTGAATGAATATTTCAGAACTATTGTTACAGTACATGTATTTTTATATTTCCAAGTTTTCCCAGTTATTATCCAACTCAAACTATATTTATGGCTTTTATAGTAGTTATAGAGCATGGTCATAGTACAAAAATGTGTTCTATTGCTTCCATGACAATTCTATGCTACCATTTCCAGCACAAATTACTTTGTGTTTAGCTCTGTGTTGTGTTATGTAGCTCTGTAATGCTCTTTTATGTAGCTCTGTGTTCAATATTGTTTTGCGTTATGTAGCTCCATGCTGTGTTCTATTGCTATGTGTTGTGTTATGGACCTCCATGCTGTGTTCTACTGCTATGTATTGTGTTATGGACCTCCATGCTGTGTTATACTGCTATGTGTTGTGTTATGGACCTCCATGCTGTGTTCTACTGCTATGTGTTGTGTTATGGACCTCCATGCTGTGTTATACTGCTATGTGTTATGTTATGTAGCTCTGCATTGTGTTATAGTGATATATGTTGTGTCATATTTCTGTGTTGTGTTATGTAGCTCTCTTATGTTCTTTTATGTGGTTCTGTGTTCAATTTTGTGTTGTGTTATGTAGCTCTGTGTTGTGTTATATTGCTATGTGTTGTGTTATGTAGCTCCGCGTTGTGTTGTGTAGTGCTGCATTGTGTTATATTATATGTCTCGTGATATCATTTCACGACAAATCAAGTGAATATAAAGCTCTTAAAATATTCACTTTTTTTAGCATTTGCATTACATGTTCATTAACACAGTGCAATGTAACATTACATATTATAAATACACTCAATTATTCTCTTGTTTTTTATATTTTATTATACTTCATCTTTCTGTTTATTTGGATTTTTAAACGACCCTATTGTCCTGTATATCCGAGTTGAAAAATACTGTTTTAAATGTCAAACACCTATTTTTTTATTAATATTAGTAAAAGTTAAGTTGGTGGAACATGAAGCATTGTGACACTTGTCTTATCTAGTTGAAGATTGACACGCTGCTTATTCTCATGTGCATGAAGATCTGGAAAGGGTTTCGGATGAGTGTAAACGCTGAATCTCCTTGCATACATCACGACCCGACTTCATTAATATCCTGGTAGCTGAAGAAATCTCCACAAACCTCCCAAAAGGACACTCCAAAAACATCTTTCCAGAAGACTGGAGGTCATGAAGGCAGAAATCGGGTGTATGATGCGGAACAGCATGTCCAAAAAGCATGAATGAATCCTGTGTGCATATCATGGCTTATGGACTTTGCGTGTTCAAGATACTTTGGAACATTTTTGTGCCAAAATATATTAGTAGTTAATTCATTAACCATCTGGTACCATTTCACCAGATTCTAAAGCTTTTTAGGGGAATGTTTTCTTTTGTTTGTTTGTTTGTTTTTTTAAGTATCTTAGGCTTCATTTCTATCCTGAAGTGTCCCTGTGTTCCTGTAGAAGTTATTAGGATCTTGGCTACAGAGTAACCTAAATCTGGAACTTTAAGGAATGGTTAAGATAATAATAATAATAATAATAATAATAATAATAATAATAATAATAATAATAATAATAATAAAACATACAAAACAACCCAAAATAAATATGTAGAACTTCCTGTAGAAGTTATTAGGATCTTGGCTACAGAGTAACCTAAATCTGAAACTTTTAGGAGTGGTTAAGATATTTAAAAAATAATAATAATAATAATAATAATAAAAAATACAAAACAAGCCAAAATAAATCTGTTGCAATCAACAAAGACAACTACGAGTAAAAAAATCGCCCTTTTTTAAGTAAAACTTCCACTGAATGGCAGCATTTCATTCTTTCTTTCCCAGACATTCATGACTCCCCAGTTTCTCCCCAGTTTCCAGCTGCTGTGCGCAGCTGTTTGTGCTAGTCACGACCGTTTAAAGCAAAGACAACGAGCCTTTCCCGACATGTCCATCATTTAAAACATTCCAGCAAGAAAAAGAAACCAAAACAAAAGAAAGTACAAAGTTGTTTTGCTCACCGCAAAGCCGAGTCCAGTTCGGGACCGAGGATTGGATATACATTACAGTTAGAGCTAGCTTACTTTGGTCAATCCTGTTTTTAAAACGAAAAACAAAAATAAACAAGCTGCGTTTTAGCCTTAACACTAATAAATTCGTATCGAGACAAAGTTTCGATTTAAGATATACTTTAATTCGGGGTTATTCAAAGAAGTCTATAAAAAACCCATCAACCGCTCCCAGTTCTTTCCCCCTTTGTCGTTCATGAGCCAACGCAGGGTTGCCAGGTTCTCTTTTTCCTCTGGCTGAATGGTTGCCAGATTGGATACACCTACAGCATTGATGTCTATGCATGGACTGCAAAATTCACCGATTGGCGTCGTTGCATCGTCGTGATGAAATGAAGTTCGCATCGGATATACTTTGTACAATCGTTTGTAACATATTTACTTTGCTAAGAAAATAACTTATTTATATATGATTTTTTTTTTAGATGTGCTGAATTTTTAGAATTTGTGTCCAATATTTGTATGTGGATTGATTTCTCGGCTCTAAACTTTCTCAAACGTGTTCTATCAGCACCAATATTTTCCTTTTTATTTGAATTAGCCTAAAATATTAAATGCTTTAAAAGTAATGAAAGGACACCTTCATTAAGATTAACTACTGTTGGCCGAAAGCATGACCAAAATGGTCCAGCATCTTTGTCCTATCAGAGATGTTTTAGTGTTTTAGTGTTTTTGTGTAGATAACAGTGATCTTACATACAACACTGTGGTAAAACATAAAACTTTTCTTCTGTGTTCGTTAGCAGCACTGCATTCCTTACATTAAACTGCATCACAATGTTTCTGTTAAGCAATACAGTACAATACACACTTTGCCCTAATTTACAATAACAAAAGTGTTTATTATTTTTAAATAAAATATTCACTTGTAGAACAAATGAGCAAATGCAAAATGTAAGTGTCGGTGTCAAACAAAATGACCAAGTAGAGTTGAGGGTGCCTGTATTGTATAGGTTTAATAGGGAGTATAGCCTCGGCTTGCCTTGATTCATTCGCGTCAAAAGCATGTCGATGTTATTAACAAGACAAAGCAGTGTAGTTGATGTGGATTAATGGAGTATTATACAGACTTTCTCCGTCACATTTATAGTTAATTTCTGACCCATCCCACGGTTCGGTCTCGGGTGTCTCAGGCAAATGCGGAAGTAAAGTGTGTCCTGAAATTCAGAATGTCCGCCTCATTGGTATTCATATAAAAAGGAGATGATGAAATGATCTGGTCTTGAAATCATCCAGTTACTTTTTACTGAACATAAAACGTGTTTTTTTCTGGAAGTGGCCCTTAAATAGCTTAAATATTACTCATATAACTTTTTAAATGTACTTAAATATCAAAAGTAAGATACTGAGAATTGTTTAAACTATAGTCTGTAATGATTGATGCAGTTCAGTTTTATTTTCATTACAATTTTACTCCTCATACACTCCACATACCAGAACCATTTGGTTACGTTTGTACACAGACCACAGCTTCTAATTTAATGCTATTTAAATATGATCTAAATGTCTGCAAAGTTTAATGATATTAGGCTCGATTGAATATGAATTACACAGAAGAATTTACAACAAAGTTCCAAGGGGCACTGTGACAGACCTGTACCACGCTCGGGGCCCACACATGCCGGCCTTCCTCATAACCACTTACACTGTCAATGCGCTTCACACCAGTACATCAGTCCTTTTTACTCATGAGATATGAGAACATGAATTTTTTTAAAGGATCACCATGGCAACAGGCTTCAAGATAGCACAAATTCCTTTCCCAAGTGTTATCATTATGCTTACAGATAATCAACTAGGGTAAAATTAAGGAAAAAGTTTTTAGCAATTTCAAAAAAGTGAGCACTTTATCCTACCAGTTGTAAATGCACAAATCTAAATTTTGTCTTTATGGAATCTATAGATTTTAATAAGACAAATGTATTAAATCGAGTTGCATATTTGATTGATACTGTATTGATTATAATAGAATGTATATTTTTCAGCACTGTCATGGTCCCACTAATGTATGTATTTATATATTTATTTTAGGTCCATTCTCTTGTAATCAATTCATAGATTCCACAAAGACAAAATTCAGAGTTCTCCCAACCATATATATGGAGAGAGATATTTTTTTTCTAAAAACATACAGAACACAAACATTAAGACAGTCATGTGTATATGCACATAAGAGGCATTAGAAAGGGGAATTCTACACAAACATATTTATTATTTTCCAGGTACTGAATTGCATGTATTGTTGTGTACTTTATTTCTTATTTGTCCATGTGCTTTGCACTCAGGTACAGGCATATGAGAGTTTTACTGCAAGGACCGAGCATAACATGTACGATATGACAATAATAATTATAATAAAAACAATACTACTACTACTACTACTACTACTACTACTACTATACTATAATAATATACTATAATAATAATAATAATAATAATAATAATAATAATAATAAATACTTGGAAATTTTCAAGCCTACACCCCACAAGCTAGAACACAGTTAAAAACCATTACCATAAATTTGAAGGCCTGTACTTCATTTCACACATCAGAACAAAATGAATAAAATTAGTACCACATGCAAGTAACATTTTCTCTAGCATTTTAAATACATCTGCATATGCAACTTCATAAGAGAAGGCTGAAGAAAATAAATTAATTTTCAGACAGACATACTGGAAATAGAATATTTATTGTTGGTGTGTCACATATACTCTGTGTATGCATGATTTTCCGCACTCCACCCAAAAAAAAAAACAAAAAAACAAACACAACAAAGCAAAGCAGAAGCATCCTATCAAACATACAAGATAAAATATAAGAAAAAACCCAGCAAATAAACAAAATACACAGAGGAGGGTCGAGTCCACCTCCGGCGCCAAAACAAACAACAAAACAGCTTCCCTAACTATCTAGAAGCTGACCTGCCGAAAAATACAGAGGGTAGCGCCTCTAACACTAGTGTTTATAAACAGAACTCTTCCTACATGTGGGAACGTGGAGGCTCAAACTACCTGTACACACAGCGCGTTCGGACTGGTAGTAACAGGATTAACACTGGGAAGTCGGAAGCGTGAGTAATACATATAGTATAGTTCTTAGCACTCACAGGAACTCTACACACTGAACAGGGAGGCCATATTTAAATTAAGGGACAAAACATCTGGCTCCCGGTTCTGCTATCCGACTCCTTGCCGCTGAAATCGACGAAGCCCCGCCTCTTTAGGTGACGTCAGCGTCTGTAGCAGATCTCCAACCACGTCAATGACAGACAGGCACCTGCTTTCAAGGAAAGATCAGTGGAGCGACAGAGGGAGAAAACAATCAGGCAAAACCGCACATTCTCTACGTCATTGCTGCACCTAACCGGCACTATTTGGGGAAAAAAATAAATAAATAAATAAAAAGACACAAACCTGTAATACCCAGCCATGCCTAGATCTCTACTCAACTCCCTTATAGTCTTAGGAACAGGGAAGTTAACTATAGCCGTCACCTTTTCACCCAGATTACGAACTTCCCAAACATGTAAGAGTCGCGTGAGCAAAGTTGCGTTTAGCTAGATTTAATGTTAAAGATTATTTTTCCAACCTCAGAAAAACCTTGTTTTCGCGTGAGTGGGGCAGTGACAAGAATACTCGACCACGTTGTCTGCATATGCTGAACATACAACATACATATACATCACCCAACACTATATTAATCAGCCGTTTAAATGTAGCGGGCGCATTTTTTTACATCTCTTTTTACCGAGTTGGCGCAATACGGACAATGTTTGAGCGGGATAGTACGAGTAACCTAAATGTCACGCTGGAGAACACAAGTTTGTGCGGGTACGTCTCCAAAAATGGCCGGAAACTCGTCTTATGAGACTAATAATATTCTCTCGCTGGATCGAAACGAGCGAGTGTAGATGGTAACTCGCACAAAGTTTCGGAATTTGGCAGTCTAGCACCAACAAAAGACGCATTCTGCGCCGACCATTCTTGTGTCTCTACAGCCGGATGATTTTACCTACGGCACGGGAGAGATCAGAGCGATGGGAGCTGAAGGCGGCACATCACACCGTTCAAGACCTTCCTTGGAATGATACACATTCAACATATTAATGTGCCGCATCGCGTACGTTTCTGACGCTCTGGAGTTTTAATTACATAATCCACCTCAACTAATTTTCTTTCTTAGAAACAACCTTTTAATTATAAAATTAAACCAAAGTTTGCGACCTCCCACGCTTGTGTAGCCTTTCCCGAAAGCTAGGCACCAAGTCCAAGAGGTTCGTTGACTTTCCAACGGAACTATCAGACACGAAAGACTCTTTGAGAACCAATTAACACTAAAAGTACGCCTTCATCCCAATCTCTACCCGTGTCCAAACAATGCTTACTTGACTTTAGTGACTAGTGAAACGCGTTCGAGAGCACACAAGTTGATAAGGGCTAGAAACGACATGGTTGATCCTTAACAAAGCCTGCGTGAACATTCTAAAAACACGTGTATCCTAATCTGACTGAATAACCTTATGTCACCTTCTGTTTTTTTTCTCTGTGTGATCTGAGCCGGCTTGTCCGACCCTTCATCAGCACTCGCACTCTGTACTGTATGATATTTGTATTTATTTGTTTCCTGCACACGGAGCAGCAAGAGATAAATGGCAAGTTACACCTCCACCTATTCAGAACAGGGTTCCGC
The DNA here is from genome assembly GCA_030449085.1 of Kryptopterus vitreolus. Lineage (NCBI taxonomy): Eukaryota > Metazoa > Chordata > Actinopteri > Siluriformes > Siluridae > Kryptopterus > Kryptopterus vitreolus. Next base: position 17,930,488 of record JACRUU010000027.1, on the reverse strand, counting down.
TACAGGAGCACATGGCAAAATGGCGCATAAAGAAAGGGTACATCAAGACACGCACAAAAAAAGGATCAAAACAACACATGCAAAAATGAAGTGTCTATAATGTTCAATACCTTCCAAATAGTGTCGAATAGTTCCATGTGAACTGATATTTTTAACTGAGTACGGAGTTAAAACAGAAACGACTTACCCACAGCAGTTCTCCATACCTCGGCTACAGATTCAAACCCAGTGGGCAACAGCGCCACCACGCAACCAATAGAAAGCGCTACCCCATTAACGGAGGATTTACTTAAAGGAGCCTTGAACCAACACGGATGGAACATTTATACAGTTACATTACGTAACGTAGAAAAGAAAATTATTAAAGCCCGAATTACAATCGGAGAAGTAATACGACGTAAGGGAATAGCTTCGGGAAAATCCACCCATCCATCCACACAATCGTCAGTAAAAACTAGTAACCTGAGGGTTAGGGAAACTTGGGTAAGGGACCGAAACAGTCTGACACACGTTCAAATGGTTCACCTATAACTGGAATAGGACGCATGGGAGCAGGGGAAACAGTGTGATTAGGCTTGCCGGTGGTTTGACATATACGATAACTGCGACAGTAATCGGATACACTCTTTCAAACCCGGTCAAATGAAGTGATTTAAAATCCACTCATGTTTTTTTTTTGTTTTTTTTGTTACACCGAATCGACCAGACCACAGACTTTGATGAGCCAGACATAACACACGTTGTTTAAACACCGACGGCACAACTATTTGATGAGTGCTCTTATAGGTTGCATCATTAAGGGGTTTCCACATACGTATTGGCAGGTTGTCCACGAAGCCCCGCCTCTATTGGTGACGTCAGCTCAGTGAGGGCTTTACAGATCTCCAACCGGCGCCAACGACAGACAGGTACCTACTGTCGAGGAAACACAATGCAGAGACAAAGGGCGAATACAATCAGGCAAGGTAACAAGCAAAAAGATTAGTGTTATATCTACTTACGTATTAGCAGGTTGTCCTCCGCCCGAACTATATAGTGCCATAATTACGGCCACCCTGACAAACCACACGCGACCCGCAGAGCGAAGAGCTCGAAAACGGCAATACACACGTTAAAATAAACAACCTGAGCTGTTCCGGGGTCTCTTAATTTTAACAGGCACCGCATTCTCCTCGTTCGGCAACATAACCTCCCCAACCAAGATAAAAGGTTCATAGCAAGGATCCACAAGAGCAACACCATTATTAGGACTTGCAAGAGCCACTCTGCGCTTTAGTGACAGTTGGCTGCACTGTGTCCAGTCCTATGACAGTACAAAAACACGAGCGATTTTCCCGAACTCTAGGAGGTGAGCGAATTACTTTGAACGGGTTTAGGTCTACTTTCACTTATACTTTCTTTTCTACTGCATTTAAAGACCGTTTTATGAGTGAGTGTGAACTGAAGACCGCAGTGTAGAAACAGCGCAGTGATTTCAGTAAACCATTATCCGCGCAGGGATACACTTCTTAAACTCCTCCAGTAAAATGCGTTCTCGGAGTGATGCATAATCATTCACATTATTCGTGCTACACCATTTATCAAAGACAATACACTTCTCACGCACAAATTCCACAAACGCCCGAGAAGACGATTTCTTTCAGGTTCCGAAACTTCTGGAACAATTTCATAAACCCGTAAAATTGTTTTCTTAACCACATCATACGGAAGACTTGCACTGTAACAACAACGCCCATTATACCGTTAGAGCAACGCAACGTAGTAGCAAACCTTTCAAACACACTAAAATAAGTGTCCACTTCTTTTACATCCCCCTAACAATAACTCAGACGGTGGCTAACCAAAATACTCCGCCGACCAAAGCCAAGCGCCGCTCGAACAGTGGGGCTATATAGTGCCATAATTAAGGCAAGCAGGATCAAATTACCCGGAAGTCGACTGTTCCATCTTACATTATTAAAGGGAGACGTACAAAGT
>JACRUU010000027.1:17846011-17923511 GCA_030449085.1 Kryptopterus vitreolus | reverse complement strand
TGCTATCATCAAGACTGTAACAGTTTTATATTCTCTGATTATTTTTGTAGTTTAAGGCTTAAAAAGGTTCATTAGAAATGTTCTCTGTTATGGACTTTAAACAGGATGTGGTTTAGCCTGAGGCATCACTGGCGAGTGGCCTCAGCAGGTTGTGGTACTAAGGGCACTGAGGGGGGATGGGTTGGTTGTCTTTTATTCGGTGCAGTGTATCATGGGTCAGAGTTGATGGGAAGTAATGAAGTACAATTCTTTGTTTCTGTCCCCCGGCGTCGAAGGACAATTTGTCTGCTGTGCACGTTCAACACATTTTTCAATTCAAGAACCTTTACTATAAATTTCACTGTGAAAATCATAATTTTTAATGCGAAAAAATGTGAAATTACAGTTAATGTGTTTGTTTTTCAAGAAAATAAAACTCTTATAGTCTTGATGATAGCAACATGGGGCTTTTTCACAGTATTTTATGGGTACAAAATATAGATATTAGATATTTGCGTACGAAATATAGATATTAGAAAATGGAAAATGAGCTGACGGTCTGTACCAGTTGAATGCTTTGCGCTTGCACTGTATTGGTTGTTTTTGTGCCTTCTTTGTGCAAGTTATATTGTGTTTTAAACACATGTGTATTAATATATTAATATGACATGAAGTTCAGTTACCGACGTGACACTAAAACAGGTAGGTGGTAGCACAGTGGGAGGTGGTAGCTCAGTGGTTAAGGCATTAGCCTTTGGACCAGAATATCATGGTCCAAATCCCACCACCACCAAGCTGCCATTAGTGGGCCCTTGAACAAGGTCCTTATCCCTCAATTACTCAGTTGTAGATTGCTCTGGATAAGGGTGTCAGCCAAATGCTATAAATGTAAATGTAGTAATGCTTTATTTTTATTAAGTACCTCAGTAACTTCTTTACGTTAATTAGAATGAAAAAATGTAGTCTGTGCTTTTACCAGAGGATTCTAAAATTGGAGTATCTGCTGTTTTACACACAATTCTGTACTGCAAACATGAGCATCAAAGCATGAGAAATAACTGTTCTTCTCCCTTCGACTGGCGTTTCAACTTTAAGGACTCCAGGGGGCGATAGCGAGTTTGTCTGTGAACGGCTGGCGAACCGTCAGAAGAAGAAGAGCGACGAAAGAAAAAGCAGTGTCGAAGTAGCCTTTGTGTTTATATCTATTTTCTTATTATATATATATATATATATATATATATATATATATATATATATATATATATATAGATATATATATAGTAAGCTTGTTTTACCATTAAATAAACTTGTTTAGAAATAAATATTTACCAGCATTAATGAAGTGTTTATATTTTTGCGTCATTAAAGATAAACTCTTACTAAGTAGTCGTGTTTATGTTTGTCATATTATGTTTCAGATGGCTAGAATAATTAGTTTGTAATATTGGACATAATTAAATGTATGTAATAGATATTTGTGTGTAGAAAATGTATTTAAGTTTTGATTTCTTTAGTCGCACAATGTATGGTTCGTGATAAATGATCGTTTAGGTAGATTTTATATGACATTGTCATTGAAATCAGTTTTATTTTAATTCCTTAACTGTACAGAATAACCTGGAAGACAAGAAAGACTTTGTTTAATATATGAATAAAAAAAATGTATAAACAATTTTGAGAAAATCAAATTAGGGAAAGTGAATTGTACTTCCAAGGGGCGTGGTCTCTTGATTGTGGGTGGAGTCTAAGTCAGGTAGAGGTAGCTAATGTCAAAGCAAGATTTGGTTGCCCCGTACAACATGACCATGTACCATTTTCCCTTTAAATGCAGGACATGGATAATCCGTTTTGGCATCTTTCCCTGAAGCTTCACGACAAGCCGAAATCAGTGTTGCCTTTCCCAGAGGATGTGGAACCTGGAAGGTACATGGTGGCCACCATAAAGCAGCTGGTCTCGGCTCAGCTTCCCGATTCACTGCCAGATCCGGAGCTCATAGGTTCGTCTTGTTTTGCAGTGATTCTACAGGTGACCAGGGCCGACTTAACTTGTCTTGTATCCTTTGCACTTCTTTTAGAGCTAGTGCACTGTGGGTGTAAACTAAAGGACGACTTGACACTGGATTCCTACGGGATCAAATCAGGATCTACGTTGCATATCTTGAAGAAAGTGTGGCCTGAACCTGAGGTCAAGCCTGGTGAGTTTATCGTCATGCATCGTTTTTAGGCACCATCAATTGGCACTGACAGGACAAAATAAGCCTGAATGGCAGCGAAAATATAAAAACCCATGTACAGCATGTTGTAGTTTTTCTCCATTGTACAGTAGTGGTGTAATCTTGTGGAATGGCTCTAAAATAAGCCGTTTGTTGTTATCACTTGCATAATGGGCAAAACTGACCATCACAACCATCCAAGTTGTTTCTGTATATTACCATTTGTTTTGTACACAGAGCCAGTGAACAGAAGTGCTGCAGCAAGAGAGTTTAGACTGCTCCAGGCCGCCATGCACTCCAATGTTGCGTATAGAGACGCAGTAAGTAGTGATGATGATGATAATAATAATATAAAAAATGTAATTGATCGCAGTTTTTTAAATAACAGAATTTATAATATACATTTTTAATAGTAAGTAAATTTGAAAGAAATGGGAGGGGTGATTCTTAACAGACTAATATGGAGAGATTGTATTTGGACCACTGCTGAGATAAAAATGTATCTCATTTCTAATAGTAACTAAATGTTTAGTATTTACACAGTGCGCCCATAAGTATTCAAACAGCTTTCATTTGCTTCTCTATTCACCCCATGTGAGATTTGAAATACTAACAAAATAGTACAGGAATTAGACAGACAGTATTATGGCAAATTTTATTTATCTATCTATATACAGTAAATTAGACCAGTAAATGAGTTGAGTAGTAATTTTCCAATGTCAAAGTGTAGGGCACGGTGGCTTAGTGGTTAGCATGTTCACCTCACATCGTCAGGGTCCGGGTTCGATTCCCGTCGCGGCCATTTGTGTGGAGTTTGCATGTTCTCCCCGTGCCTCAGGGTTTTTTTTCCCGGGTTCTCTGGTTTCCCCCGGTCCAAAAACATGCACGGTAGGTTGATTGACACCTTGGAAAATTGTCCCTAGTGTATGAATGTCTGTGTGAATGTGAGTGTGTGTACTGCTATAGGTTGGCATTTCATCCAGGGTGTATCCTGCCTCAAAGCCCATAGACGCCTGAGACTTATACAGGGTCATGTTCAGGTTTCACTACCATGCAAGGAGCTGTTTCCTTTTTTTTCCCCAAGTATAGAATACTCTTGCTGTGCTCAATTGGTCTGTTCATTATTGTTCTGTTCTTATTAATCAAATGCAATAAAATTTCCATGACGACAGACAGACAATTTTGTGGGAACATGTTTGAGAAGAAGCACATGAAGCTGGAAATGTAAATAGTGCCCAGAAAGGGTAGGATGGATGGATGCAAAGGGCAATATCAATCCTTATAAAAGTAAAATATACAGTAATAAAGTACATTTGCGTGATTTTCTTAAAATATTAAGGCATTTTGACAATGTTTTCAGTCACTGGGATTATTTTCAGTACTTGGATGCAAAACAATGGCTACCTGAAATCTGGAGCCAAGTGCTCCAGATTAAATATAACCCTGCAATTATATTACTCATTACTTAATATGGTATTGAAATTATGGTAAAAATTAAATATACTTTGAGTGGGTTTCTCTGAATGTTTGCAGGTTTTTAAAATGCTGAGCAATAAGGAATCTCTGGATCAGATCATCGTGGCGTCCCCTGGACTCAGCTCAGACCCTGTAGCATTAGGCAAGTCGGAATCCTCGACTACAGCGTATTCGCCAAATACATCTGCCCTAATGAACGTTATTATCTCTCTTTGCAGGTGTACTACAAGATAAAGATCTGTTTGTGCAGTTCACAGACCCCAATCTGCTGGATGTGTGAGTTGTTAAAAAAAATAATTTACACGTTTCAGAACATTTATGAGCTTCTCCAGCGCCTCTGTCCGTCCTTGCCTGTAGGTTGATTCGTTCTCATCCGGCATTGGTTAATGCCATCATTCTGATCCTTCACTCGGTGACGAGCAGCATGCCTGGCCAATCCAACGCAAGCTCCTCCCACAACGCCCCTGCTAGTTCTTATAGTGAGATGCCAGGTCAGTACAGACTCCTGACGTGGCATGAAGCAAAACATGTGTTCTAAGTGTATACAAATAAACACACATTGGAGTGTTCAAGGAAAATGCTAAATGAAAGGGTGTGAGGGCAAACAGATAGCAGCCTGACTTAGCGTTGATACGATACCCAGATTAAATATCATAATACCAAATCGATACCGAAAAAATATACTAAATACTGTACTTTTTTATGCTATGAACTTTTTATACTACTTCTGCAAGAGCAAAGAAGAACTGTTTAAACTTAAAATAAATATAAATAAAAGTAAATTATAATTTTTAATTATTTTTCCCTACCTCAAGTCGAAATGCATCTGAGAGGGGGGGAAGAGTTTTGCACTCATACAATGTGCACACACTGCCCCCTGTAGTCCAACACAGTCGAATTACAGTCGTCGTTTTTTAATTATTTTTTTAAGTATGTTAAGTACTAATAAATTTTATTGATTGTTTTTATATAGAACCGTGGGCCATTGTGTGTTATTTTTTTTTATTCATTTATAGCTTTATTAATTGTTGTGTAGCATCTTCAAATGAAGATAGATCCCCACATCTGGTCAATCTCTTCACTAGACATATGTCACCAGATCTCATGAAAAATTAATGATATTTGGTCTCTTTGTTGGTGCATGTTTCTATATGTGTGAGCATAGCTGAAGATGAAATGAATTTTCTTCATAACAGGTCGACAGATAATGGATTTTATATTTTGTATAGTGGATACCGATAATTAGTTTGTCAACCAATTCATCATATGATATATTTTATAATGAATACTGCAGCTGAGAGATTAAAGTTGAATTTGAGATCCAAGTTCAAATCACAGTAAACCGTAACTGTTACGCCTCTGTGTTAATGTACAAAAATCTGATAAATGTAAGTTATCTGCAAAATGGCAATAATAATATTATTATAATAATGTAAATGGATTGGAAAATTCAAATGAATTGTATTTATGTATGTGTTTATAAAAGGCTTTTTTTTCCTTCTGTGTTGATGATAGGAGGGTTTCTGTTCGAAGGCATGTCTGACGATGAAGATGATTTCCAATCTGTAAGTCCGATTTTTCCTCTCAGTACTGAGAACAATACACATCAATCCTAAACATAACATACTAACACAACATTGTCTAATAAAATCTAGACAGGCAATAAAATATTTCCAAAACATGAAAGCATTTGTAAAATTCGTGAAAATGTATAGAAAATGTACAGTATATTTGAAATTGTATTTATGTAATATGTTTGAGCACATTATTGTTAAAACATTTTTGGTCAACCTGAAGAAATTTGCTTTGGGATTATTGTTACTTATTATTAGTAATTTAATTATACTGCCAAACCAAGATAATAATCAGGGATTTGCAGCATGTATTTTTACTTTTTATTTTGTTTATAATTTGACTATTAGGAAAGGGGATGGATCATGTTATAATAATAATTATTAATAAATATAATAATTATTATTATTGTTATTTATTGTTTTGTGTTGTTGTTTTCATATTATTATTGAATCGGTGAGGAAAGCATGCCTAACAATAAGTATATATATATATACTTATATATATACTTATATACCCTCATATATATATATAAACCAATTCTTCTGATGTATTTCACCATTTAATTTAAATACTGACCATGAAATTCATGACTTCTTTGAATCCCATGGAACAGGGAAATCGCGCAGGCTCGTCCCAGCGCCCGAGACCTCCGACCAACTTGAGCAGCAGCGGAGCTACTGGGCCCCGACCCATCACTCAGAGCGAACTCGCTACAGCTTTAGCGCTGGCTAATACACCAGATAGCAGTGCAGCTACACCCATTCTGGGCAGCCAAGTAAGTGTGCACATGCACAAGCAGTTACTTTAACATTAAGTAACAGTCACTTATGATACGATCCTGATTATTACATGCATATTTATCTAATCAGCTAATGTTTAATGTATAAAATGTTTGTTTTTAGTTTAAGTGGTAATCGATGACGGAGATCTATAGAGAATGACTTATTCCTATCTGCCAGAATTTCCAAAACCTCTCCGTTTTGTTGCACTGTGCAATAATCGAGATGCCAATGCTACATTGTTGAAAACTGATTTTTTTTTTATCCCCACCTTTTCCACATACCCAGCTTTTCATCTGCATCATGATGGACAGATTGAATATCTGCATGAATGAGCAGATGTTCCTATTAAAATAGCTGTGAAAGAGAGCGGGGTGAAGCTGAGTGGAAGGTTCTGAGATTTTCTTGGGGTGTGACGAGGATAGACAGGATTATAACGGGAGTTTTAAAGAGGGGGTAGGCGCACAGCTAAGCATTTTGGAGCCAGGGTGAGAAAGGTGCGACTGTGATGGGTTTGTGTGGAAGTAGGGCAGGAGAAGAAGAGGAAGGATATGGTAGAGGTTAGTGAATGTGGGTAGAGCTGCCTTATAAATTGAATCTCCATTTTTTTTTTAGACAAAATCCAATGAATGATATAGTATACTGTGGGAAAATCAGCTATTTTTGTTTTTTTACTTGTTTTTTAGTCAGTGTTTTTGGGCTGCTGCTGTCATGTCAACATTCAAAAATTTTGTTTTTTTTTGCGGTGCTGGAATAAATTAGTCATGCAGCTTCTTTTAGTTGCCACAAACTTTAGAACAGGTTTTGGCCCTAGTCTTCCCACAGCTCTAGTAGTGAGGAAAGACATGCGGTCGGTTTGTATGAAAGAGGCAGATGTGGAGGACCGGACGGTATGGAGACGGATGAGCCACTGCGGCAGCCCCTAACGGGCGCAGACGAAAGGACGGAGGAGGAGGAGGAGTAGAAGGATGAAGAACAAGAAGAGACTAAAAATGATGACGAGGAAGAAAATGAAAGCAAAATGAAGAACAGGAAGAAAATGAAGGTAGATGCTGAAAAATGAAGAGCAAGACAGAACGGAGAAGAACAAAAGAGAAATGATGACGCCAAAGTAGATGATGAGGAAGATGAAGAGCATCATGATGAAGAACAAGATAATTATAAGATTAATTATAATGAAGGAAATTATGAGGATGGTGAAGAAAATGAAGAATGGTAGTTTGATGTTCTCTCCATTTTTTTTCTCTCTCTCCGTCTCTTTTCAGGACATGTCCACTGGTAGCTCTTCAGCAGCAGCAGGGACTCCTGTCACAAGCAGTGTGTTGACTCGAGCACTGCAGCAGGCTCTAGAGGCTTCCGGAGTGACCCCTCTGCAGGTGAATCTCTCTCTATCTCTCTCTCACTCTTTCTAACACACACACACACACACACTCATATACAGCACACCCCCACTGAGGCCTGTGAACATCTCTGCAGTGCTTTCGGTAATTGTCCCACTGACCTTTAATTCTGCAGAATGACGATTTTATTTCGGATGCAATAATAAAAAAATCGATAAACAAACTTGAGTCAAACTGCACCAAACCGAATAGTTTATTGTAGTTTATTTTATTTATTAAAATGCTTTTCATTGACACACAAATCAAATTTTTTTTCATTCATCTTCTACCGCTTTATCCGATCTTCACTCGGGTCACGGGGAGCCTGTGCCTATCTCAGGTGTCTATGGGCATTAAGGCAGGATACACCCTGGATGGAATGCCAACCCATCGCAGGGCACACACACACATTCACACACACATTCATACACTAGGGACAATTTTCCAAGGTGCCAATCAACCTACCGTGCATGTTTTTGGACCGGGAGGAAACCGGAGAACCCGGAGAAAAACCTCCTTGAGGCACGGGGAGAACATGCAAACTCCACACACACATGACCGAGCCGGGAATCGAACCCAGATCCTGGCGGTGTGAGGCGAATGTGCTAACCACTACGCCACCGTGCCACAAATCAAATTTCCACCATGGTATTATTTTCCACATATGCTACAGCAATTCATAAACATTATAACATATTAACATTTAATATATACATTTCATTCATAAAAAGACATCACAGCATCTCATCCCGCTATAGGTTCGTTGTTGCGCAACATCCAGAGTTGATAAATATGATGCTATAATAGTGACCATACTTGAACGCAGCATCTTTTCCAATCCCACAGAGCCGCTGGCAGACACAGATGCAGCAGCTGAGAGATATGGGCATCAGAAACGAGGAGCTGGCATTGCGAGCCCTCCAGGCTACAGAGGGAGATTTACAAGCAGCACTCGAGCTCATTTTTGCTGGAGGAGGAGGACTCTGAGGCCTAAATCGTTTAGATATTGTATCTGTAAACAGCGTTTTATAATTTTGGGGGTAATTAGTATCAAATAAATGGAACAAAAGGTTGTTAATGAGTTGTGGTGATGATGTTAGTGGTTGTAGACAAAATGGCCACTAGAGGGCAATAGGAGACTACTTGCAGTATAGAGCACTGTGTAGTGACTTCACTCTCAAATGTATATTAAAAAAAAAAGAAGAAAGAAGAGGATCTAGAAGATAATTATGGAACAAAGGAATTGATTTATCAGTCTCTTTATCTCTCTAAGCCCCTGCCATCCCAAAAAATGCAGTGATTTGCAAATCTCATAAACTCATAATTTATTCGTAACAAAACTAAGGAATAACTTTTTTTTTAATTTTAAGTACAAAATAAGATATTTTTGATTTTGATGAGACTACATTCTCAAAGAAGCTCGGACGGGGCAACATATATATTTTTTGCAACTAATGAGGTTTACTTTGAACAGGACAGTAAGATGGTGGGGTATAAATAGTGTATCTACGAGATGCAGTAGTAAAGATGGACACCGCTTCACCAATCAGGAAAAGACAGTTTGCAAAAATATTGAATCATTTCCGAAAAATGTTCCACGTCAAATTCACATAATTTTCAGTACATTTTATGACCAAAAGTTTCAAAAGACTCCGGGGAAATCGGGATACACAAGGGCAACGGCCCAAAACGAACCATTGAATGCAGAACTTTGGGCGTCCGAGAGCTCATTCTCATGGGATTATTTCCTGCACGGCAGTGTGCGAAGGAGGAGGAGTACAAGATAACATTTTGCACACTGGAGGACGTGGAGGCACTGATTCAGAAGGTTCTCCGCGATATCCCGAACAACTAACTTCAGAGGGATTCAATGCATACCGTTCCCAGCCCTTTGAGAAAACTGGTTGACGCCATCAGTGCCTATGTTAAAATTGCTTTGCTTTTTCTATGTAATAAAGTACATGTACAATCTGTTCCGATAAATTTGTAGTAGAAATATGGACTTTATCATAATTACTTTTCACCCACTCAATAGATAACGGTGGGGAAAAATCGGCACAAATACAATGTGCACACACTGCCCCCTAGAGTCCAACATTTGGAACTACAGATGCCATTTTTACGTACCGGTACTAATAAAATGAAAAATGGTATCCTTTTTAAAAGCAGAATATCGTGATGCCTTTCTAGTACTGGTATATCGTTCGACACTAATATATTTATTAGTATGTGCTATCGTGTGTGTGTGTGTGTGTTTGTATTTGTAATAATTTGCCTTGTATCATTCTTCTAATGCTTTTGTCCATCGAAGTGTTTTTCATATAATAAAATTATGACCAGTCATCAATGAATTCTTAGTGACTTAATCCTAATATCCAGCTACATTCAAATGTTAATAACGTCTCAGACATGATGGCACTATGTCCTCAGTTAAAATCTGCCCTAGAGGGAGTGCTTTTTTTTCTTTCTTTCTTTCTTTCATTGGGCTTCTATTAGCTAATTGTCTCGCACTCGTTTTACGAGCAGCCGGTATGGGCTTATTTGAAGCTATTATTTTTCCACCGAGGGCAGCTGAAGGAGAACAGTTCCATTCTTCTTGTTGTGTCGCTCCTCTCCGGGACCTCTAATTGCCCCACTCAGCTTTATAGCGTTGTGAGTAAATGAGCCTTCACAATCAGGGAGCCACTTTTGTCTCGGCAGAATCTCCAAACACAGCTGCCCTGCCTCCGTATGAGGCACACTCACACACCTGCAAGCAATTTCCTGTTTCCAGTAGCACTGCCTCCTGCGGTGGGGGGTGATGGAAGTTAGGGAGGTGGGGGTTTACTGTCCTGTCTGCATCCGTGGCACTATCACCTGAGGCGTTAACCGGCCAGCAAAGCCGAGAAGACACTGTTTTTAATTGTATTGTTACAGAATAGGTTTTATTTATTTTATCACTGGAAGGAGTCTCCAGTGTCAAGCGTTAACATTACAGTTGAATTGTTCCAATTTATTGAGCATCAGTACACATCTGTTTTCTTATTATAATTTTTCATAAGACAGAAATAATGAAATAATGCTGCTTAACCAGAAAAAGCTCTTTCTCCTGAACACTTTATACTGTCAGCGCACTGAGACTCCTCCCAGAAATAATCGTCCCCTTACAGAAATTGGTGGACAGGATTAAAAGTAAGTTTATTAGAGGAATAGCGCATGTAGGATGTTTTTGGAGACGAGGTGAGGGAGGTTAGATTGAGATGGTTTGGACATGTGTAGAGGAGGGACATGGGGTTCACAGGGAGAAGAATGCTGAGGATGGAAGTGCCAGGCAGGAGGAAAAGAGGAAAGTAGGAGGTTTATGGATGTGGTGAGGGAAGGTAGTTGGGGTGAAAGATGCAGATGGAGAGGAGAGGGTATTGTGGAGGAGGATGATCCACTGTGGTGAACCCTAAAGAGAGCAGCTGAAAGAGGAAGAAGAGGAGTTTGTAGTGTCAGCAGTTATTGTTGGTCAACATGCAATGTGACATTTTTCGGACATTGAAAAGTCTTTAGGATAGAGAGAGTCGCTGTTTACATTTTCTATGCTCATTTATGGCTTTGAGATAGTGTTTTTCTCAAGTTTATTTATTGAAGAGTAACAACTTTTTAGAACTTATTTGTAATAATTTGAAATAATTGATTGATTTACTCATTAAAACTAAAACTAAAACAAATACAAACATATTACAAAGAATTGAAAGCTCTTCTGTTCGAAACATGTTAAATATACCATTATGGAAATTTACATGTATTCATTCATTCATCTTCTACCACTTTATCTGATCTTCCCTCGGGTTACGGGGAGCCTTTGCCTATCTCAGGCGTCTATGGGCATTAAGACAGGATTCACCCTGGATGGAATGCCAACCCATCGCAGGGCACACACACAAACTCTCACATTCACACACACATTCATACACTAGGGACAATTTTCCAAGGTACCAATCAACCTACCGTGCATGTTTTTGGACCGGGGGGGGGGGGGAAGAAACCGGAGAACCCGGAGAATAACCCCCTGAGGCACGGGGAGAACATACTAACTCCACACACACATTTCCGAGACAGGAATCGAACCCAGATCCTGGAGGTGTGAGGCGAACGTGCTAACCACTAAACCACCGTGCCCCAAAATGTAATTAAATTAGTAAAGTAAATGAAAGTGTTACAAAGCACTTAGGCTTTTTCAAAATCTGTTTATCAACAGAGTCTATTGTATAAGTGTTTGTTCATACTGTCTACATGTAAACACTTTTATTTATGGGCGAACGCCCTTATCTAAGTTCTCATTTAGCAGAGCATCTGAGGGTTAAGGGTCCCGCACAGGGGCCCAAAAGTATTAACTTGGTGGTGCTGGCGTTCTTCCTGATCAGGATTCCAACGAGACCGAATTGATCTTCCCAGCATGATGGTGTCGATCTTCTGACCCCCGGCAACCGTCATCGTGAAGCAGACCCTCTTTAGAGAGTCACTAATTCCCTTCAGCTCTCCTTCTGAACCTTCATGTCACACCTGCACACGTTTAATCTTCTACCTTAATCTACTGTCAGCTCTTTCTAATCAGAAGCGCGCCGCTGGAGTGTGCCAGTGCGCCGTTACTGACTCTCTTCGGTGACATTGAAAGTGATGAAAGTGGGAGATGTGCTTCAGGATAACGTGACCTCGCGTACAATTGATTGCGATTGACTCCATCCTCAAGTCTCCATCCTCGTCTTTCGCCTTCATGGCGATGCACGTGCGACGCTGGGGCGGATTTAAAAGCTTTGCACGTGCTCTTTTGTTTTTACAGAGCACCCGAGAGACGGATGAGAGCCAAAATGTGGCATCTTGTGGAGAAAATTTCACTCTCTCATTTCCAGGTCTGATTACACTGGAAGATGGAATCTTTCTGACAGATATGTCTCAATGTTGCATGAGGTCATAGGTTAAAAATAAATAAATCGATCAAAATAAAAAAACAATCTGTTTTTACTTATTTTTTTCTGCAAATTATTTTGTGTTAATTCTTTTCTTTTTTTGCTTGTAATTTTTCTCACATTATTTTTTTTCACAGCCTATTGTTTTTTTTTTCTTCACTTTTTTTCCCATTTTTTTGTGCATTAATTTTTTTTTTTATTTACATTTAAGTGCAATTTTATCCAAAGATTTTTGAATACATTCTTGGGAGCTTTTTGTAAATGTATTTTATTACATTTTTTATACGCTATTCCTGTTTTAGGTTTTTGTGTGATTGATACATTTTCAATGATACAGTTTCCACTATTAAAATTTTTATGATTCTCACATGTTTTTTCTTGTTCTTTTTTAAAGATCATTGTTTTTACTTTTAAGTGTTTCTTTAGTGATTTTTTTATGCGTGTGTTCTCAAATTAGTTGTCTGTCTTTATTTTCAGTTTTTTAACATATTTGAGATGGGATTTCCACAAATCATGATTCTGTCACACTTTTTTAATCTAGTTATTTTTCATGTAGACGTTTTCACAGGTAATATTACCAGCATGTTTATTTGAATTCATATGTTCAATATGGGGGGCACGGTGGCGTAGTGGTTAGCACGTTCGCCTCACACCGCCAGGGTCCGGGTTCGATTCCCGTCTGGCCCATGTGTGTGTGGAGTTTGCATGTTCTCCCCGTGCCTCAGGGGGTTTTTCTCCGGGTTCTCCGGTTTCCTCCCGGTCCAAAAACATGCATGGTAGGTTGATTGGCACCTTGGAAAATTGTCCCTAGTGTATGAATGTGAGTGTGTGTGTGTGTGTGTGTGCCCAGCGATGGGTTGTCATTCCATCCAGGGTGTATCCTGCCTTGACGCCTATAGACGCCTGAGATAGGCACAGGCTCCCCGTGACCCGAGGGAAGATAAAGCGGTAGAAGATGAATGAATAATTCTTTACTTTTTTCACTTGCGATTTTTCTTTCATTATTTATTTTCACAGTGTATTGCTTTTTTATTTATTTTTATTTTTTCCACATTTTTTGTGCATGAATTTTTTTATGTATTTACTTTTTAGGTGGGATTTTGACCAAGATTTCTGTATAAATTCTTTATATTTTTGCAGGTGGTTCGTTTAGCAGAAGGCTAGTTCAAGTCTGCATCCTTTAACGACACCCCAATCAGCGCTACAAAGTTGGGCACGGACAAGATGGAGTAGAAGAATGCGCTCTATACTTTTGTCTACTGCTATAAAGCAGCTGGTGCGCTATTAGCATCAGGTCGGCCCCCTGAAATTGCTTTTGCTTGGACGTGACTAGGCTGCAGAGGACAAAATATGAGGAAAGAAAGCTGCACAAAGACATGGAGGAAGAGAGAGAGAGAGAGAGAGAGAGAGAGAGAGAGAAAGAGAGCCAGAAAAAGGCCGACAAGAGACCGTTTCATCCTCAGGTGGATATATTTGCCTCTTTCATGCCTGGCTTTTTGGGGGCTTATTTTAGTCCTCAAAGAACACTTTGAACCGCCAGGGCCTGTATGAAAAACCCGGGACGAATGATAAGAATGGTTAGAAGACCTCCAGGCGCCGATCACGGCAAATCCAACACCATTTATTATTCACAAGACCAGACTGGGAAATGGCGAGATTCGATAGGGTAAACGAGGGCAAATTTAGGAAATCTAGTTGGGAATTTGTGTTCTGCTGGCAAGGATATTTTTATTTCTGTTTTTCAGTGAAGAAATAAGATGCAGACAGAGATACAGATCAAATACAAGCACGTGTCACTATAACCTTAAAAGCATTCGATTTTTTGTCTTTCTCTAAATGAGGCTTTTTGAAACTCTGCTATGATTTAACCCTACATTGTTTTTTTTGTAGCTGTAGAAATGAACATATTGGCTCAGTGAATTTTGCCAAAGAAAGCAAAAACATTAAGAATGTATGTTTTCACAGTCTTGTCATGATATACGGTATGTAACTACATTGCTTTTCGGTGTGCAGAAAAAAAATTAATGTGTATTTGTGAATATCCTGCAATGGATCAATGTATCATCTATGGGGTGGTCCTATATTACACCCATAAGACTGTCTCTAGATCCTCCATGACATTGAGCAAGGTGAGTGAAGATCAATATATAAATAGATATAGAAAATATTTTGTATAATTATTAACCTTGGTTAAGGTCAGGCTAGATTCGAAGACTATCCCAGGAACTCTTGGGGCATTTGGGAATACATCCTGGGTAGGATGCCATCACAGCACAAACATGTACATTTACTTTTGTTCACAATTAAAGTATAATACTAATATTATACTAATATAATAACTATAAAACTAATATAATAAAGGATTGCACACATAGGATATCAGAGCCATCTGTCCCTTCTGAAAATCCCTTTCGTCTTCTTCCCTTTCTGATATTATAACAACCTCAAATCCAATCTAAAATGCACAGGATTTCAAGTTTGGAAAATGGCTCAAGCAGTTCTACAGCATACAATTTTCTGCCATCAGTTTGGGAAAGATTCAAATATCGATGTAACGTAGTGGAGTCCATAATCATGTGGCTTTATAGTTTAGATAATCACTCACATATTTCTCTTATAAGGGAGGAGATTCTGAAGGTATTCTGCCAAAGAATTGCCATAGTACACAATACTTACTTATTGCAATATCAATATCATAATATCAAGTTTTCCAACCCCTATCTGACACTAAAAAGGAATAAACAGCTCTCTCATCCTCCCTGGTCTTTCAGCAAACATGATATTTTCTCTCGCCAAGATTCGATATGTATATTTATTTTTTACAGCTTTTCTGTTTGCCTGTGGGTTTCCTCTGGGTTCTCTGGTTTTCTTTCAACTCCTAAAATCTTGGCAGGAGGTGAATTGGCCGTCTTAAATTCCTCATATATTCGTCTGGAAGTCTGGAGTCTGGAAATGGTGCTCATTAATGAACTGACATTAAATGTAGAAAATCTTCCATCCTCATATCCAGGTGATCACTAGTTCACTATGATATATATATATATATATATATATATATATATATATAATATATATATATATATATATATATATATATATATATATATATATATATATATATATATATATATATATATATATATATATATATATATATATCTAATAAATATATATATTTATTAGGGCTGTCATTCGATTAAAACATTTTATCATGATTAATCACACATAGGGGGCACGGTGGCTTAGTGGTTAGCACGTTCGCCTCACACCGCCAGGATCCGGGTTCGATTCCCGTCTCGGCCATCATGTGTGTGTGTGGAGTTTGTGCATGTTCTCCCCGTGCCTCAGGGGGTTTTTCTCCGGGTTCTCCGGTTTCCTCCTCCCGGTCCAAAAACATGCACGGTAGGTTGATTGGCACCTTGGAAAATTGTCCCTAGTGTATGAATGTGTGTGTGAATGTGTGTGTGTGTGTGTGTGTCCTGCGATGGGTTGGCATTCCATCCAGGGTGTATCCTGCCTTAATGCCCATAGACACCTGAGATAGGCACAGGCTCCCCGTGACCCGAGAGAACGGATAAAAGCGGTAGAAAATGAATGAATGAATGAATAATCACACATATTCCATGAGTTAAATTGTGATTAATCGCACGTTTTCAATGTACCGTAAATATATTTCATCTTTCTAATACTCTAACTGTATCAGATGTTATATACATTTCTCTCAAAATCTATCCCTTTAATAAGATTATTGATTATTTAATATTTATTTTTTATAATTCATTCATTCATCTTCTACCGCTATATCCGATCTTCCCTTGGGTCACGGGGAGCCTGTGTCTATCTCAGGGGTCTATGGGCATTAAGGCAGGATACACCCTGGATGGAATGCCAACCCATGGCAGGGCACACACACACACACATTCACACACACATTCATACACTAGGGACAATTTTCCAAGGTGCCAATCAACCTACCGTGCATGTTTTTGGACCGGGGAGGAAAACCGGGAGAACCCGGAGAAAAACCTCCTGAGGCACGGGGAGAACATGCAAACTCCACACACACAAGGCCGAGAGGGGAATCGAACCCGGACCCTGGTGGTGTGAGGAGAACGTGCTAACCACTAAGCCACCGTGCCTAATATTTATTTTACTCTGGAAAATGATTCTTATAAGATTCATTTCTTACTAATTCATTCATTTCTTGTTCATTTCAATGTTACTTGTTTAGTGGTTGTTTCAACTGTAAAATATGGGACGTGGCTCCTTTAAGAATTCTGCTGCGGTTGTTTTCCATATAAACTTGGTGATATGTTTAGGTTATACGTATGGAACCTTGCGGAATTTGCACATCGCATCCCCAAATCCGTATTACATAATAGCATTTTTCTTTTGTGAATGCAATGCGCTTCTGTAATATGGATTTGGGAATGCTATGCACAAATTCTCTAATGTTCCATGTAATATACACAATATTCTCTAATGTTCCATGCAGTAATATACACTAATATAGTGAGGAACTCATACCTGTTGTGAATGCGCAGCTAGAAAGCGTGAGAGGACACTGCTCCATTGTGGATTTTTCACTTATGAAAAATACTCTCCAGATATTACCTTGATAAATCAATCAATTGTTTATTGCCATTATTTTTATTTAGGGAGGGGGGGGGGGGTCATGCATATTTTTGCTGGTTTTAGCACACATGTAGTGTGTGACCTTTTAATTCAGCTTTGCCTTGACTGGAAAAACTGAATATTGCACATGCAGTATATAGGATATACAATCTGTAAATACAATCTGGCTGCTTTTTCAACATCTGGTGCTTTATAGCCGCAACACGTGAAATGCATATTTATTGATTTATTTATTTATGTGAACATTTCAGGATAGCATGAAACACATTACTACTAAGTTTAGTGACTTCTCACATCATTTAAGAAGATCGACATTGTGAAGCAGTGAAATGTGAATGTAACATTAAGATGCTATGCACCAAATATGCGCATAAGAAAAACATGTATCCATGATTACATACTTGACATGAGCAAATAAATACGGCCTATAATAAACACACTTGCCTTTAATCATAGGGAACGACGAACAAAATCAGTCCATGCTGTGATTTTTTGTCTCCCGCTAAAATGCAAATTACACACGAGCAGCACAGCGACAACTCAACTGTCCGATGGTGAGCAAAGATGCAGACGTAAGGATGTTCCACAAGGCCATGTGGCTTCCATGTCTCCCACATGGTTCTGATTGAATTAACCAGAGAAGCATCTAGCACAGCAAAAACTAATGAAATGTCACACTAGAGCTATTGCCCTACGGCTCAAGGAGCCGAAAACACACACAAATACAAACACACACAAACACACAGCAACCAAGTGAACTGAAAAGGAAGGTGAGCGCTAGTGTCCTCCAAACATTGAGCATTGAAACCAATAAAACGTGAAGCACATTCATCAGTCAGGAACAAGGAGACATTTTTATTCAAGCTGCCTTGGTGACAGACCGCACATGAACAGCACAATGCCTTATAGCATCGAACGGTGGCTTTACAACTGATGCTCTCAAAAAACACTTGTTCTGTATAAGGTCACATAGAAGAATACAGCAAAAATATCTCGGTGCTTAATGCACAGATTTCATGTAAGAAGCTTTTCAATGGTATGTTCTTAATTGCATGCATGAGCAAAGGAACACATTATGTACACACTGAGTATGGAATTATGTGAAAAGATATATGGCTGAAGGTCCTTTCTTTACTCAGATATATAAAGAAAAAACTCTAGTCTTTCTGTCTGTCTGTATATATATATATATATATACAGACGTGGACAAAATTGTTGGTACCCTTTGGTCAATGAAAGAAAAAGTCACAATGGTCACAGAAATAACTTTAATCTGACAAAAGTAATAATAAATAAAAATTCTATAAATGTTAACCAATGAAAGTCAGACATTGTTTTTCAACCATGCTTCAACAGAATTATGTAAAAAAATAAACTCATGAAACAGGCATGGACAAAAATGATGGTACCCCTAGAAAACACAGAAAATAATGTGACCAAAGGGACATGTTAATTGAAGGTGTGTCCACTAATTAGCATCACAGGTGTCTACAACCTTGTAATCAGCCATTGGGCCTATATATATGGCTCCAGGTAATCACTGTGTTGTTTGGTGATATGGTGTGTACCACACTCGACATGGACCAGAGGAAGCAAAGGAAAGAGCTGTCTCAAGAGATCAGAAAGAAAATTATAGACAAGCATGTTAAAGGTAAAGGCTATAAGACCATCTCCAAGCAACTAGATGTTCCTGTGAGTACAGTTGCACATATTATTCAGAAGTTTAAGATCCATGGGACTGTAGCCAACCTCCCTGGACGTGGCCGCAGGAGGAAAATTGATGACAAATCTAAGAGACGGATAATCCGAATGGTAACAAAAGAGCCTAGAAAGACTTCTAAAGAGATTCAAGGTGAACTTCATGCTCAAGGAACATCAGTGTCAGATCGCACCATCCGTCGTTGTTTGAGCCAAAGTGGACTACATGGGAGACGACCAAGGAGGACACCATTGTTGAAAACGAATCATAAAAAAGCAAGACTGGAATATGCCAAACTACATGTTGACAAGCCACAAAGCTTCTGGGAGAATGTCCTGTGGACAGATGAGACAAAAATCGAAGTTTTTGCCAAGGCACATCAGCTGTATGTTCACAGACGAAAAAATGAAGCATATCAAGAAAAGAACACTGTCCCTACTGTGAAACATGGAGGAGGCTCTGTTATGTTCTGGGGCTGCTTTGCTGCGTCTGGCACAGGGTGTCTTGAATCTGTGCAGGGTACAATGAAATCTCAAGACTATCAAGGAATTCTAGAGAGAAATGTACTAGCCAGTGTCAGAAAGCTTGGTCTCAGTCGCAGGTCATGGGTCTTGCAACAGGACAATGACCCAAAACACACAGCTAAAAACACCCAAGAATGGCTAAGAGGAAAAAATTGGACTATTCTAAAGTGGCCGTCTATGAGCCCTGACCTCAATCCTATTGAGCATCTTTGGAAGGAGCTGAAACATGCAGTCTGGAAAAGGCACCCTTCAAACCGGACACAACTGGAGCAGTTTGCTCATGAGGAGTGGGCCAAAATACCTGCTGAGAGGTGCAGATGTCTCATTGACAGTTACAGGAAGCGTTTGATTGCAGTGATTGCCTCAAAAGGTTGCGCAACAAAATATTAAGTTAGGGGTACCATCATTTTTGTCCATGCCTGTTTCATGAGTTTATTTTTTTTACATAATTCTGTTGAAGCATGGTTGAAAAACAATGTCTGACTTTCATTGGTTAACATTTATAGAATTTTTATTTATTATTACTTTTGTCAGATTAAAGTTATTTCTGTGACCATTGTGACTTTTTTTCTTTCATTGACCAAAGGGTACCAACAATTTTGTCCACGTCTGTATATATATATATATATATATATATATATATATATATATATATATATAATATTGAAATGAAAAAAAGGCTCTTTGTTATTGATTTGCCCTTGAGTAATCGTGTATGACTCTGTGATCCAGCTTCTTATAAAAATTTACTTCTTAAAAAAATTCACTGAGAAATGCAAAGAAAAGAACATCACATCTTTAGAAAGCCCTTTAAATTCCACTGACTCAAATGTGTTGTGCTGTGGATTTTTCAAACCAACAAAAACAAAAATAAATGCATTTCCTCTTTGGATGACTTGCTGCGATTTCGCCGTGCAGCTGGGAAAAGGTTATTTTACCCCAATTTCTGACTGCATATCAAAACCACTGACAGTATTGGATACACATTCTAGTTACAGATTTCATTCTCCTTAAGGGAAAGCTGCAGGACTTTTCTTTGTGCTAAATCGGACTCGTGACATATTTACCGGCACTGTCCTTGTCCGAGTGACACTAAACGATCTTCATCTGCATGTTTGTTTTTGCATGGAAAAGGTGTAGCCTTCTTTAAAAAGAAAACCCCCCCAAAAAAAACACTGCACACATTCAGAGCAAAGAACAACTGATCGATATAAACTCGTGGCCTTCACAGCGACTGGATGGTTTCTGCTGTTGCTTTAAACCTCGTTAAGAAGTGTTCCGGACTTGATCTTAGCCAGTCTGGGACACGACTTGAAGAAAGCCTAGACTACGTCGCGACCCCTCAGGCATTTTTAACTCCATCCAGCATGAAAAAAAGAAACTTAATGGGAGCACAAACACACCTGCAGTATTGATTTTGCTTTGACTCAGCTAACAAAATTAATGAGTGTAAAGCGACTCTAAGTTGATTCCTACTTTACTCTCGTTTTTAAAAGTGCAGGGGAAAAACAGACAAGGTGACGTAAGAACAAGAAAGTCGGCTGCATTAAGACCCAAAAACTCTTTATTTCTTTGAACCTCAAGGCCTCCACATGTCTTACATTCAGTATTTACATCTGGCCATGAGAGTGTACAGATATGTTTAATTAGTGCATACACAGGAGGAAACTAACTAATACATGAATATTAGATTCAGGTGAGATTCAGATTCACACACACACACACACACACATTGATGTGTGTGCGTAACACAGATTCAGACACACATACACATACACTTGAATCATTCATCCATCTGAATGAAGGTGAAAGAACCTTAAGCATCACACACACTCACACTCACACTCTCTCTCTCACACACACACACACACACACACACACCTTACTACAGATTACTCGTCTACAGAAGTGAAGCAGAATAAAGAGCAAATACTTTAACATTCTCTCCTCAACATTATATCCTGTCTTTCTTTCTCAGACCTCACACAAGTACCATCACACAACATACCCTTTCCCCCTCTCCTCTCTTTCATTTGCTCATTCTTTCACAATCCCATGCCATCTGATACCTGATTACTCTCTCTCTCTCTCACACACACACACTCACACAGACACACAGATTAGACTTTATGTAAAAAAAAACCTCCTGCTAGTGTACATTCAAAATCTGTCCAGGCCAATACAAATGCTGTACAATCTCCAGATTGAGGCAAGAAACTACCGCGGACATTTAATTTTATTTATTTCTTTATTTTTTGGCTGAATTATGTTTCTAAGATCTTCCTTCTACTTTCATAATATAAACATTAAAATGCAAAAATACAGGATTTGAATAATATGGGATTATTTGGCCAAATTGGGCCGTTATACTTTAGAAACCTTTTAAATCACACTAACGTTTTAAGAAAGTGGAGGAGCTCGCTATAATTCTGGTCATTTTTTGGACTTTTAAAAAATATTATTATTATTATTATTATTATTATTATTATTATTATTCATTCATCCATCTTTTACTGCTCTATACAACTTATTATTATTATTATTATTATTATTATTATTATACTACATTTGCATTAAAAACTTCATTCTTATCTGGCTTAAAGAGAAAGAAATAATATTCCAAATGTTATGAGAAATAAATAGTATAATAAAGATTTTAATTCAAAAACTAGAATGGATTTATTCACATAGATGAAGCCTAAATAAATCACATAAATCCTTTTTTTCTTGTCAAATCCTCCTTTTTTTGTTAGTTCCATAATTCTGAATACTAGCAATCAAGTGGAAAAAGAGTGATTATGATCTCCGCTATTTTCTTTTCTTCCCCGGTCGTGTCTTTCTGTAACAATAAACAGGCAGTAAATTCTTCCTTCCTGGATTCGGATTCGAACGTCTATTCAAAATCTCAACAAAGTAATGTTGAGTAGTAATGCATCTAAACATATATAGGATCCTCTTTCCCCTCTCCTGTACATCAAACGCAAGAATTATCTATCCGTCATTCAGCCTGGCTGCATCTTTTCTTTTCTTCTTTTCTTTCTTTCTTTTTTTGTAATCTGCAAAAAAAAAAAGAACCCAGTTCAATCTTCGCAATATCAGTAGATGCGAGCGCTTTTTGAAATTCGAAACGCGTTCGACACGCGCCGCATGCGACTCGCGATGGTTTCGCAATATGGTGTTTAAAGGTTTACGAGTTTAATTAGTGACTTTCATCTCGGCTCCTCGTTATTTCCAAGACCTGCACGGATTCGCTTCCCCAGCAATAAAGATGATTAAATAAGGCCTTTTCATAAGCGGACTCGCCTGCTGAGAGGCTCACAATCAGGCAACCAAAGCACAAAGACAGGAGAAACCAATGCATATTCCACGATTTGTTCTGTACCACAACGGGCCTGCGCATCAGCTTTACACAACACAAAGAAACAATAACAGGGCATCATATGGGAAAACAAACTGATCAATAGCAAATGCATGAGCACCATATAGTTCTTTTTTTTCTGAGTATGCTATGCCCATTCATATGTACATTAACTCAAACTCCCACACACACACACACAAACACAGACAGACAGACACACATACATACGACAAACGGAACAAAGAGAACATAAGGGGTCTTAGTCAAAAGACAGTTATAATAATGACTCCATAATAAATTACAGCCACAGAACAATCATTAAATTTTTTTTTCTTTTTTTTTTTGGGTGGGGGGGGGGGGGTTGTCTAAGCCAAAAATGTGACTCATTTTTCCCCTCATCATGCATCTACATTAAAAGGCCTGAACCCAAAGGATATCACTGGCATCACGGACTTGATCATAGTACCATTTACAAATACGGGGGTGGGGGGGGTTGGGGCACACACACACACACACACACACACACACACCTCGAAAAAACAAGGTACAATTTGGTGAAAACGGACGAGAGGGGAAAAAAAAAAAAGGAAGCAAGATCGATATCTGCAATCTTATTCTACATTATTGATTGGTTGATGGGTGGAATTAAGATAGATTTTCTGAGGTAGACAATGCAGACATATCTCATTCTTCCTCCTCATGAGCATCTTGCGTTGAGGGAAAGGGAGGCGAGGGGAGGGGAAGAATGGAGTGTGTGTGTGTGTGTGGGGTTGTGGTGGGGGGGGGGGTTTGAATGTAAAGTGTGGCTCATTTTTATGAAAACGTCTCTAAAACATTCTTTTCAGAAATGTACGCTTCAGTTGGGCACACAAGGGCATTCAGTCTCCAGTTCAGTGTGGATCGATCTGCATTTTTGTCTGTGTTCAAAACCCCACTTAATGTGCACTTGACATTTCATTTTTTCGATGCAATTTTTTTGAATTAAAAGTATGTATGTGTATGTGTGTGTGTGTGTGGTGTGTGTATATATATATATATATATATATATATATATATATATATATATATATATATATATATATATATATTACACATTAAAATACATGTTTTTACTCCTATGCATTATGCTGCTTATAAATAAAAAAAAAAACTACAATCCAGTAACAGTGAAGGCTGAAATATAAATAAAAATAATAAGGCTTCCTCAGAGACAGCTTTCTAACTTACATAAAGGCACAGTAACTGATTATTTGAGGAATACGAGATCAGCCAGTCTTCCCTATATACTATATATATATATATATATATATATATATATATATATATATATATATATATATATATATATATATATACATATATATGTATATATATATATATATACTCTATACTATAGACACAACCCATTTAATTACATGTTCTGCTTTGATTGACAAGGGGAGACAGCGAATACCATTCATTCCAATCACATAAAACATCTCGCTTTCTTTGGCTCCTGCACACTGATGAAACAATTAGCTGTTGCCTGCCTCTTTCTATCTTTTATCTTCTCTCTTTAGCTCTGTCTTGCTTATGGATAGCTTTTAAATAATTATCAATATATATATATATATATATATCATAATATATATATATATCTATATATATATATATATATATATATATATATATATGGAATTATCAATGAAAACCTATCGTTTGACATCAAGCAGAATTTTTTATCAAGACACTGATGATGCACAACTCTTTAGAAATGCTTTTCCAGGTGAATGTTTGCCGTCATAAAGGATTTGTGGTGTTATTTCCAATTTGACATCAACTCACTGTTCATGATGCATGATGCATATTGGAATAATCCTTTATAAATGTTTTTGTAGGTTGAAATCGTAATGAAGGCAGACATTAAGATAGCATATGATGCACTTACAAATATTAATATATTACAGATTTATTTCAATTGTCATGAGGGCCAGTTCTATAAACTCCACCTTTAGGTAGTTATTTGTTTTAAATGATATGATTTGTGTTTATAACAGTGGGGAATATTTCATACCCACAATTCATTGTTTTGGGGGTGATGTTTAACTGATGCATCTTAAAGGGTGAAAAATAGATTGATGCTTTATAGAACACAGCCTTTTGTTCTTGATAATCTGTCTTTCTATATCAGGCTTTTGAAAAACAAACAAACAAACAAAAATGTATCATAAATCAGAAACTTAGCACAGTGAGCACAAAACACATGCTTGAATTTGTTTAGGCTGTGGTATCAGGGCCAGTTTGTACATCATTCTAGAGGTCAGAAATGTCCACAAATGGTTTACGTCAGATTTTATTACAGTATGCATGATAGCAAACAATCAAATTGAGGGTTCAGGCCAAAAAAGAAAAAGAAAAGTCCGGTTTAAGTCCGAATGAACAGGAAATGTCAGTGGAAAGGTACGAGGGGGCACATTAGCGCTGCTGGAAAACATATTATTTACAGATTAGTCTGCTTCATGTGGTCTCTGTAATCCACTGAGCTCAAAGTATGACTGCGTAAAATAATAATAATTAAAAAAAAAAAGATGACAAGAATCCTGTTCCCCCCCCCCTGAAAGTCTTCCAGTCTTCTAGAGATTGTTCCAGTAGCACTGTGTAAAAGCAGCCACTCACAAAGGCATAACAGACACCATATCAGTCATCGAGACATCACAAGCTGCAGCTGTAAATGCAAATGATGGATGTTCAATCCATCCCGTAACAGGCATCTACAACGCCATTTGTTCAGCAATCGACTTGAGGCTAGAGAGTCCGGATGGCCACGGGGTACAGGAGGGACATGTGCTCGGCGCCTTTGATTGGTAGCTTGCGGCTGGAGTAGAAGTGGATGATCTCCGGCACGCTGTCGAACAGGCAGCTGTTCTGGCCCAGGATGTACTTGTTGTCTTTGGTTCGTGACAGCTTCATATGCATGAAACCCTGGCTGCTCCTGCGGGGAGAGTTTACACAAAAAAAAACAAAAAAGCACAGTGAGACAATTAATAAAATAGATAGGTTAATAAAATAGAGACAAGGAAAAAGAGCTGAGATCCTGGGAGATGCATGTGCAGTTTATTTATGATGAAAAATTGGCTGCTAAAATGCTCATTTCCAAATTTGATTTTTGCCCCAGCCGTGTGTGTGTGTGTGTGTGTGTGTGTGTGTGTGTGTGTGTGTGTGTGTGTGTGAGTGTGTGTGTGGAGTTTGCATGTTCTCCCTGTGCCTCAGGAGATTTTTCCCCGGGGTTCTCCGGTCCAAAAACATGCACGGTAGGTTGATTGACAGATTTTGTCAATCAATTGACCTGAGAGTGGGATGGGATGGTGTACAGGGTGTGTCCTGCCTTGAAGCCTGAAGGCACATGAGATAGGCACAGTTTGCCCGCGATTCGAGAGAGAAGTCGGATAAAGCGCTAGAAGATAAATGAATGAATTGTTTTCTATTGAAGTGTTGTATTTAAAATGTGTTGTAGGGAAGGGATCTCTCAGTGGTCGGGGCTTCAAATCCCTGGTATCACCAAGCTGCCCCCCTTAGCGCCTTTGAGCAAGGGCCTTAACCCTCTGTACTCCTGGGACAGGTAAGGGGGGGAAAAAAAACACCTTTATTTTTTTCCTTCAGTAAAGCTCTAGACGTAAATGTTGTGAAGAGAGACTGGGCTGATAAACTTAAACATAATAAACAACACCTAAAATACGAGATGCAAGCAAACTAGTGGATTAAAACATTGAAACCTTCCCAACTCGAATGCTGAGTAAATATGGGCTCGGAAATAACACGAAACGATCTAAGTATAACCGGACACGAGACCTTTGGCTGCCGAACGTTCTTATTATGTCCCGGCACTGTAGTTCTCTATCTACGAGGCAGATGTGAATATTGTTGTGTGGTCCCTGGGACTGCTCAAAAGGTTTAAGTGAATGAAAAATATCACTGAGGGAAAGCCATTTGCCGTCTGGGACTAACGCTGTGAGCGAGGCGTTCGTGACACCAGCATTTGATCACTGAGATAGCAGAAGAAAAAAAAAACAAAAAAAAAACACCTGCGGTAAGAAAAGGTCCTGAGCAGTCTATTTATCAGTGTGTAGTTTTAAAAAGGAAAGGGGGGAAAAAACCTTGTAGTATATACACGTGAAGATAGCTATTGTGAGAAGGTGCTGATGGATGAAGGGATTTTAACCTTTACTCGGCAGACACGGTTAAATAATAAAAGAGGATTTATTTATGCATGCACGCGGGCCGGAGACAAAGAGAGAACCACTACTGCAATCCCCTCATGTACGATCAGCGCTGAATTAGAGGTCAGAGCATCCCTTACGAATTTCCTAATTGCATTTGCGGAAGGAGGCTACGCAGGGCTGCAGAGTCTCAGTAGTACGCCAGGTGACAACTGCAAAAAGGCTGAAAGGAGGGAAGCATGGCGGAAACAAGCTGCTGGTTGGAAAGAAAGGTTGCAAACTGTGTGCGCAATGTCAAATATAGCAGGCATTAATTATGTGCATGTGCCTAAGAATAAGGTGCTTCAGAGAAATGCCATTCCTGGAATTTTCTACAGTGGGGTTCACATGTCCTTTTTCCTCCAAAGGTTCACTATTTTTATTTACTTTTGTCCCTCCATCATTCAATTCAATTCAATTTTATTTACATATAAATCTTTATAGAATGGGATGTTCACAGGACATTAAATATGTATTCATTAAATATGATTTAGGTGTATTTGTGAACACACTACATCATGCAAGCACACATTTACTTTAGTTTAATTTTCCATACATTTCTCAATACACAAACTTGTGATGATCTAAAAACATGTCATGGCACACCATTGGAATTGTGTATTCTGAACTTATTGTACGTCTGCTAGCTACAAGATAAATTTGTGTTGGAGCCAACACAAAATCTAATTGTGTAACACAACAGCTTCAAGCAACTTAAATGCATTAAAAGTCCTTACAGGAGAAAAGCGATGAAATTAAAAGAACAATAGAACAGACTCCTGGGAATAATTGAATACAAATTCATGGATAAATACTTATTCAAATACAAGTCAGATATTCTGATAGTGTTTAGTGCAGCAGAGAATGCCTTGACGAGACGTAGTATGCTTTCAGTTTCGATGAGCACATTAGGAAGCATCCACTTCCAAAATTTCACTGAATCACCCCAGCGCATTTACACCAGGTACTCACTATATTACCGTATATAACCTAATCGTATCGCCAGTTTATATGTAAAGCAACCAAAGCTGGAGCAGAATTCTTAAAGGAGCCACGTACCATATTTAACAATTAAAACAACCACTAAAGAATTACATAGAAACAAGAAACATGAACAAGAAATTAATATTATAAGAATTTCAAGAGTGAAATAAATATAAAATAATGATTTTTTTGACGTGAAAATACCGCCAGGGTCTGGGTTCGATTCCCGTCTCGGCCATGTGTATGTAGAGTTTGCATGCTCTCCCCGTGCCTCAAGGTTTTTTTCTCCGGGTTCTTCGGTTTCCCCCGGTCCAAAAACATGATTGGCACCTTGAAAAATTGTCCCTAATGTATGGATGTGTGTGTGAATGTGAGTGTGTGTGTCCTGCGATGTGTTGGCATTCCATCCAGGGTGTATCCTGCCTTTATATTATATATATATATATATATATATATATATATATATATATATATATATATATATATATATATATATATATATAGAGGATATATATATGTAGGATATTTTGGAGACAAGGTGAGGGCGTCTAGATTGAGATGGTTTGGACATGTGCAGAAGAGACACATGGGTAACAACGGTAGGAGAATGCTGAGGATGAAACTACCAGAAAGGAGGAAAAGAGAAACGATAAGGAGGAAGTTTATGGAAGTGGTGTGGGAAGACAGGGCACTTGTGGAGAAGGATGATCCTCTGTAGCGACCCCTAAATGGATTTATATCGCTCCAACCATTTTAATGAGTGGCGGATTTAGACTATTTTCGGTTTTATTCCGCGTTAATGCCAACCTCTACTGCTCGAACATAAAATAATACGTGAACCGCACCACAAGGTCTCATCGTAATGCTCAGCACGTGTTGATGGCTCCGAGGTGACATTAATATTTCAGCAGGTGCAGATATGAAGCATTTACACCTAAAGGTCCGTGTACATGTAATGCCTCTTTGTGTAGGGTCCTGCTCCTACTGAGAGCGTGTACACGATCTGCTGTTACAATACTCTCAAGTCAGACCTACCATGAAATATAAATAAACTCCTCCATCCAGTTATTCAGATTCTTCCCTCTGGTTCGCTTCATTACCGGCCATCATTAACGGAGGCTTCATCGTCGTTAAAGGGAAACGAGAGTCCATTTCCACAGCTCCCATGTCTGCACGAGGCTCTTAAACTTGCCTGGTGGAGGGAAAACCACTATACGACGAAATGCACTTGTGCGGATTAATCTCACCATCATGGCAGAAAGACGGGACGTGGACTTAAGGAAAGAACTAGGAGAGAACCCTTACAATACATCATTATGGAGATTTTTTTTCTTAGAGGCAGACGTGTACCTGATTATATCTAATCCCCCAGAAGACTGCGAGTGGCCGCGTGCCAACCTATCTCCTAGGAGGAGTGCAAACAAAAGCGAAAAACGCAATTTATCAGGACGGCTGAGATAAAGACGATACGCCTGCGATGGTTCTCGATGAAACCGGCGCTGTTATCATTGTGTCCTTTAATTGGCTTTGCTAATTTCTGACCCAGGATTTATTTCACTTGCGAGATATAGATAAAAGATCTTCAGCAGGTTACATGGTGTTGACTTAAAACAGACGACTTACAATCGGCATTGAACATAAGAAAAGAGTAAAACACGACCGGGAATGCTGTTAAAGGAAATAATCAATAATCAGTCAGTTTTACCAGATAAGAGCTGATTTCAGCATGTTTAACAACCATTTTGGTCACAGTGCTGATATAAAAACAATAAATCACCATATCAGTAACTACAGTAATCAGTAATCAGCATATCAGTAACTAAAAGTTAACAAATGTGTTAACAAATTAATCTGATCAATCAGAATTGAGCAATAGTGTTTAATGTCTGCAGTGGCGCTCTCAGTCTAGGACTAATATAACGAAAAAATACGGCGAAGTGTAACAGTTTCATTCTGAAAAATAGAAATAATTTTTTTGTGAGGGGTTTGAAACTTTTTTCCTTAGAATGTTAAATTAAAGTGCCACCTAGTGGCCAAATCAAAGCAATCAAAATGTAATAGTTACTTTACTTTTTTTTTTAAGTTATACTACTATTACATTTTGAATAGGGTCATTTGTAATCTGTAAACTATTACATTTCCAAAGTAACCTTCCCAACCCTGTCGATATATACAGGCTCTTCTTGTTCTCTACTAATTGTTTGCTGAAACAGCAAATATTCTCCGCAAATATTTATGGCCTTTTTTAGTGGCGATATATATTTTTCCACGCATTTTATTGCTTGCATTATTATTTTACATTGTACAAGAAGACACAGCACTGCAGTACTGTATAGAATACGCCTACACCTTTACATTCTCTTTCTTTTTAAGGTAATGTATTAAGATGAGGTTTTAAAAATGTTTAAATATAAATGTTCTTTGAGAATATTTTAAAAAACTACAAAACTATAAAGCTATTTCTAGCCATTTTTCGTTCACAATTTCCCAGTGCTCTTAGCAGCGAGAAACGTAACCTAGGGCTAGGGATCTAGGGCGGTGGGAGATTTTGACTTTAAAATCAATTTAGATTCCCCAGCTTGGTTTTTAACTCCATTACTATATACTCCGGACATTTATGTCTAATTGATTTCACTGAAATAAAGAGCTTTCCAAAGATCGTAAATCCGTACACACAAACCGATAATGTGATCCTTCCTTTAGAATAGACGGATTAAAAGGGAATTTGTGTGCAACAATGAAAGTTCTCATCTCAAATGCACAGCACATGTTGATGGCTTTTGGAGTGACATTAATATTTCAGCAGGCTTTGCTATAAATAAAGCATTTACACCTGAAGGTTTCTTGTCCATGTAATATATATTCATGTCGGGCATTTCATCCAAAGTGATCATGCAGATGATCAGCATACGAATTATGAAAAAAACAAATAAACCTCCCCGTCACCTGCAATCATTAATCCTCATCCCTCCGCGGACTCGCTTTGTCGGCCGGTAGTCGTCAATCTGAACTTTCATCATCATCATTACAGATGAGAGAACATTCCACTACACCTGCAAAGCTTCACCAGGCTCCTGCAAAGCCCAGGTTTCACTTTCATTCCCACTCTCCCTCCCATCCTTTTCTTCGCCGTGTTGTCTGCCTTGCCACAGTAAAGGTTACAGAGACCGTAACATGATAAGACAGGGGAGGAAAAGTGCTTCAAAACAAACTTTGCACCACTCTGACTCGGCCTTCTTTTTTTTCAACTTTATGTTGTGTCTAACACCATCGAAAAAACAAACATGACATGGGTCAGGACAGCACCAGGTCACTCTCACTATGCTTCAAACCATCGTATTCATCCTTGTCTTTCATTTCAGTCCAACAATAGTACATTAATATCTGGTCTTTAGATTTGGCTCATGTGTAGTGGGTTATAGATGAACCCATGCTGTAGGGTCACTTCTTGAGTCATGGTAGGTATCTAATTAACAGTGTACAAATGTATTGTATTGTATTGTATGGTAAAAAAAAATATATATAATAATAATGTAATCACAATATATTTCTGATCCTACTGAAAATATTGACAAGTTTAAACGTTTAATAGCTGACTAATATTAATGGTGATGAAATGTAATAGATACCGGAACATTTCAGAACATCTGTAGTGTGTGAGTAATCATGTGAATAATTATGTTTAAGTCTGTTTTCTTAAAATCAGCTCAAAAATAAAATAAAAAAAAATGTATAAGAAATATAATTATATAATTTAAATATCTTCTTGAAATCTTCTTTAAAATGCTTTTTTTAAGCAGAATTATTTACTTGTTTATTAAACTACAAAAAAGAGGAGCCAGATTCAAAAGGGGAACAGCAAAAAGAGAAAAGACAAAAAAAATCATTTAAAATGTATAAAAAAGTAATACAAAAAATGTATAAAAAAACACAGATAAATACACAAACATTGTAAAAATATGACAGAATTTTGTTCTATATTTGTTATATTCTGTTTTTAAACTATGTTGATTGTGAAAACCGCTATAGATATAAACTTAAATCGCATGCTTCAAGTGGCTTCATTACTGAAAAACAAAAACAATAGATAATTGCACATATGTAATTGCATATGATGTGACGGATCCAGATGACATTCAAAATGCTGTAGTGATCCTTCTACTATACTGATATTATTTTCCATTTCTTACAGTCAAAGAAGTCAAAATCAACCAAACAAACCGAACCCACCACCAACCAACCAAATCAAGGCCTGATTTGAAGGCTAAGGCTTTAATTACTTATTCATTCTTTTTTTCCTTTCATTTATTTTCTAATTGATTAAATTATTGCGGTTATATCATAAGATATGTTTGCGATATGTTCCATGTGCAACATTTAGAATGCAGAGACTTGTCAACTCCTTATGCATTGTTATTAAGAAGATATGCTGGGCATGGCTGTGACAGCTCTTACCCTTGATCCCTCTCTTAAACTCTCCCCCTTCCCCCTACATCTACGCCACGTGACTGAATTAAAGGTGACTCTCTTAAAGGTGACCATCTCTGTTTCTGGTCATGCAGATGACCTGACTTTCCAGGGGGCTGTCACCTTCCTTGACAACAGACAGTGCTGGTGAAGTTAGGGGCATAAAGTCAGTGAAAGCGGTCACGGGAACCAAGAATAAAAAGTCTCTGATTTATAAAAAAGAAAAAAAGAGGCACGTCAGCAAAAACAATAAAGTCGGTGTAGGAACAAGAGATAAAAGGGACATTCATTAAAAGCCGTGTTAAAAGTAGTGAGACATTCTCAGAAGAAGAAAACATGCTGACGGCACAGAAAACTAGAGCGAGCTCGAACCTTAAATAATTACAGTTAAAGCTATTTAAAAAGAAAAGAAAAGGAGTCCGTATATTCCCTATATATTATAAATCATTCAAAACCGGTCTCAGATTGGCTGCATAATATTGCTAAGAAATAGGAGGATTACATTCTCCTTAAAGTGTGTTCAGACTTGCTTTCGAATATAAAAATGAACAACAGAATGAATGTGTCAGCGTTCACGACACCTCGCAACACAAACAGGAATGTACATTTCGAATAATAAGAGAATAAATGCCAGTCCAGATACGATATGCTAAATCGTACACTATACTATGGTACAGGAGGAATTTCAGGCATCTGGCATCCACGTAAACTTGACTTCTGGATCATACTATATAAGAGTTCAGATACAGACACTGAAGTGTGTATATGAAGAGAGAGAAGTGCAGTATTTCAGGATTGTGCTCTTACTTGAGAGAGAGGGAGAAGTCGTTCTTGCTGGTCTCGCTGTTTCTCACTAGGTAACTGGCCTCTTTACACAACCTCAGCAATGACTCAGCATCGGTTCGACTGATTGCTCCGTGGTACCAGCTGAGAGATGAGCAATAAAGAAAAAGTGTGGGAGAAAGAAAGGATATATATATATACACACACACACATTTAGAACATCTTAAAAACCATTAGTACTTGTGATATTTGCAGTAAATGCAGAATGCAATAAAAAAAATAGGATCCGTAACACATATATACAACTAACCCAAAGACTTTCAAACCTACAAGTCCACAGGCTATGCATTATAGCATTTTTTCTTTCCTATTTTTTATGTGCTTTATGTCCTTTTTTTTATCCTTTTTTATGTAACTTTCTTCTCTCATGATCTCACCACAATAGTTGTTTTCTCATGATCAGGACATAAATTTGCCATAAATGTAAATCAGATCATAAAAAAATGAAGTTGTGATAACATGAAGACAACTTTTACGTTGTCCAGATTACGATAAAACAAGAAAGAAATGATAGTGTACAGCCTCCAAGGACTTTCATAGGACTTTCCAGGTTTAATTATAATATATTTATATTGCACAAATACAGTTTTAAAGAAATTTAGAGTTACACTTACACTTACACTGGACCAATTAAGCAAGTACATAAAAACATTAAATCAAATAAAAATACAAATCACCCAATTTCTTTGTACCCTTCATTGGTGCATACAGAGGTCAATAATGTAAATATCCCTTAAGTATTAACACTGATAGGCTGAGGGTCAAAATAGTCCTGATGAAAACGCTTGTCTGAGGCGAATAGACAGCGCTTTTTTTACTTGTGGGTCACATTGTTGTGACAATGTAATAGATGTAAGCGTTTTTACTTTTGTAGACCTTCGGGCTGTAATCTGATCCGCTTCACGGTACATTTCATACTTCATAATGAAGCAGAGAAGATGAGTGTCAAATAATCATGTCAAATTTACGGTAGCTACAAATCTCAATAGACACATCAGGAACCATTCAAGACACCTTTACATGCATTTTCCTTTTGACTAAATGGGATCTTTGATTACTAAAAGGAAGCTTTGATTACTAAAATTGTGCAATGTCAATAAGCCCGTTATCCTCACAGCTCAAGTTTAGAGAAATAAATCATTTCTGGTACTACTCTGAATGCAAACTTTAAAGCTCCTGGGCAAGTTCATGGCGTGACTTTTTTATTGCACTGCAGGGGTGGTAATGGCTATGTAAAATAACACAATTGTGCATTTCAGAAATAATGACTGTATAATTTAAAGTGACGCATCAATTTAACGTCTCGGAACAGTGCATGAATTTTGCCTCTCGCAAACTCACAACTGGCTCTCCAGTGGCATGTTGGGGTCGATCCGCTCGCCCAGCGTCGGCATACACTGCTCCACTGAACTCATCTTCACGTTGACCAGGCAGCCACTGGAGTGGCGCTGAGGAGGCCTCGTTTTCCCGTCTTTCGTCGGAGACATCCTGCCTTTCTCCACTCCTTCGAACTGGACTGCAGAGCAAACACAAATACATGGAAGGTCATCATGACAGCACAGATCCTTTCCAACACCTTTCCAGTGGCAAAAGCATTCACATGAGACTGTGTTACAAAATTGTTTACTTTTATAACAAAAGTGAAGGAAATACGTCTTGTGTTTTCACACATTTTCATGCACAATACTTTTGCACAATTATTTGCTGATCAACAAGTGATACTTTTATACAAACCCAATAAGAACAACTGTAAATAGCTGATAAATATTGTGGAACATACACAGCCGATCACACAACATCTCTGAATGCACCACACTGGTGTTTATATTAGGAACAAAAGTCATATTTACCATCCAAGCAGCATTCTCCATCATTTCTTTAATTACATTCAATTACTTCTATAGTAAGAAACTGAACAGAAGAGCCTTTATTTGTCACATATACATTACAGTACAGTGAAATTCTTTCTTCGCACATCCCAGTTTGTTTGGAAGCTAGGGTCAAAGCTCAGGGTCAGCCATGATACGGTGCCCCTGGAGCACAGAGGGTTAAGGGCCTTGCTCAAGGACCCAAGGATGGCAGTTTGGCGATACTGGGGCTCAAACCCCTGGCCTTCTGATCAGTATCCCGGCTCCTTAAACCACTGAGCTGCACCCGTCCCCATGAACTGCAGGAACAAATCACAATCATACATTTTGTCCTTTTTAGAAGCAACTCTATAAACTCTCAAGTAACTGATATCACAAACTGAAAGAAGAACAAAAGGTTTATAAGGTAAGACATTAAGTTATTTTTGAAATGTCCAGCAGAAAATGCGTCATTTTTCCTATGCACATTTATAATGTTAATATTACACATACAATATGCTGCTATAAATAATTCAACCAAATCCAACCTGAGAATGTCGAGCTTATCACTTTAATTACACAGACTTCATGATTCCATTTAAGTGATTTATAGTGATGTACCTCTCCAAAACCCCACCACCAACCACAAATCTCCCTAAAACATCACCTCAAGATGTTCTCCACTGCACTACAGAATATACAGTTGTAAAACTGACTTCCCCCTGAAAAGTAAAAGGTGCAAAACCATGTCTTTACACTGCTGTCCGACATGAAACAGCCTGCATTGGACTGGTAGATGAAACTGCTTCCGCTGTTTATTCTTTGATAATTGTTTGACAAAATCTGGAATAATGTCAAATAATGTTTGTTTTCGAAACTGTTAACAGGCAGGAGCCCTAGCTGAATGCAATTTCAGCCTCCTAGCATGGAATATAGACCACTGGTACATTTACATACATAAAGGGGCTGTGAATTCATAAGAGTTAATATATAGACTATATTAAAGGAACAGTTTGTAATTTTCCACATGAGCAAACCCACTCTGTATGATTAAACTGCTACTCATGAGAGGTACTGTAAGAAATGGACTATAGCTCTTCCGGACTAACTCATTTCCGTGCTTTAAAAATGTAAAAAAGAAAAAAATGTTGTTATTGCTGATCAAGAATTTCTATCTGAAATTATAATCTGCTAAACATCATCAATAATTGCTTCATTTTTTGAATAGTCTTCATTGCCATTGCCTTCAATACACTGCTACTCCAAGGTCTCACCATTATTACAGACCTGCTTCTATAAACACTCGCATTACAGTAATGTAAACCTTATAATGGCTTAATTAATTTAAATGCGTTACGATTCGAAATAGCGACGCGAAGATGACCATTTTATAAATCGCCTTACAGTAGGCTTTTTTTTTTCTCGCTCCGGACGGATACTTTTCCCACAGTATGCCAATTTAACCTTAGCACAAAACCCTCGGACACATAAAGCAGCTAGATTCTTCCAGTGTTTCTATGTGGGAGACACAATGTCATTTTGTTTTCCCATACAGTTTGTTACACCTTTACTACGAGATTTTATAATGTTACATGTTACAATTAGGTCATTGATACAGATCTAATTGTTTTCTTTTGGAAAAATGCATCAGATTCACACTGTAAACATGCCTGTGCGTGTCAAAATCGTGATGCAAATCAAAAGCGAAACATCATGATAGGTTACTTTTGTCCATTTCACACAGCCCTAACTACAAATGCAATGCATTAAAGCAGCGTAACACACTCGTCTTTTAATGTAATACCACTCCAGCAGGGGGCATCGCACAGCAAAGCAGGACATGGCTCTGTCTCTGGTGCCTCTCACTGCACTCTAAAATGACACGGACCAGCTCTGCCATGTATTCCGTCTCTCCGTCTGTCTATCCCTCTGACACACACACACGTACCCACCCCTACATGTACTATACAAACACATCAGATGGCTTTCTGCTCTGCGGTGCTTTGAAGAGCAGCTGCTCAACACAAAGGAATAGAAGAGGAATCAATCGGACACCACTGTGTACCCACAGAGAGACAGGCCGAGAGAAAGCATGAGCAGGAAAAAAAAAAGGCTTCTGTTTAATCATTGAGCATGCTCTCGCCAGTCGTCAAGGTTAAAAGCGTCCCACGGGCCCCATGGGTGTGTGTACAGTGAGCAGGTGTGTGATAGTGCAGGCTGTAGATCCGGCCTGGCGCTAGCTGAAAGATAGACATGGGAACGTAGTGTAGGAGAATAACCAGTAAACACACTACTGCTTGTAAATGCACTCTTATCTCCCGTTCAGCCTGAGAACTATTACCAGCTGTCTAATAGCTGACGACTCTTAACACTATCACACACACACACACACACACACACACACACACACACACACACACACACACACACACGCTACTGTACTCTGTGGCAGAGAGAAGAGCATGTGTCTATTTTATCTCTGACTGTC
Source organism: Kryptopterus vitreolus (assembly GCA_030449085.1). Classification (NCBI taxonomy): domain Eukaryota; kingdom Metazoa; phylum Chordata; class Actinopteri; order Siluriformes; family Siluridae; genus Kryptopterus; species Kryptopterus vitreolus. The sequence continues at coordinate 17,886,096 of JACRUU010000027.1, read as the reverse complement.
TATACCAAGGGTAGACAAACTTGTTGGCTCAGGGGCCACAATGAAAAATTTGATAGAAGGGCCAGCCGATATAAACGGCACTAATGTTAATCATCGCGCCTAATGCGCCACTTGGTGGAATGTAAGGCATTACAGGTCAAGATCAAATGAATTCAGTCAAAATTACGATATTGTTGGACAATCCTGCATCAATCTTCGGCAGGCCGGAATAAAAGAACCAAGGGGGCGGATGTGGCCCGTGGACTGTAGTTTGCCCACCCATGATCTATACTATACAATAAAATACAATACTATACTTTACTATAGTGTACTATACTATACAGACTGTGTTAGGAAGATTACTTTGGAAATGTAATAGATTACAGATTACAAATGACCCTGTTAAAAATGTAATAAGTAGTGTAACTTTAAAATTACATATAAAAGTAAAGTAACTGATTACATTTGATTACTTTAAAGTTTCTAGTGGATATATACAACTAAATCATTTATAAACAGTTAACATTACAGTAGTACTCAACTTGTTTACTGTTTGAATTTCAAAATCTTTCATCACTTGAATTAAGCTTATATTAATTGAATTTTTAAGCCCAGTCACAACAAAGCCAGACTTTAAAGAAAAAAAAGAAAAAGTCATACTGTTTTAGAAATCAAATCTTTGCATAGCTATGACAGGACACACTGGCAAAGTAACATGGAGGAGGTGGGACTCGAACCCCCAACACTGGAGTGAGTGAATGAACGCACAATAAATATTATTATTATTATTATTATTAATAATATTAAACATATCCTAGGTTATTAAAGAAATAGTTCAGATGGAACCCTATTTGTAATCTTTAACATTTTCATAATTACTGTAATTTAATTACACATTTTTTCTCAATAACTGTAACACTCATTTTCTAATTAAATAACGTTACAACGTTTCATGTAACTAGTTGCTCCCCAACACTGTATACGGACAATATCTATATTACACCTGACTTTTCCAGATTGATGTGCTTCGTCTCCAACATGCCTTTCAAAATCGTTCCATGCAATTTTCCTTTCACCTGAACTAGGAAACCCAAACCTGCTCCAGCATGATAATGCTCCTGTGCACAAAGCCAACTTCTTGAAGATCTGCTTTACATGGGATCTCCTGCTCTAGAGCGTTAAAACCCGCTAAACACCTTTACTAACTTGCATTGAATGAGCAGAAATTGTCATAAACACTCAAAAAATCTATTAAACAAAATAGCGGATAGTGCATCATTTAAATGGGGATTGAATACAGAAGGGGATGTTTAGAAAGTGGATATCTTTTGGTCAGGTGTCCTCACACTTTTGTCTGTATTGTGTATCTCATTAATTGATAATAAATAAAAGAGGTTGAACCTTGAGTTTATTGAGTTTCCTTTGATTTATTCAAATTACTCTCGCATTAGTTTTGTAATTATGCAATGAATCCAATTATCATTTTCCGGGGCAGATTTCCTGCCATTTTATTTAACCAGATATCACAAATTCCATAAAAAAAACAACAACATTTATAGTTCCTTTTTTGGCTTACATAAGTGCTATTATAAAGACATTCCCTAACCAGCTCCTCTGTATTCTCTTGAACCCGACAAAATGTTAGAGAGAAAATTCCAAGTCTTTCATACTTTCCCATGGCGCAAAACATGATGTGACAAAGCACTGATACCAGAGACTCTTTACACAAATGATAAATTACCACCTCCTGCCAAAAAACACACACACACACACACACACACACACACCACACACACACACACACACACACACACACACAATATCATTTATTTTTCTTTCTTAAATACCAATACATACATCAATCAATTAACTGTTAGAACAAAAAAATCAGGATTGCAAATGGTTATTATGTGTATTAGGTGAGATCTTGTGGGCAAAAAGAATCGAAAGTCTGCATATTTGTGCAGACGCACAACTAATGCATCCTCCCAGGCCAGGGGTCATAGGTCACTGGAAGTGCCTGCACTCACAGATTTAAATGGTTGTCAGTCTCTTGTTGCTATAATGTGTGCCATGTGCAGGCTTCAAAGAGAAGACCGTATTCTCACATAGCCACTTGTCCTTCACTTCCTCTCTCTTTGCAGTGTGTGAATCTGTGTGTGTGTGTGTGCATATGCTATGCCAGACTTTAAATGCTTATACGCTTACTGATGTGTCTTGTTCCCCCGAACGTATACTAGCCATCCGATTCTATGTTCTCTCTAAATTACTCTAAAAGGCTCTAAAGATCCATACAGCAGAGAATCGATGTTCAGCCTTGTGGCAAATACAGTCTTACATCACATCCTCACACAATGTCAAAAGAGGATCTGGTTACCCTGAGCTCCTTGCACTGGGCTCGATATCACGACATGGCAAACGGTTTTGGAAATGTTTTTTCCGAGCAAATATTTTGACCCGGATCTTGTGTGAAATTAAAATAATAAAAAAAAGGACATTTCAAGCAGTTTATCCACAGCATGAGGCCATGTAACGACACAGGCCTGTTGAATTATTGAATGGAATTGGTCAGAAGGCTCTGATGAATATTCTATAAGGTCTTTGTTAATGTCCACTATTGGGTATACAATCGGTACCAGTGTAACGCTAAAGAATAATTATTAGCAAATAATTAGAAACATATGTATTATTTAACAATGATTGTTATGATGTGGGCTTCTCTTGAACTGAACTACTGTTTAAAGCTACTATAACATAAGCGATAAAAGCTATACATCAGGGATCCCCACATTTGGAACGGCCCTTTGAACAATGCTGACAACATATTTTTTGTGATGCTTGCAAAGCATCACTATTATAATCTCTCTCTAGCATCTGTCAAATTTTCGGTCCCATCGTCACGAATCATACCTCATATCGTGCGGCCCGATGGTGTGAGGTGTGCTATTACCTTTATAAGGAATCGCCCCTTGGAAAAAAAAATCCGGGTTTTATCCTGTAAAAAATTAATGGGACAGAACTTTCGTGGCTCACAATTCGGCTTGTGAGCGTCCCACATGCACATACGGCATATATCATGTCATATGGCATAAGCGTCAATCACATTTTCTTCAGGAGATGTCCCATGTCTAGTTTCTATATGTAATTTTAAAACTACATTTTACTCATATAATATCTGTAGTAGAAAATAAAGGTTGGCTTCAAACTAAAATTTCCCTTGGTAATTGATATAGGAACCAATAATTGATTGCTGGAACTACTGTGTATCTGCAAATATTGCTTGTTTTTCCGGCTCCTGGAATGCTGTCATTACAAGAGCGTCCCCTATAGGCAAATGGGCTCGCAAGAATGATCCAGCCTACAGTAGCGATCAGTATCGTAAAATATGACCTATGGTTATTAAAGAAGCTGAATTATTTATTAGGTTCACACACAAATCATATGCACAAGTAATTGTTTTTAAAAAGTGCTATGATAGTATCAATGCTCTTGAAAAGTAAAGCTCTTTTTGTCTGTGCAGTAAATAACAAAATAAACTAATCAATCCTTACTGCATGTCATAAAAAATCACACTAATCAAATAAAATCATAATAATGCAGTCACTCCTGATATACTATTTTCTGTTTCAGACCGACCTGGCCCACCATTAAAGAAAGGAAAAATTACACTGCCCTCGCTGGAAAAGTTTGCGGGCCCCTGCAGTAGATCGTTAAAAAGCCTGATGTGTTGTTCACCAATAAATTGTCATAGAATGGTATAAGAGAAATAAAACACTAGTAAAAAGTTCATCACACAAACATGAAGTGTTTTATGCCTTCCTGATCAGTCACTGACAATCTAAAGCTTGCCGTTAAGTGCAGTATCTAAATTTACTCCAATTTACAATATTCCACGTTATAACCTCTGGCAGTTAATAAAAAGCATTAAAGCATTACACGGTCAGACGATTCACAAAAGGAAATGGCACGTGTATATTTTTAATAGTCTCTAATGTGTAGGTGACAGCTGTACAGTATAAACGCCTGCAGCTGCCAGAACGACAGGGACTCATGCTTTTCATAGAGTCATTGAAGTGCTTGTCTTTTTTCACAATAAACGGTTCGTTGCTATGGAAACTTGCTGGCAAAACTGTTTTCAGTATCTCAGTGCTGTCATAAATGTCAAGGCACAATAGGAAACACAATAGGCATAATAGACCTCTTACATTTATGGGTGAGAACAGGACAGGAAAAGAATGGGCAAAACAACCAACAGCATTAATTCTGCTGTCAATCCATCACTGGTTTACTTTATTTAAACTTTATTTACTGGGTGCAAAAATGTTCTCTTACAGTGCATTCAAAATTTTACTAAATCAGCTGATCATTTTGACCACACAGTGGAACTGTTTTATTAGCTAACTAGCATAAAGGGGTCAGCTAATATCATTTGCTAGCAAAAAAAAAAAACTAAACAAAAACATGCACTGTTATAATATTATTATTAGGTATTAGAGGCTAAAAGGAGATTTGAAAATCATTTACAGATAAAAGGATAAGGAAATGTTGGCTAACTACAAATGAATTTTAACATGGTATCATTCATGAATTCAGAGCCTCTGTAAAGGTTAATGTATTGCTAATCTGCTGTGCTAGCAAATGCACAAAGAAAAAAAGCACATGCTATGATAATAGTCATATTCAGATTTTATTCTATGCCAAAAAATGAGTTGTAGACATTTTAGGAACTAAAAATGACAGTGAATCTGGTATTATACAGAACTTATTATTATTAGTCAGTTTGCTGACGTACGACAAAATTACAGGTTTCAGAAAGTGACTTGTAGACAGCAAACCTTTTTTTCCCCCTCAACAGAATATTCTTTTACAGCATTTGGCAATTATCCCATTTACACTATGGAGTACAGGACAGTTTTTTGCACAAAGTTCCAGAAGTGAAAGCTTGGTTTTGTTGGGATTTGAATGTTAGCCTTCTGAATAAACATCTTAACCAATGAGCTTCCACTTTACTTATATTGTTTTATAGATAAAATATTATTTTGGACACAGTACTCATATTCTGGGCTTAATTTTCAGCTGAAAAGTTAAAATAATGTAAGTATAATTAGAATAATGTAAATTTTTGCAATGTATTTTTTTTTTACAATGGAGTCCCCTTGTAAATCATCCAATTAATAAAGATATATTATTCAAACAGTCTTGAAAGCTCTACAATACTACATTGTTGAACATCTAAAGATTAACGGCACCACAAGGAATTCTCAATAATAACAGGATTACAGACAAAAGATGAACAGAAGAGAGTTTATTGACTAAGTTTTTAACATAATTATCATTCATTTCATGTCTCTAATAAACTAGCTAACATTGGTTACTGGCTACAGACTGCACAACATTTTTCCCCACAATCAGTTTGTAAACACAATGAGATTTACCTCCTGTAGGCTCAACAAAATGTATATTTTCCACTTACAAATTGGCCTAAAATAATTGGACCCCCATTTATACATTCTGACAGCACTAGGTCCAGTGACCCTCCAATGCTAACAAACCCTCAGATTTTATTCAATAAAATTTTTCAAAGATTTTCGGATCATTAAATCCTTCATCAAAGGAAGTTTTTCCAAAAGAATGAGTTTCTCAATTAAGGATCTTTATCTTCGGCACTGCGATACTATGAATTGTTCATTTGGAAGTTAATAAAGCCGTTGCAAAGTCATTAATCAATTATACAAATTTGAATGTCACCAAAGTTGCGTTTGCCATCATTTTTCCAAAGCAAAAGTCTATATTACAGTGACTAAGTGAAAGTAAATTTTTTTAATAAATAGACAGAGACTGGACCTTTAGGAAAAACTCTAGATAAGAATGAAAGAGCAAAGCAGCTCATTAAGTCGATTTGGCTCCAAGAGAACTGGTCATACTTCAAGATCCCTAACCACCTTTAAACACAATCTCCTCCTAACTTTCCCCAGTCTCATAAAAAATACTTCTGGTATTTGCTGGAGAGTCTGGTGTGCTTCATCAATAAACCTGGCCACAAAAGACCTACTTTTCCAGTTAAGTGGTATTTTGTGGATTTCTATATACATAAAGATACTATAAATCAGGGCCAAGAAGGCAAACTGGTCCAGACCTTTCTTCGGTGCCTAAAAATCTTTTATATACTGTATATATATATATATATATATATATATATATATATATATATATATATATATATAAGCACGAACATGCCTTTGTTATACTGAATATATATATATATATATATATATATATATATATATATATATATATATATATATATATATATATATATAGATATATATATATATGTGGTGTGTGTGTGTGTGCATACATATGTGTATATATATATATATATATAATTATATATATATATATATATATATATATATATATATATATATATATATATATATATCTATATATATAATATATATATATACACGTTATACATATATAAATATACATACATATATATATGTGTCAACAGAACTACTTTTTGACAATTTTTTTGACATTTGTTTGCAAATATAAATATATAAATTTTTTGAAGATAACAAGAAAGTAAAACACACATTTATTCATGACATTCCTCCTTTTACTCAGATTTAAAATCAATCAAATAAATAAACAAACAAACAAACAAACAAATAAATAAACACGATAATTTCGCTATCATTTCACAATAAAACCACTAAACATTTGATTTACTGATGCTGCAAGTCTCAAATCAAGCACCAAAATTCGCCATGATTCACACTTCCAGCAATTAAAACTGACTGTGTATAAACAAAGAACTGTTTGGTGTTCTAATGATTTACGTCATTTAAAAAATATAATTACTTTATAACATCTACAGGAACATTTGGTGCCCATGCTTAATATTCAGTTTAGGTTTATAGTATGGTTAAAATGCACCTACATATCTATAGCATCCAGATAAAACCCGATTACTAATATTCTAATTGATTGTCAGTCATATGAGTAGATATGTACTATATATATATATATATATATATATATATATATATATATATATATATATATATATATATATATATATATATATATATATATATATATATACATACATACACACACACACACACACACACACACACACACACACACACACAATATATATATATATACTGTGAGGTTTCATTTTCAGCACCCAGTGTGAAACTTACAAACTTATTTTCTTTTGATTTACAGCTTGCAAGTAGGATGACCTCATAAATCTCAAGCGTAATGAAAACACAGGCATGAATGACCATCTTTATATCAGGCTTATAAGAAAAGCAGCCTATAATGCACTGAAGCACTTGATCTGTGACGAGCCTTTGGACGCAGGCGAGACAGTTCACTGTGTTCATTCTTCGTTCACTCTCAATTTCAACCTTCCCTGACACTTCAGTGTTCTCATTCCCGTTCTCTCTCCCAATGTCAACCGTCCCTGACAACACTTAAATTTGGAGTCTTCATTCAATTCTATTTTCTCTCCAGAGTCTTCATTCTACCACCCTCTCAGGCAAACCCCCCCCCCCCCCCCCACCCCACCCCACACACCTCCCAACAAACCCCACCAAATCAAAGCTTCTGTTGGCAAGACAACTGCTTGCGAGATTGGCATCATTTTGGTGACAACAGCTGAAGCAACGTCGAGATTACACTTATGTGGCATTTCACAGAGAGAAGTATTTCCGCCTGATCCAACAAAGACAGGCAGACAGAGGAAATGACTTAAGATTGGAACGAGTCGAACGAGATAGAAGTGAAAGCTCGACAATGTGTTTGAGACGCCGAGAAATATTGTATGATGCCCAAAAACGTAGAGAAATCTACTAGAAAGCAGGATTAGTGAGTCTTGTTGTGGGAGTCTGTTATAGGAGTCTGTTTATTTAAGGTGTCAAGTGTATGTGACTGAGAGGAAATGAAATGCCTTTATCAGATTGCAGTGTCAGTCAAAGAATGAAGGAAGGATGGAAGCCCCTCCCACCAGGGCCATCTTTCAGGATGGACCTACACAGTGGTGGGAAACGATAACACAGAGGTCAGGTATCGCGATCACGTGGCCGTCTGCAGTATCTCCCCAAGTCAGGAACGGAAACTAATGATGAGACTTAATGGATTCGGCTCAAATGTCAAATCAATTATATGGCCGAATAAAGAGGATAAAGATCATCATTTGATGTTCTCTATTCCATATTCTGTGTTTTTCTCATGGGTAGTGAAAGTGTCAAGTTTAGCATAGGAAAAGAACTGCGAAGTAGGAAAAAAAGAAACTATGCTAACTTGAGTTGCATTTCTGATACAGGGATAATGAAGAAGCATACTTTATCTGTCTGTTGCCAGCTTTCATACATCTGCCATACTTCAAGACAGACATTTTCAAAAATATTAAATATTTAAAATGAATGGGAAGAGATCAAATTTACATTCATAGCTTTTTTCTTTTTATTTCTAACCCAAGTTTTACCCCAAATTCTACATTCTTATTATCTTTTGGGAGAAGTCTGTGTCATTTTCCTGTGTAAATCTATCTATCTATCCATCCATCCATCCATCCATCCATCCATCCATCTATCTATCTATCTATCCATCTATCTATCTTTCCATCTTTCTATCCATCTATCTATTTATCCATCCATCCATCCATCCATCCATCCACACACCAAAAAAAACCCATTAATAAAAAAAAAACAAAAACAACATTTATCCATTTACATTTAATGTTGAGGAATACCTGTGGAGCAAATTCCCTAGTGTCATCACTGCATTAAATAACGCATGGAAATCCTCTCCATCCTCTGTTTCTCGTTAAAGTCACCGCTTCGGCCATGACTGTTACAAAGCACTACAGCACATTTTGACAGTAAGGAAGTAAATGTAAATTGTTACGATACTATAGCTTTATCGTGAATATGTACTTTACTGAAGTAGTTTTATTTGAGGAGACTGTAACTTCACTACATTTCAAATATATTACTGTATTTTGTGAAATCATCATTTATTTATGTGGATAAAGTGGATAAAAGATAGAGTGGATAAAAACTGATCCTGCACTGTCTCGTGTTGTCTGTTTGGCGCTGTTTGCACCAGGTTGCACACAATGCACTTTATTTGGCTAGGACAACTTTGTCTAGTCCTCAGCTCTGTGTTCCGAAGCTCTATGTTGTGTGATGTAACTATGTTGTTTTATGAAGCAACAAGGTTCTGGAGAAGCATTGTCTCATTTCACTGTGTAGTGTGAAATGAATGTAAACTTTTACCATGATATTCTTCTCGTTTGGATCTCATTTTAGGATCGAAAAAGTCACTTCATATGTTGGAAAATATTCCACCACATCCATACAGAATATCTTCTATATTCTCTTTAAAAGAGTCATGTGATTAACTGTGCCTAACACTAAACTAAGGAAGGAAATCATGTTATGTCTGGAGTGATGCTTACGTAAACCACTGGATTTCCAAACATGACAAATCTGGTACAGTGATAAATGTAGAGGAAGTGCTGCAGTTCCTCACCATTTATGCTGAACAAACCAGAAAATAAACATCCGCAGCCCAATAAAAGGTGACATTTGACGTTTCCATCACACAGTACATTACGACACACAGTAATATGGACCAGGCATCCATGAGCACATTTCCTTATTAAGCTTTCTAATTAATTCTCATTTACTAATGGCACTTCCATCAAAGCAGTGCACTACTCAGTAGGGAAGGGCATCTGTAATTCATCGCACTGCTACTGGCCTGCAATTAAGTATTCCCTGTCTGACTGTGAACATGATTAACAAGTCACCATCTTGTTGCTATTCAGGTCACATCCTACAAAAAAAAGGAGGAAAAAAAAAATGCTTCACTTTGTGAATTTATTCCACATTGATGTTTTTGGACAAGTGCACAAATTCCAAAATAATATTTGGTACTCTGAGAATGAGACTGAAATCTCTGCTGAATTAAACGACGATTCTTTTTTCTGCGCCAACACCATCGGGGAGAGTCATAAATCTGAAAAAGCAAACCCTCTACTGATTCCTGGCAGTTGAGCTCTCAAAATGAAATCTGGATCTATTTTAACGATGGCGCCTAATATTCTACAGAGGCATGTCTGAGAGGGATGATGGTGAGTGGGAACAAAAAAATTCTGGACAATTAATTCGTGTTAGGAAACAAAGGACTTGGGCTTTTCAATGCGGCCAAACAAAGGGATCGTCTGCCATTCATATGCAGATACAATTTCTGTCCTGCCACCTAATGTTCTGAAATTAAAATCTTGTTCTGCTAATGTGGAGGGATGACTGCATCTACTGTAGAAAAGGTTAAACTGTTCTCACAATAGCTGTGACCATAGGTTTTGCCTCTGGATAAATTTTAAGGATCGAAATTTCAAATTACACACACACACACACACACACACACACACACACACACACACACACACACACACACACACACACACACACAAACATATATATTGGGCGTTGCAAAGGGCAGGCTTATACCAGGCAGGTATAAGGTATATTGGAGGAGGAGGTTTGAGAGGCATAGCCTGCAGAAGGTACTGGAGGTACGTTAAAATGATGCAACAAGCCCTTCGTAATGAATTAATGGGAGATGACGACGTAACCATGAAACACTGTACATTAAGTCCGACGTGACCCGATTATAAATATTGACAAATAGTGTTGTCAATCAATTACAATATTTAAACATGGCCATGTACAAATATAAACGCTTTATGCAAATGTGTCAGTATCAGTAAAACAAATGTGTGTGCATGTATGTATGTATGTATGTATGTATGTATGTATGTATGTATGTATGTATGTATGTATGTATGTATGTATGTATGTATGTTATATATATATATATATATATGGCACCTGTTAGTGGATGGGATGTAAATGGCAACAAGTGAAAATTTTTTCTTCAAAGTAGATGTTTTAGAAGCATGAAAAAATAGACAAGCGTAAGGATTTTAGCAAGTCTGAATAGGTCGTTCATAGAGTATTCAGACCCCCTTCACTTAAAATAAATAAATAAATAAATAAATAAATAAAGTTTTACATTTTTCTGCACCAGAGACTTGGCAACAGGTCAGAGATGATGGAATGCTGAATGGAGGAAAGTACAGTGATATCCTCAATAAAACGCTGTTCCACTGTGTACATGACACCATCCTACACCCCCTTGTGAAAATGTGTGCTCGAATGTACTGAAAGACTAGTTTTTGTGTACATAAAATCCGAAAATTATACCTTTAATAAAGTGCACTTGCAGATAAAATATTATAATCAGAATCAAAGTCCACTCAAGTCAACTTGAGTAGAGTACACTTTAATGACAATATTTTCTCAACACTATTAAGTGCACATTTGTGATAATGCCTAATTAAACATACATTTAAAATCATTATGTTGTTATAATGCTTTAAAGTGCACTTATTTCTTAGCACTGACTGATTTACTAAAGCACATGTTAAGTGATTAAAAGTTTATTTTATTTCACATTAACTGCTTGTCAGTCACTGAGCAGAAAACTATAACGACACATTTCAAAGATACTATATAATGAATGAATGAAAGTAGACAAAGATGCAATAAAGTCCCACTCAAGTGGTTTAAAATCACTCCCAATAGCATTTAATATACATTTCTTTTAAAGGTCTTATGAAGTATATTATTTGCGCAATAACTACACTTCATAAAAGTGCACTCTTTTCACAAGGGCACACGGCAGCACAAGAGTAGCTCTGTATAATAATACAGAGCTCTGACTCAAAGCTCATGGGACATCTCAGGAGATTTGCTGTCCACTGTTTGTTCCCATCCAACCTGAGCCAACATTATTAGGATGAATATCAGAAAATTCTCCCAGCCAGGTGAGCAAAGCTTTCTGCATTATACCACAAAAGACTCAAGGCTGTAATTGTTGCTTCAAATGGTTACCGGGTAGGAAATATGAACACTATTTAAAAAAAATATCATAGTACTAGATAGAAACATGAAAAAAAAATTAATACAAAAAAAATAGGTGTATATACTTCCTCAATCCACTGTAGACATCCTCAACCCGTGTTAGATCTTAACTTCTCAATAGCGCAAGCTTTATCACCATTAGAATACACAAATATTTCGCAACAGGAGCATGGGGAGAAAATAATACCATCCAATCATTGCCAGGCCCCCAAAAATCTGACCTGGAGGTTGATTCCATTATTTGATCCGCTATTATAAATCCACTATAACTGATGGCTACAATTATCCATTTGGAGGGAAAGCATTTCACAGCTGCTCATCTGAGAGAAATTCATGTCTGGCACTGACTCATCAAGCATGTTTACTTCACACCTGAACATAACAGAATGATCAGTGCTATAAAAAGCCTCGAGCCAAAACCAGGGTAAAAGGAGCTGTGTATCATGTCGACTACTGTATCATAACCTTTATTCTATCAGATATTCTTGATCAAATCCTGCTAGATTAATAAAAACAGCAGCAGCTTTTTAAAAAAATCTCCCTGTGCCTCCTACACAGAATAGAGACACACTAGCTGTGATACTGGAGGAACAACTGACCAAAAAGAGTCCAAAAATATGGGCCCGCCAATCAAAGAAAATATTGAATCATGGGTTACATTCATATCTGTTCTTTTAAAGTACTTTATTTTTTTTTTACATGTAAAGTATGTTTTAATTACGATCATCAACATAGCATGGACACGGACAAACATGGATACTATGCAAATGTATGTTTATAATCACTGAAACCCAACTCAACATGAGGCAAGAAAAATATCCTTGTAAATGTTTTCAAGTAATTACAAATGACTTAACTCAACAGGACATCATAGTGAAACTTCGCTATGTTTCCTCGCCGATGGTATTAATTGCCAGATGTGAGTGTCATGGCAGATTTCGGCGCTTGATTTGAGACATCAGTAAAACAAATGTTTAGTGACTCAATTTCTTTTTATAATAAATAAATAAATAAATGTGTGTTGGTAGAGTCATGAATAAATGTGTGTTGCATTGAAGGATTTACACATCTGAAGCTTTTATACTAATTTATTCATATTTTTCACAAAAATGGTCAAACGGAAATGAGCGCTGCATTAAAATTCATTTAAGGCGTTATTAAATTGTGCATTTTTCCCATATCTTACTACAAATTAAGTATACAGTCGGCCGTTTGTTATAGTATGTAGTTTCTGAAATCACTAAAGACAGATTTTGAATAAAACACAGCTTCTTTCTGCTGCAACTCTATAAGTCCCAAGGTAACTAAGGTAGTGAATAGGCTTCATTAGCTACTTATGTGCATTCAAAAAGTCAACCTCAATGTATTTTTTTTTATTAGCTAGCTAGGTAACTAACAATTAATATGCATTTCCCTTCTCAAGAGTCAGCGTTAAAGCTAAAGCAAATAATTGCATATATATTATAACTCATATATGAGGAACATTCTATTATACACTATCTAAAGTAGCACTACATTGGCCCACATAACTCCTGTTATTCAACAGCTAAACTGCTTTCCCGTCAAACAGCGCACTGACTACAAAATCCTTCATATCTGTCATATCTTCTTTTAAACTACACTCCTTCTCGAAGATCAGATCAATGATGTCATTCAACCTAGTTCTTCTGCGTATGCGTTTGGCAACCATGGGATCTTTTTGCAACGCTGCCCCACACCTGTGGAACCTACTACCTCTTGTTTTTTATTATACGTAAGGTGAGTGTCATGAAAGTCACCTATAAATAAAATGTATTATCATTGTACTATTGTTATCACTATTATTATATCAGGATACTTGATATTTCACCTCACAAAGTGTCTGCAAAGTATTAGTAAAACAAGGAAAAACTGTCAGCCTTAGTTTGGTTATATTTTTCGTTAAAAAGATAAAAGTAAACAGCATCTATTCAGTTGCAGTTGACAGTAAACATTGTTCAAAAAATGCATCGCCATAGCAGCGAAATGTCAGAAAATTCGATCACCAAACCCTTTATCGTGATATAAATACTATATCGCCCATCCCTAGAAGCCGTATTGAATTGAACTAAATTTAATTCCAAGTTTATTCAAGTTTTTGTTTGGTAGAGAATAAATAATTATTATTTAAATCCTTCAGATGGACGCAGCTTTAAGAATCAGCCTTAATATCAAACATGGCTTTGTACTCTCTTGGGAAGAAATGCTCTCCAAGGAAAACAAGAGAGAAAAAAAAAACTGTGTTACCACTAAACGAAAACCTGATCGTCGGGAAGTGTGATATTCACTGAACCGTCTCTGAACATCTTTCTGAACTCAACCTGCTACTCCTGTCTATTTCCTCAGAGGTAGTCGAAAGACGTAGATCAACTTACTTCTAATCTCACGAACTGGCCTTTGGCCCAGATCAATCAAGGTTAACTTACGGGCAGCTGACGCGCTTAAATCCTCACTCATCACTCAAAGAAACGGATACCATTCCATTGCCTTCTGCCACATAAATCTTGATCTAGCGTCGTCTCCAAGGTCGACACGACACGATGCGTTTCGAGAGATTTTTTTTTTCTTTTTCCTGTCAGGTTTTGACAGCAAGATCAAATGAAGGCCAAGATTAACAAAGCGAACGTTTTACGCAGGATACCAAGATATGTAGAAAAAAAAAAGTTGCAGAGGATTTGTATGAGGACATCTGGTACACAACTGTTTAAGATCATGTGTCTTGGGGCATAAATAAGTAGGCTGTAATCTCCTGAGGGAAATCGTTGGAAGTGTATGTTCCTCGCATGCTGAAAGCTGCCCGGAAGTTTAATATCATATTACACAGGAGGTGGCAGATATTCCCCTAATAATACCAAATGTCTTTTAGAGGGGGAGAAAAAACAAACTAAACAAAACAAAACAGATTAGGGACAATGTTACCACAAGGATTAGGTCACCCTTATCTACAATTACACCATACACAGGTTAGCCAAATGGCATTAAATTAAATGAGCTGATTTCAGTAACACTGACGCCTGGTGATTTTCTGCCTCAGAGGAAGCAGGTGTTCACTATCGGAGGTAGAACATTAATCACACAGCAACCCATTAACTTATCTGAACATACGAGGGACATATGTTCACAGCTACTTTATCCAGTGAGTTAAAAGTAAAAATACTAGTTTTGAAAATGCACTTTCATTAGTGTAAAACTTTTGAAGAAACTGCATAAGAAAAACTGCATAATTTAACCTATAAGTATATATAATATATATATAAGTATATATATATATATAATATATATATAGTTATATTACTATATATCTATATATATATATATATATATATATATATATATATATATATATATATATATATATATATATATATCTCCCCATAGTAACAATATTAATGCATTAATCTACAATTTGTCTTGCACACTGAACGCAAGAATTCAATCATTGCACTTTTCAGACTTGTTTGATTTGCCCCACTGGGGAAACCTCTAAAGGTTCTATAGAGTACCTTTAACAATGCTTTCCTTTCAGAAAAGGTTACAAATAGAACCTTTGTCAAAAGCTAATTAACCTCTAACCATCCCAAATGGCCCCAAGCAAGCTTGTAGAGTTTAAAGCCACTATATAAGACACAATCTGAAGCATGAGTGGGGGAAAAGAAATACACCTTCAATCAGTCTTACATCATAATGAAATATATCACAATGTCAGAAGAACATATAGACTTCAGCAGGTCCAACGCTTATCCATTCAGCTGTTTATTCCCAGGTTATTGTTCGTGATCGAGAATAAAGCAGCCGTTCACTATGTTATTGGAGATGGAGGGATGGAGGGATGAGGTTGAGGGTCAGACCCACCCTGGTGGTGCTGCTCACAGCCCGAGGCGCTCTGTCCAGGGGAGAGCTGGGACGCCTGCTGGGGAGCAGGAGGAGCCTCAGCCACCTCCACCAGGGGGGACGCAGTGCTGAGCTGGCCAACAGGAGGAGGCCACGGGAGGTCCTTTATCACTTTAATCTCTACTGCAGGAAGGCAGAGAGAGAGAGGGGGGGAGAGAGAGAGAGAGAGAGAGAGAGAGAGAGAGAGAGAAAGCAAGAGTATAACATAATATAAGAGAAAGAAAAAGGCAAAAGGCAAAAAAGAAAATAGAAACAGAAAAAAAAGTTTCAGCAAAGAAAGAAATTGAAAAAGAAAGAAAATAGTCAAAAAGTAAGAAGAAAGAAAGAAAAATGAAAGTAAGAAAAGTTTCAGCATAGAAAGATTGAAAAGAAGCCAAAAGAAAGAATGAAAGAACGAAAGGAAGAAAGATTTTTTGGTAAGGTTGAAGAATGGACGTAAAAGCAAAGAAGCAACAGAAAGCAAAATTTATAAAAGAAAGAGAATAATACACACAAGACAAAGAGAGAAGAAGAGAGAGAGTGGGGGCGAGAGAGAGAGAGAAAGAGAGAAAGTACATGGGGAAAGAAAGAAGATAAGGGAGGGAAGAGAAGGAAAAGAAGAAGAAGAAGATTATGAATGAGTGAAGGAAAGTGCTGTAGGTCAGTAGTTAAAACACGGTTATGTGAACTGCACTACGGTACAATGTGAGAAAGCAGGAAGTGGCTGAAGAAGAAAATGAAGGAAGAAAGTGGTCCAGGATAGAAAATAAAATACGCCACTGGAAGGAAAGGTAAATTAGTCTTTTGGGAAGAAGGCTGTAGTGTGGACCAGCATTGAGTTTTAGTGCTCATTTTACTCTTTGTGATTTTAAAAAGTAACACCTGAGACATTTTCTATTAACAAAGCAGAGCATGAGAAGAATTCCTTCCTCAGAAAGGACATGGAAAGTACACAGAGTACACACCTGGATCAAAAAATGACAAATAAAAGCTGTGTTTTCCCCTTCAAGGATCAGTGAGTGTGATTAGCTATTACTAGTACACAAAATAAAAATGCCTGGGAAAACACGCTAACCAACCAGGCCCATATCTCAGGGATATTTTCTAACCATACTGTTGTTTTTATATGCAAAAATGTTACAAACCAAATGATATTTTTCAAACGTTTCCTTTTAAAAAACATATATAATGAAAGAATTAAATGTATTATGATCACGTTTCATTGCCAATGCCAAGCAGAATTTACCTCAAGAACATCCACTAGTTTGTTGACTTCAGCATTGACTCGCGTTGCGTTTTACAAGCTAATAAAACAACTCCTCCAAACGCCCGGTTATGAACCCGTCCCTGTCCTTCGCTTTTAGCTGCACTGCAGTCTTTCGAGAATAAATGGAGCTACGGCGAGATGACGTGAACGCTCTCGCTCTACTGTCTGCGTTCTCCAATCGCGTCCTCTCGGCCACGACCATGAAGGCCGCCGTTACCGAGCAGCTAGCTGGCGATGACAGCCAGAGAAGCATCAGCGTTATCTCGTCCCTGCTGGCAGATCGGGGCCGAGTCGCTAAGTCACAGAAAGGTCATTGGCTTTGACAGCTAATATAATAAGTTTCTCTGTAGCGGGGTGAAGCCGAGGGCTGCCACAGGCCTGATTAAAGTGCTAATTCTCATCCGGTGCTGCAGATTAGCCAGTAATTGTTTTGGGAGAGGAGAGACTCGGTCGTTTCTCCCTTCAGGAAGGATGAGAAGTCAATTCGCCGAGGTAACACAGCCTAGCTGACACATTAATAAGATGAACTGTCACATTCCCAACTTTTCTCTACGCAAGCTAAGTGGAGGTGTTTCACACCCTACTAATACGCGGTTCTGCTTTCCAGGAACTTACAGCTTGGTCGTAAATGGTGTGAAGTGCAGGTGGGGTTACCTAAAGAACATGGAGCAGGATTTTAGATACAACAAAAAAAAAGCACTTACTCAAGTGAGACACCAAACACAGACAATAAGGCCAGGATCTTTTTTCCTGACATAATGTTACAATGTCCACAAACTCACTGTGGTAAGACACTGTGAGATCTTGCTAGATTCTTCTTTCTAATTTTTTTGGGGTGTTTGATAAACTGTGTGTGTGTTTTTTTTTTTATCGGTATCTTTGCATGACTGAGGTTTGGCAGCGTTGGCTAGCTTGCACTTAAAATAAGGAGCTTCAGGACTCCAGTCTCATTGATGTTAAATATTTCCACTAGGTAATTCACACGCAAAACATTTCAGTTTGGTTTCCGTAAATGTGTATGTTAAGAAAGAACAATGATTAGCGACTTGTAAATAAATAATTCTCTTTTGAACAGCACTCCAAGTTTTAGTGGGGGATGAATTTGTAGTAGGGTCTGAGGGAAACGTGTTTAATGCTCCGTGTTTAATTAAATGGACTAAACACATTTTTGGAATCGATTTACTCGAGTTAATCGAGGAATCATCAAATCGAGGCTGATATTGTACATTGGGCCTACATGATAAAACAATATATATATATAAAAAAGCTTTTTTAATATCCCAAGGCAGCATCACAAGCATCTAGGATCACAAGACAGCATCAAATAACAGTGTAGAACTGCACATGTTGTGTTTACTACCTGGCTGAACTTTGGCTGAGGTCACCACCATTGAGGATCAGTTAGCATTACCCGGCCACGCAGTTTACTTAATTTGAACCAATCTCTGGCCTGCTACCACTTGGGACACATATCATGCATATGCCATGCAAAAAAAAACTATCGGCCAAACTCACTGGAGAATGCTATTCAAGTCATGGTGTCCTGATTTCAGCCTTCTTTTTTCTTTTTTTTTTTACTGCAGAAGTAGGACACAGTTGGCAGAGGAACACACTCCATTTCACACCTTCATCCGTGCCTGACAGAGCCTTAATTAAGACACACTGACATAAAAAAAAGAAGGGGGGGGGCATCTTGATGTCAACAGACTTCAGGTTGGCTGAGGTTGTGCAGCCTGATGTGGGTGTTATTAGCAACTGTGAATAATATACTCTGGTGTTATGCTGTGAAGGATGAGGGTAAGAATGTAAAAGTGACAGACAGACAAGAGATAGATAGGACTAAGTCTGGGACAACTTACTTGATGTGGATGTATTACGCCATATTTGAGTTGTACCATGGAACAACACCAATCAATGTCAACTGACAGACTGAACAAAGTACTATTATCAGACAAAACAAACATTTTTTTTGTATGTTATGGTTCAACAAGTCACATTTTCAAAACACGTCCTGTCCCCTGTAACAGATCGCTGGCTGTGTCTTATTTCAGTCAATCAAAAGGCAGCTCCTCATATCAAAAACAACTACAAGACAATTTTTACCTCAGAAAGATGAAACAGTTCAATGAATTTCCCAGATTATTCATTTTCTGATTAGCAATCTGATGATATTGTTTTAGTCGATGATGAAATCAGCAAACTAAGGATATGTGTTTATTCTCTACACGTTACGCTTAGATCCATTATACTTGCCTAAAAAGAAAAAGAAAAGGAAAAAAAAAAAAAAAAAAAAAAAAAAAAAAAAAAAGAATTCAACATGCGTCATTTCCACCTGCCGTTTATTTGCTTCGCAGCTCTTCGAAACAGTGCAGGGATTCAGTGACTAAAAATGTGTCATCGTTTTCAGAAGCCTCCATTTTCACAGTCCACGCTGTGCCATGTAAATATCATTTTCAAATGTATCCACTTTGCAGAACGTTTTTTTTTTTGTTTGTTTGTTTGAAGCTTCATTTCATTTTCGTTTAATGACAACAACTGTCTGTGTGGCCGGAAAAGCAAAATGGAGAGGAAAAAAAGCATTTTCAAACATAAACTTATTGTGTGTGGACATGGCATAAAGTGGTCATGGGGAGGGGGGACCTCACCACAAAACTAATTGATTTTGACTAGTCTTCACCTTAAATTAATTACACTGTTCTGACATGTAAGTTGCTAATATACAATAAAGAAAGACTTTATAAAATTAAAAATCCAAGAATATATTTGGGATGGCATGGTCAATTATTAAATGCTCATTATCACTCCTAAATCAGATGTCAGGCGTCATTCATCCCGCGTACAAATTCCAATATTCACCCTAGGATCTATTTTTACAGCACTACATGGGCCTACATGATAACCGACATAAACCTACATAAACATTAATAACATCTATGTAGGCATTAGCAGTTTTTCTGGGCATTGTATCTATTTTGTTGAATTTCTGGAATTGCAATGTTCGAGAGTTGGGACTAAGTGCCACTGAACGAAATGAAAACACACCTCTTTATGACACATTATGACAGTTACATTATGCATCATGTAGTTCACTTTAACAATAAGATTTCATGAATGCCATATGGCAAACATATCCAGAGTGACTTATTTTGTAAATCTGAGCCCTTTAAGTTAAAGGGTCCAGCAGTGGCAATTGTTAATATTGGGATTGGAACTCACAGCCTTCTAATCAGAAGCTCTACATCTCGAGCACTGAGCTACCATTTCCCTGGGTCTAGAAATTCCCTCATTTGCAAGATTCCATGTTGCATGATTTAGGGTGTTTTGCCAAACTGGCAATCTTTATGGCAGCATGTTTCTTGCGTGAAATTTCTTTCTGTAGGTTTACATCAGTTTTCATGCAAGGGCCCTATCAAATAGCTTGAGGAACGCCAAATTACATCACCACACCTCCACATGTAACACTAATCCATCTTGAATTGGGCTGTAGTCAGACTCATTAGAATCCAATTAGGCAATCTAATTCTTCATAACCGAATTTGTATCGTACTCTTAATAGGATGCAGACTTATTTCATACTTGGTTAAACCGCCTGCATTTGAAGGTGTTGTATAATACTTCGTTATCTTGCTGCAGATAAATCTTTCAACCAGTCGACATACAGGTTGTATTCTTACAGAACACAGTGACAATAAAGGCCATACTGTATATATGATACATTTTTGTCTAGCTCTGTCCATTTCCTGGCTTTGATGATGATCTGCCGGATGACGAGGGGAGCACGACAAAGTCTGTTTGGAAAGATAAGGAGTCACGGTAGTCTAAAGCCAGAGGGATCACCACTAGCCTGCGAGAGCTGATAGAAGTCTATTAGGAAAGGTATCACCAAATAAACGAGTGAAGAAGAAATGCCCTGAAGAAATGCCCCAGAGTGGACAGAAATTCAATAATCTTATCCCTAATGGCCTTTCAGTAGGCCACGGAAGTTCTAACCAAAAATAAAATAAATAAATACATTTTAAAAATTATATCGCTGAAGCGTATGTACACACACACACACGTGTCACAGCTATTTGTCACAAAAGATACATGCCACTCTGATGAGCGTCGGCATCGGGTGCCTTAACCGGGCATTCGGTTTATCCCGCAGAGCCAGTTCTGCTTACCAAAAGTGGTCCACTGGGCGCTCCAAGCCAATGATCCGGGCTTCTTACCCATTTAAAGTTTGAGAATAGGTTGAGATCGTTTCGGCCCCAATGCCTCTAATCATTAGCTTTACCGGATAAAACTGCGGGACGAAGAATGCCAGCTATCCTGAGGTAAACTTCGGAGGGAACCAGCTACTAGATGGTTCTATTAGTCTTTCGCCCCTATTCCCAGGTCGGACGACTGATTTACATGTCAGGACCGCTGCGGGCCTCCACCAGAGCCATGCATGCAACACCTTTAAAAAGTCATTATCTGGTTCATTATTATTGTCACGTATCATAGGTTGCACGTACAAAGAATTTGTCAAGGTTTGCTAGTGCTATATAAATGTGAATATTATAAACAGGGTATCCACCAAATTACAAATTCTAAAAAGTTGAATTACCATTTTTTAAAGAAAAAAAAATACAGCATTGAAAAACTAATTTTTAATAAATAGAAAACAAATTCAAGTGACAAGCAAATATCCATGTTATTCCACTTTCAATGTCTGGAATAGAACCTTAAAAATGGCATGATATTCCATAGATTCCATGACTCAATGGAAACCTGTATAAATAATTAGGGGAAAAAAAAAAAAAAAAAAAATATATATATAATATATATATATATATATATATATATATATATATATATATATATATATATATATATATATATATATATATATATATATATATGTATATCCTATATAAGGGTCCTTGGTATTATTGATGCGTTTGGATGCAAGAAGGTTTATTTATGTGTCATATGTCTAGTTTTCTACTTTAGGAACTAAAACTAAAAGGGTTTTTCTGCTCTCAGGAACATTTTCTTGACTGGGGATTAAAACATTAAGTCAAATGCCGGATTCACTCCATCACATGATCAAATTCAGTCACTGTTTCTGAAGGAAAATAGTGTTATAAAAAAGTTAGAGTCCATTCCTTTTCCAAGCAAAGTTATGTATGGTGTAGTGAGGACGCTGAGATCCAGTCCATTATTGGCATAAATGTGTGTGCGTGTGTGTGAGAATAGAAGTACTCAAAGAAATACTCTAGATCAATTATTACATGAACACAACCCTACACAGACTCAGCAAGAGCACAAATATGCTTCCCACTGAGGATTCTGCAGGTACAGAAAGCGCCAGGTATGAAATATGAGACCTGAAGTTTGCACATCGACACACAACCCAGTACAACACAACAGCACTCGGGCACAGTTACTAATTAGTTCTCCACCACCGGGCTCAATGAAGATTAATGGAGTTAAACGGGACACGTTTTTTAATAACGCACTGCTTGGTAATTACTTTGATAATATCACACGCAAAACTTTTTTCCCCCCTTCCACCCTCACATATTAAAGTTCCTTTGCGACCATCGTTATTTCAAGGGCCTGTGCATCCATCTCTATTATTTCCAAATATTTCGAGGCTTGACATTCGAGGCTTGGAGGGGGAAAAAAAAAGAAAAGAAAAGAACGGGTGGAAATAATGCACATTGTAATACAACATGGTGGCTTTTTTTTATATATATATGGAAATAGAAACGGGATATAAACACAAAAGGCTTTCATTCCTGGTGCAGCCGTCTTCCAAAAGCAACTCCTGGAAGTCTGCTGATAACAACCCATTTTATATTAGGCATCACCTAAGCTATCAAAATCTGAGGTTTAGAATCTCGGACTGGTGTTCCTGATTTGACCTTCAACCGATCTTTTGACCTTTCATGTCTTGCTGAAGGCGCCTGATTACGGAGCGTCTTTAGATTTCAGGGTATTGCTGACGGTGTCAGAGAGCAAACGGGTTCAAAATGAGGTTTTACGCTTCAGATTGAGAGAGAGAGAAAGGGGGGGGGGGGGGGGGTGGAGAGAAAGCCACAATATCTCTGCTTCCTGACAAGCGTCTCCTCTGTCAAACCGAGCCACGTTCGAGCGGGGGAAATGGAACATAAAAAGAAAAGAGGACAAAGGGAAGTGGAAAATATCATGCTCCCGAAGGACGGCAATTTCTTGTCTCCTCTTCAAAAAGAAAGAATTAATTCGTAATCCTGATGAAAGGAAATTAATTATCAAAGTGTGCCGTGAAAGCTGGGCAAATTTGCATGCTAATCTGCAAATAGCGCCAAGTCGCTCTGAAACGTGAAAGGAGAAATGACAATTATGAGCGAAATGAAGATGTCTGGGTGAAATATTTTTTTTCCCCCTCTTGAAACTGTGTGAACATAAAATACTTGAAAAGCAGATTTTTACTTACTTTTGGCAAACAATTCTGTCTTTTAAATTTGCTTTTCACTGAAGCGAGACCAGTATTCAGTGAATTGTGTTGCTTAAGTACACAAAATACATGATTCACTGGAAGACCTGGGATACACTGGCCACGAGGACAAAACCTTAATTGGTTATGGTCACCCAAGTGGACACACAATTCAATTAAAAACTATCGGGAGGAAAAATAAATAAATAAATAAATAAATAAAGAGAGACATTAGTGAAAGAAAAGAGCAGCCCTTCTCCATGGGTACCTGTGAGGGATTTGGGGGTGTTGACTCTTCTCCGAGCCGATCCTCTGCCTTCTCCTTTGCTGCTAATGCAGTCATAACAAAGCAGAGCTGTTCCAGAAAACAAGAAAAGGAAAAAAAAAAAAGGAAAATACCTTTTCAGAAACTATAAATCGTTTGGGTTTAATGTCATTGCATTCCTCTTGATAAATGGTTAACCTGAAATATTCCTCTTGTCCTTGAACAGCCCTGTTTGGTTATGGCTGTGTTAGCCATACATTACATTATTGCCATTATTACATTATTGAAACACATAAGAGCAAAAAGATGGATATGCGCTTGACGTCTCTCAATCAAAGACAACTCGGAGAGCCACCCAGAAGAATAAGCGCTGGAAAAGAAGTGTTAAAGGCCGAGATAAAAAAAAACAAAACAAAAAACACTTAAAACGAAGAGCAGAGATGGAGAATGGGCTTCTCGCTAAGAATCGGCATGGAATTACCTTTAAATTGTCTGCTACGTCAGCTGATCTCTTCCCTATTAACACCATTCCATTACATGTTCAAATACATCAGTGGCTTTAGGATCATCAGCCCTGAAGGAAAGAGGTCCCCCACTCCTTAAGCACAAATGCACCAGCATCAGCCATCAGTAAAACACCAGCTGGCAATACATTCAGTGCTAACCAGAGCACACACACGCACACCAAGAGAGAAGAACCAAGCACCAAACACCAAGCATTAGCTCCGTAAACGAGACAGGGCACGCTGCTTAACACACAAGCTCTGGATGATACCTGCAAAGGCCTTTGAGATGCGTTCTTTCTTCCACTCCCAGGGCTGATCGTACTCCTCAGCTGGCCTCTCGTCATCCTGAGGCAGCCTGCTTTCGCGGGAACACAGGGGGTCAGAATCCCCGCCGTTTTCCGCAGGTTCGTACGGCGTGTCGTAAAGGGGAAGCTGGCGAACCGGGCCGTCTTTCACACCACGACTCCCTCGGATCTCTGGGTAAAGGAGACAGACAGGAATTGTTGGTTATTGCTAGTCTTCTGGAAAGTCATGCTGATATGGACATGGACACCAAGTAGTGACTGGTCATTCATACATTTACAGTATTTGGCAGACGCCCTCATCCAGAGTGACTTACAGCTGGGAAATTGAGCGTTAAAGGCCTTGCTCAAGGGCCCACTAATGGCAGATTGGTGGGATTTGAACCCGCTATCGTCCGATGCCTTAACCACTGAGCTCGCACGTTCCTCGTTCATGAGCGATTCGTTACTTTTGAACGAGTCTTTAATGTGACTCAGAAGAAAGAATCGACTCAAAGAGTTTTGTTCATTTTCTATGAGCAAAGAATTGCAAAATGTATGTACAACAAAGTTTAGGTACAACAAACAGAATTGTGTAGTTTGTCTCTTGAGTCATACATGCTTTTGTCACTCGAATCCTATAGACACTACATAATGAAATACATTCATTTTTGCGGCCAAACCTTGACATTATTGTTACATTACTGACATTCATATTGATCTGCTTATTAAAAAATGTAGCATTTTATATTATTCCTAATGAAAGGAACTAAATGAACAAAACAGCTAAAAAAAAAAAACAAGACTCTCAAAATGATCCGATCTCACCATCGCTAACAGGAACCACCTACTCTGACAAAGCAGATTACTGTGACTGAAACTGGAAATGATGCTATGATCAAATTCTTCCAGCCAACACACTGGAAATGCAAGTGATTGCAGTGGTAGTCTCATCCAAAAGATCTCCTTCGGCTTCTCTTCGTGCTGCTTACCACCAGTAATATCATATACATCACAATGTATGTTAATATAAAACCACGTGCAATATCAGGCCATGTGTAATACCAGACCATGTGCAGAATCATATAATATGCAAGATCTTCCCTTGTGCATATTTGTATTTATTTTCATTTACACTGATCAGGCATACATTTATTTATGGTCACTGACTGGTGGAGTGAATAACACTGAGTATCTCTATCACAATTAGTCGACATACATTAGGCACAAAGTGAACATTTTCTCCTCAAAGTTGATGTGTTAGATGCAGGCGAAGTGGGCAAACGTAAGGATTTGAGCGAGTTTGGTAAGGGTCCTGACTGGGTATGGGCATCTTCATGTATGCAGATCTTGTGTGAGGTTCTATGCTGTTAATGCTCAGGTCAGGATTGCTTGGGAAGCAAAAAAGTAATGTTATGCCTGATCGGTGTGTATTAATCTCTCTTAATCGAAAGTGGTCTCGGGCAAAAACATTTCTTTGTAAATCAATCTTAACTTGTGTTATTCTACACATCGATGTGCAGTCACCACATTTACAATCAGCTTTTATGAGCGAGAATACACTCAAAAGGACGGACAAATAATTCTGTGTTCATAGTGTCGTCAAATGTTCTTCCAGGCATTTGGGTTGCAAATAAATGTACCCTTGCTGTGTTCTAGTCAAAGCCAACATTCTGTAAAAGGAGTCTGTTATTGGCCTACTCATAGGACATGTTTAGTGACAAAGTACAAGGCTGTTTAGCTAGAAGCCTGGGCTTGTAAGACAAATGGTAAAGCCAAGGACGGCATGCTGTGAACCTAAAGTATCTTGCTCCAAAAGACTCACTGTTGTCAGTATGTTCAAAAGTTCCCCAGCAAACTAAAAAAAATAAAAAAAATACATGCCCAAGCAAGTGCGGACAGGCAAAACTCCAGTAGTTGTGGCCAGCCAAGTGTACAATATACATCAGATGGTCCGTGGGTAGAGCATCTGAGGCTGAGAGTAATAGCTTGCTATAATATTGGTTGGGCAGAGGCATGATGATTAAAGGTCTGCCCTTTGACTGAATCGGTATGAGCTTAAATCTTAGCAACTGTTGTACCTTGTGCTAAAAATCCTTAATTGCCAGGAAGACTCGCATGGTAGCTGTTCTGGGCTCTTCGAATCCATGAAGTCTATTGCAGGGTGGGCATACCTGCATAACCTGCATAAACCCGCCTAGAGCCGGATGTAAAGGCATCGTCTTTACATACATCCGTAAATTTAACCTAAAACAAGCTCGTGGTGAGTTCATTGTGTTTAATAGTGAAGCCTGCTGTGTTGGGAGACGCGGCGTTCCAGATGGATCCTCCAGCTGTGCCGTCTTGTGCCGACTAACCGAGAACACAAACAGCGCAATATCCGAGGACAGAACAATTACACGCACCAGCTTCTTCCTCGTCAGTAGCGCTGCTCAAAATATATATATACGGGGCACTGCATATTCATCCGATGAAACGTTCTGATTAAACGGCTATTTAACATAATACCGCTATGCTACACCTCCTACAGACTCCATACTCTGGGATGCACGTCCACAATATCTGTGTGAAATGCACAACAGGGTGCTGCAGCCATCTGTAGTGTGATTTTCCTCCACCTTTCGAATCTTCACAAAAGAGCACCTCAATTCCAAAAATGCTATACATACTCATGCCTTGTCCCTACGTGATATCGACAGGGTAAGTAAAAAACGAGGCTGAAATGGAAAAATCTCCCATAAACAATACATTGCTTTTGCAGACTTTATGGATATGTACATAAAGTTGCATAAGCTTATGGTGAGAATAAATCGTAAATCTGGGAAATATGGCTGTCTTGAGCCCCAGTGGGCAGTCAGGAGTTCCATTCAGGTATGAGTAATGAAGTTCATGCGAAAAGACAATGCCCTTTGTGTACCATTCATTGTCCACTAACGTCAGGGACAGTCTGGGAAAAAGAAAAAGCACCACTGAGGAAAGTACAATGCTGCACTCTGTACTGTAAATTATGCAACCAAAAGTTTTTGGACACCTAATTTAAGACTAGTACCAGAATATTGTTGGAGGGGCTCACACACACACACACCTCTATACATACATACATACATATAGCGAATGCTACATAATGCCTGTGTGTGTTTATTTGTTTTGAAATTGCACGTTAATTTGTAAAGGTTGTTTATCAAATTAAATCAAACTAGTTCTTTTTTTAACTACATTTAAACCCCCATTTTAAGAAAATGTATTAAATTAAAGTAAATGTCATATTTATAAAAATGTCAATTTTGAACATTTACTTAAATTACAGTACTCTTGTCGAGAACAAGTATTCATTCTACCTCTGTATATTGTAGTTGGTTATTAAACATGACCATCCCCAAACATGGATTCCTGACCCAAAAGAGAGAATGCTTTATCTTTATGCTTTATTATCTTATTAGCAACATAAAAAATATTACTGAAAAAAAAAAATACACTGAAAAAAAAAAATATACTGAAAAGATATATTTTCAGTTTAGACTTTCATAAACCCTGATATTTATTAAGAAAATATTCAAAATGCTGCTTTGTTTTAGTTACGAACGACAGAACAACTCAAAAGTCGCCGCATTTAATTATTAACGCTAATGGCACTGAGCTAGACTGGATTTCTCAAGTGTCTTATTTGCTAGCTGCACAGCCTTGGTGTCTAATGAGAGAGGGGGCTTATCTGAACATGTGTACTTTGAGAAAGGATTTAGTGCAATATTTATACAAAATATGTTCATGCGCATACCATAGATAGCATTAAATCTATTATAGACATGACAGAGCAAATTTTGGCAAGAAAAGGATAATAAAGTTATTATAACTAATAACGTAGGCTTAAAACTTAAAAGTACTTGTGTTTGCAAATCAAACATTATGAAATAAGAATGACGGCAGGGATTTGCCACAGTGATGGTTAATATCTATGTAGATTCAATATGACGAAAATTCGTCATTTGGAGAATCTAAATAATTTGCCCAGAATAAATAAAAAAGGATTACGAGGTTGACATGAAGCTAGTGAACAGCAGCGTCGGAAAACCATTCGGAGTGGCGCGTCGGAAACAACCGATGGATTAGCGAATCACTGTATTGTCACTTTGATACACCCACACTTGTCCTCCCTCTCCGACTATGAAGCTGTTAGCATGCCTTTCTGTGTTCCTCTGCCAGGGCACGAAGCTGTTAGCGGGCCGGCCCTCGCAGCACGCTGTAATGCAGCGAAGCGCTTCAGAAATGAAATATAACACCATACAACTGCATAATTGCCTCTCAGCCCAGGGGAGCTCTTGCGGAAAAATGAGAAAAGTGCGGAGAGTAATGGAGCTAGCAGGGCGAATGGAGGTGAGGGAAGAGGAGGAGGAGGAGGAGATGAGAGATCTTTAAATAAGTGAACGTCTGGCAGTGCCTCTCGCCTTTAGAGCTCCCCTTTAACAGTTCAAACGATATAAGATCGCGGTGGGATAAGCGTCTTCCTAGGGGCTGCTAATGGTGTGTGTGTGTGTGTGTGTGTGAGGAGAGAGGAGATTCGAAACATCTCTATAATGCCAATATACACAGAACGCTACAACGCTGAATCCCCCGACACGCCAATAGGGAAAGTGAGACAGATGAATAGATGAACGAACGAGAAAGGGAACAGTACATCAGGACAATCGTGGATTCCTGGAAGATGCTAGTGTACACGGTGCGATAGATTACGTGCTAGCAGCTAAGCCAATGGGGTAAATGCTTAATTCCTTCAATTATCCAACTATATTCAACAATTATGCCTCTAATTTTTCTATTTCACCATCCGATCATTAAAAAAAAAAAGTTGTTGTGTTTGGTAAACATTTTAACTTAAGATTATTATGTTAACCCAGCTAGCCATCATGTTTACGCTAGCAATGTCAAAATGAACAGTTTGTTTTTATTCCACCCCGTTGCACATTTGAGGTAATATTAAAACTAATTCCCTTGTGTATACACAAAACACACGCGTGATTTGAGGTTCAAAGTTAAGGACAAGGTTAGAGTTAGACCCACAATATGGATCCAGATGAGAAGTAGACCACCCATTCATATCCTCAAGTCTTGAGAGGGAACGTTAAACTGTGTGTGTGTGTGTGTGTGTGTGTGTGTGTGTGTGTGTGTTTGTCTAAGACATTTTCTATGTGACCCCTTCTCAGCACCAGACGTGACAGGTTAAAGGCCACGCGCTCTTTATGGAAGGAGGTGTGACAGGTTGCAGTTCTGCCGTGCCCACATGGTTTTCTGGAACGTGCCATGCCAGACGTGCATGCCTGCCTTTCACCATAAGCGCCAGAGCGAGTCTGGACTTGTGGAGGCAGGGAAAGGCGGATCGTGAAAAATTTAACGGCATTTAGTTGTGCGTGACAGGATGCAGGGCTGCGTGTTGGAGTTATGTTCTCAGTGACACAACGTTCCGGCATTATGTTTCCGATCCGTCTTGTGCAAGTCACTCGCTGGGGGTTCAGTCACTGCACTTGTTCAAGTTTCTCTCAACATTTTGAAGCATTCAAAAAAAAAAAAAGTTATGCAGAAGGTTTGCTTTTGTTGTGACACTTAAAATAAACGAAATTTTAATTTTACGTTACATAATTTTAATCTCATTAACGTGCCAGGATTCTAGATTATACCTAAATGGGCTTTAGATTTTCTTCAGTTCCAAGATCCATGAAGTTACTGAGGAACTATAGCAAGCTCAAAGGCCCGCGGGCCGATTGTGGACCAGCACATTATTTTATGTGGCCCGCAATAGCTTTGTTTTAAAATAAGGCTATGCTGCTTTAAAGCGTGCATTGACAATAAAATACATTTACAGTATTTAGCAGAAGCCATTATCCAGGGCGACGTACAAGTAGTGCTTAAAGTCTCCATCTAAGGATAGACACAGTTGAGGTTTTTTTTTTTTTTTTTTTTTTTTTTTTAAATATGGATTTTTTAAGTGTTAGGATTTGTGTTGTTGGAAGAGCTATGTCTTCAAACTACATTTCCCACAATTCATGCGGCTATATTTCCTTACTAGATTGCAGTGTGTTTATCGAGGGAGATTTTCCCCCAACAAGTGGAATAGAGAAATTTCTACAAATTGACCCCAAAATGTCCAGGAAGTGAAAAACTGATGCAAATGGAAGGCACTTTCAAGAAACATGAAAAAGTGAATACGTTTGTGCTACAAGGAGAAAAAGCGGTATGTCTTATGTGTTATGAGGTGGCATCGCTCATCAAAGACTATATACTGTCTTATAATTACAACTGGCCCTTTGACGGGCAACCATAACGGTAATGTGACCCATGGTGACAATAAGTTTGGCACCCCTGAACTGTAGGGATGGATTTGGACCGTAAGGATTATAACCAGTCTGCTACCAGTCCTACTTTAAGCACCGGTCAGTCAACAGTTCATTGAACAGCACACTTCAACAATGATATAACTAAAATGAATAGCCATTCGGTGTCACCCGGATAAGGATTGGTTCCCTTTTAAGGTCTGGTTCCTCTCAAGGTTTCTTCCTTATACCTTCTTGCCACTGTTCCTACTGGCTCACTCATACAGGCAAAAATAAAATAATGTTAAACCTAATTAAAACCTTTAGGACATGGTTCATTGTTAAAACCACTATACAAATAGCATTTAAATGAGTAAATACGCAAATTGCAAACAGCCTGACAGCCCCAACTAACAAACACATTAACCACTAGTAAACTTATCTAGTAAACCTACTACTAGACTTATTACTTATGACTTATTACTATAAAAGCAATAAATTAATTACATCAACCAAAGAACCAAATGGAATTTCATTAGCGCTTTAAAAACATATTTCAGACTTATTATAATACAAGAGTCCTCTCCAGCCCATCAGCCTTATAACAAACCAAACTTTAATCTTATTGGTGAACATATAGGAGATAAAAAATTCCCTTTGTCATAAAAAAATAATGGTCTATGGCTAAACAAACCTATACACTAAAAAACAAAAAAAAAAAAACAAAAGCAAAAAAAAACCAACTGATTAATTAAATTAGGGGGGAAATACATGGCCTTGGGTATTAGAAAGGTATTAGAGAGCTAAACCAAATAGCGCTACACTAAATGGTCTGTAAAGCGCTCGACTCCGCCCCTTTTCACCTTTTCCACCTCGGAATCCATCGCTAAATCCTTTCTCTCGTCAAATCCCTTTCTTCAGAGTGAAGGAACTCAAACGTATCGTCTCCTGCAGCCGGCCGCTCCCCCCTGCCCCTGACGACCTGGAGAGGATTTGCTGATATTAAGCGCTTGGCCGGGTTCACTCCATTCCTCATGTATAGAGGGATCTGCACTCGGTCAAGACCGGATTAAACATGATTAACTTTGTGCCGCTGGAAAATAATAAAGAAGACAATCGCCTGTTTTTTTTTTAATGCTCCACAAAAAAAAAAGCTTTTCAAATCAGTCAGATTTATACATCCACCAGAAGCGGTACCGAGGATTTATATAATTTTTGTCATTCGCAGGAGCTACCCAAACATTGCATGATACCTGCTGACATAAAAGCGACATGTACAGGATGATGTAGCAGCCTTTCTTACTCCTATATTTATCCCAACATACTCTGTAGGCGTACAACTACAGCATGGCTTCTTAACCTCAGGGGTTGATGCAGGATTTTTCTTTTTTTTTTTTTTTTACACGATCGCTAATTACTACAAAAGTGTGGATTTATTCATTAAGAAGCCTTTTAAGACCATTTTTAATCCGACCACAGGAGCAGCCCATCCACCATGCTGTCATGTTAATTAAAGCGGCCTTTATGTCACACCCTGGAGGTGCACCAAGAAGCTAATTAAAAAAAATAAATAATAAGCATTATTTTTGCATGGTGCTTATTTATATCGGTTCGAAACACTATAAAATGTAATAAAAAAATAATGCCCTATATAGGTTTATAAACATATCTATATAAAATCCATTATTTATAGCCACATAGTGTACAATGTCTACAGTACAAAGTCATGAGGCGTGTTTATAGCAATTAATAATGCACGAGGGTTATATTTATTAAACTAATGCACAAAATGTGTGTTAAGGAAAGTAAGTGCTCATGGAGGCACTGCATCACGTAGTGCACTTATGTGCATTATATCAGAGACGGAGGTACCATAACCAAGGAATGTGCTTTCAGCTGCATCTCCCGAGTTCAATTGATGCAGAAAGTGCAAAGAGAATGCACATAAACAACAACAACGTAAACAACCTACATAATATATTGTTTCTGTACATTCATTAAATGTATGTTTATTTTAAAGTTTGTAAAAAAACAATGACTGGTTTCATAACAAAATAAATCTCTGGACATGTCGATTGGGGACATCATCCTACCAGATATTTGGGTGGTGAACATGTGACAGTGCGAGTCACTACATCAACATTACTGAGACTCTTGGGCCACCAGTAGACAGTGATAAGTGAAGATGAATGAATAAATAAGTTCATTTTGTGACGTCCAATAGACATCCTAAATCCCCCCCCCAAAAAAAATATAGATATATGTGTGAAATTATAGCAAAATGCTGAACTAGATGAAGGTAGAGTCAAATCAACAATGTGTCACTGTCCAATTAGTTATGGGCTGGACTATAAATGACATCCATTCCACTCTGTAATAAAATCCTCTTCATTACCAGACTCCCTGCTGATGATCATTTGTGAGCATCAAAGCTTGGATAGGCCTCTGTGTGTGTATATGTGTGTGTGTGTGTGTGTGTGTGTGTATGTGTGTGTGTGTGTGTATGTGCGTGTGTGTGTTATCTGTAAGAGGCAGAGCTGATCCGCTATTGTGCTTCCCTCTCTGTGTGTCAGCTCTTTGACCCGTAGCTTCACACAGCACCGATTCGCTTCACTGAGCACAAGTGTAGTGTGTGTGTGTGTGTGTGTGTGTGTGTGTGTGCGCGTGGAGAAACGGCCAATGTGTATACTGTGTGTGTTTGCTTTTCCCTCTCATCTGTTCCTCAGGATAGTCTGGCGACAGAATGAGGCGAGTCCGTCAAAGTGACATCAGTATTAATGAGCCGATGCAGCAATTGATGGAAATGTACAAATGCCCTTCTAGACTCTCTCTCTCTCTCTCTCTCTCTCTCTCTCTCTCTCTCTGTGTCTGTGTCTCCCTTTCTCCCTCGCTTTGCTAAGAGGCTATTTTTCGCGACAAAAATCACAATCATTTTCGCTCGCGTTATTCCATTAAATAGCATTACACTCAGAAGTGGACAGAATACATGGCCATTAGATGATAATGCCAGTTGACCTTGGCTGCTTGGACTTTGATTACGGCGGGATTTTAGACCCACTGTATGATCAGAGAATAAATACATTTTTCTCGGTTTACCTGGGCATTCCTGCATCCTCCTGCCTTGCCAGACTTCGGCTTACAAAAATCTTAGCACTTCTAGAAGCAAGAGGACCCGAGGTTCGGAGAACTCTTGATAATCGTGCTCTTTTAGGAATTGTAATACACATCCCAGGACTCCCATTCTTACCATTTTAACACACACTGGTGGTGTTTTCATTCTCCTACGGCTGATTTATACGCCCACTATCTGATTTCACTCCAAATAGTAAACTCTCTCAGGTGTATGGATTCTACTACTGGTAGTAGTCCACCCCTATCTGTGCTACCATGTAGCTAATAAACCTGTTTATGTGTTTACCTGTTTATGTGTACTATTACAGGTTTGGGGATAGTACCACTGGTGTAGTGATGCTACTACAACACCTTTTAAAGCTGTGTTTGTGTGTCGGGGTGGAGGGGGCACGGTGGGGCGTGACGCATTGTAAAAATACATGTAAATGGATGTGTGTATTTTCAGTCATTGTTTTGTTTTCGTTTGCTAGCATGTGCTGCTCTGGCTTTCAGGCTTTTCTACTACATTTCTACACTCCAGCTGAAGCATAAACATGTGTCCAGTCTTGTGTCCGGTGGATTACAAAAGCTATTCCAGATTCTCCTTTAATTTCCTCCGCAGTTTGTTATGTCAAATTTTCTGAAAACTTTTTTCGACTTTTTTTTCCCTCCCACAGTCAACTAACAAGTGTAAGCTAGCCTCCGGTGTGCACAGCCTGCCTTCTCCTGCTTATGAGAGTGCAGGCTCTCTGTATATGCTATTTCAGGATTCACTGAGCTTACTGTGGTGTGTGTGTGTGTGTGTGTGCTTCTCAATAAACACAGGGTTGTACTGAGTAAAGCACAGAGAAAGGAGGTAAACTAACTGATGTTAACAACTAGACAGTGTGTAAGCGTGTGTGCATGTGTGCGTGTGTGTGAAACGTGCTTTAAAAATGGGAAGGCTGTGTACACATATGTACACACATGTGTATACACACACACACACACACACACACACATTTATACAGGCATTTATGTGGACATATGTGAGAGAGCAAAAACCCAACAGCTGCAAGAGGAATTCACAAGCTGTGTGTGTGTGTGTGTGTGTGTGTGTGTGTGTGTGTGTGAGAGACAGAGAGGATAAGTGTAATTTTGAATAGTGTAATCTAGAAGCAGATATAGAACGAACCTTCCCAGAATTATGTACGGTTACTGTGTGTGTGTGTGTGTGTGTGTGTGTGTGTGTGTGTGTGTGTGTGTGTGTGTGTGTGTGTGTGTGTGTGTGTGTGTGTGTGGGTGTGTGGTTGTGATGAGACGGAGAGAGAGAGAGAGAGAGAGAGAGAGAGAGAGAGAGATAGAGAGAGAGAGAGTATATATGTTTGCTGCTTTATCTCTGTCCTCCAGCTGAGGCATATACAGTGTCCAGTTCTCCCAGTGGCCAGACAGTGTTGGTGCCAGCTTCTCTGGTGCCAATGCGCCTCCCACACACACACACACACACACACACACACACACACACACACACAAAGTATTCTCCAACACTTTACCAGACATGTAAGAAACCCTGGCATCCCACACTGTCAAGTTTTCCAACTTTGTACGAGCAACAGAAGTGTGTGTGTGTGTGTGTGTGTGTGTGTGTGTGTGTGTGTGTGTGTGTGTGTGTGGTGTGTGTACGCTTTATGTGTATATGTTGAAGGAACAAGACGTGAGATGTCACTGTTTAAAAAAAAAAGAAGAAAACGTGTATCGATTCCCAGAGAGAATAAATGACACACAACAATCCGGAATTAAATTTCTGATCATTTTTTCTCACTCACAATTTCCCCTCACACCAAATGCTTCGTTATGGATTAATTAGAATTTTTCATTCTAATTTCCTTACTACAATTCTTGTCAGACTCCTGAGGTGAAACAGCTGCTTTCAAATCAGAAAACAAAAACAAACAAAAAAAAAATGCCTATGGTACCCCATGTGGACAAAAAGCTGTACGTAACTAGATTATCTATTATTCCTCAGGTAGATGTATTATGAACACGGTTGTTTGCCTCACAGGAATGTAACCCCAGCTAATTTCACAGGTCGACTGTACATTAAGCCACATTCAGTGTTAAGAATCCCTTATGCTTTGTGCCATGATGTCCACTATGTTGTTTATGAAGTAATTCTGTGTCTCCTGTCCTGTCCCCAAGATTTTCTCGCCTTCCTAACCAGTGTGCGGTTTTCCATGAGTTTGTTTCTACTGCCTTCATTCAAGTTTCTGCACTAAAGTCCTGATTTACTTGCACATTATTTCTACAGATTTGTACGGCCTGTTAC
The DNA here is from genome assembly GCA_030449085.1 of Kryptopterus vitreolus. NCBI lineage: Eukaryota > Metazoa > Chordata > Actinopteri > Siluriformes > Siluridae > Kryptopterus > Kryptopterus vitreolus. The sequence goes on along the minus strand of JACRUU010000027.1, from coordinate 17,849,736 downwards.
GAGGTGCTGTGGTCGGGGGTTTCAGTAAAAATGCAAAAACAAACGATTAATACATAAAAATCTGGCTGCACTTTCTATAAACACGGATGTTTGCCTCAAATAATCACATCCTTGTGTTTTTTTTTTTTTTTTTTTTTTACATTCCCTGCACAGCGTTTTTCCATCGGGTTGTACTGCCTATTAAAGTTTGCATCACATGATATGATCGAGACGTGCCGAAGTAGCGGATATGATCACAGCATGGCATCCAAGTGATGGAAGAAGTGCTGGAGTAGAGCTTTATACACTTTTTGTTTCTTTAAAACAATCACAATGTGATCCATGTTTCTTTCATAGTTTATATCTAGCGGAGAAACACACAGATGTGTGTTTTCGATGCGCTTCATCCGAAGAGTTTGGTGAAAAAGTGCAAAGAATTTGCTTTGTAAAGTAGACAAGGGATGACGGAACAATTAAGGAGCTTTTGTATTTGTCGGAGTGTAGGGTGATATAGCACCCTTGGAGGACAGAGGGTTAAGGGCCTTGCTCAAGGGCCACAAGAGTGGCAGATTGCTGATAACCAGGGCTTTAAACCCCGACCTTGTGATCAGCAACTTAATTACTTTGTTACCACTTCCCAGCAAGAACCTACAGGGCAGGGAATTACCCCACAACACAATGTACTCTTAATTCCTTCTGTAAGACATGAAGTCTCACAAGACAAATACATATACATGTACAGCATTGGGCAGATGCCATTATCCAGAGTGATTTACAACTGAGCAATTGAAGGTTAAGGGCCTTGGTCAAGGGCCCACTAGTGGCAGCTTAGTGGTGGTGGGATATGAACCTGTGATTTTCCAGTCCAGAGTGCCTTAACCAATTATCTCCCAACATACAGACAGACTCTGTCTTGAAGTATTATGGTTTTTGAAAGACGCGTGGAATGAATGCCAGCTATACACACTCATGAAACCTAGACCAGTCGTTTCTGCCAAATCTCCGAAACACTTCACTAGATGGAGATTTCTTTCTGACCAATAAGATTTCGGTGCCGTTTTATGATCGTTAACACTCCAGCCGACTGTTTGCTCTCTAACTGGTACTCTACAGAGCATCCTCACATTGTCTATTGTATGGAAATGCTTTGTAATCGACTAAAGACCTGAAGGAATTGAATTGTGGCTGATACAGTCTGATAACTGCGTCTCTATTATTCTCAGTCTAACAGAAGTTTTTAAACGAAAGCGATAAACCCGTCACGCGCCTGTCCCTGGTATCCCGACGCAAACACCCGCATTCTCTCAAGTGTATGTTTGCCGTGAGTGTGAACAAAGCAAGCGCTGAGAATAAATGTCATCCGATTTCCCTCCAGAGAATCCAGCACAGATTTAGTTGTACAGCAGGTCACAGGCTCTCAACAAGACGGTTTTTGTGTTTTTGTTCGGCTTATGAGCGCAAAAACACACCAAGAACACCTCCGAGTGTAAACGCTCCAAACACCCACCCCAATACACCTGTACAGGAAATTAGATGTGCTTGAGTTTAGTGTGTGTTTGTGTGTGTGTGGGGGGGGGGGGGGGGGGGGGGGGGGGGGGGGGGGGAGACAAAAAAACAAAGAAACAGACAGAGGGAGAAAGATACAAAGAAAAGAAAAGAAAAGAAAAGAAAGAGAAAGAAAAAGAGAAAAGAAGAGGCATAAAAAGATACAGAGAGAGGGAAAAACAGACAGAAAAATAGGGAGAGAGAGAGAGAGAGAGAGAAAGAAATGACTATTAGAGACACAGATGAGAGATAGAGGAGATGGAGTGACAGAGAAGTAGGGAAAGGAAAGGGAGGGAAAACAGACAGAAAACAGGGAAAAAGAAGCAAATGAAGAATTGAATATTAGAGAAAGAAAAAGAAAGGGAGAAAAGTTAACACATAGAGGGACAGGCAAAAGAGAAAAGGGAAAGAGGGGGAGAGAGAGAGAGAGAGAGAGGCAGAGGGAGATAGACGAGAGAGATAGAGAGAGAGAGAGAGAGAGAGAGAGAAAGATAGATGAGAGAGAGAGAGAGAGAGAGAGAGAGAGAGAGAGATGCATCAAAAGACAGGGTGAGACAGAGAGGCAAAGATATAGAGAAAGAGACGGGTTGAGGGAAAGACGGAGAGGCAATGAAAGAAATGGATATTAGAGACAGAGATGGGAGATGGAGGGAGAAAGATAGAAAGAGAAAAGATGAAACAGAGAAGTGGGGAAAAGAAAGGGAGGGAAAACAGACAGAAAACAAAGCAAGAGAAGCAAAAGAAGAATTGAATGTTAGAGAAAGAAAAAGAAAGGGAGAAAAGTTAACACAGAGAGGGACAGGCAAAAGAGAAAAGGGAGAGAGAGAGAGATGCAGAGGGAGATGGACAGATAGATACAATAAGCAGAAAAACAGAGAGAAAGAAAGAGAGAGATAAGAGAGAGATAGAGAGAGACAGAAGCAGAGAGAAAGAGATGCATCAAAAGAGGGCGAGACAGACAGAGAGGCAAAGATACAAAGAGACAGGGTGAAGGAAAGACAGAAACAAACCAAAATACACAGAGAAAAAGAGGGTGAGACGGACAGACAGACAGACATTCAGGAGAAAGAGGGATTAAGACAGGAAGAGTGGCTCTTTGGGAGTGTAAACGTGTCCATGAAATGGCCGGCCGCTCAGTGGGCGCAGCTTCAACTGATGCATCGATTCGAGTGGCAGCACCGAGGCAATTACGGCTCGTTAGAACCCGAGTGAAGGCTCGTTAGGGGTTGAATAATGAGAACCCCTATGTGGCACTACAGCCGTCGCAACCATATGCATCACCTCTCTCACAATGCGCCATGGAGGAGACGGAAGATGGAAAGAGTGGCGCATCAAAACATGATGCTGAATACATCTTTGTATTGTATTTGTATAGATGGGATCAAAACAGTGAACTCTTTATTTTTATGATGAAAACCATATATATATTATATATATATATATATATATATATATATATATATATATATATATATATATATATATATATATATATATATATATATATATATATATATATATATATATATATATATACGAGTATTCTTTAAATGTCCTTTTACCACAATATTGTTCCATTCTGATTGGTCAGCTGCACTAACACTAGCTGTGGATTAGTGTTGCCCGATATACCGGAAAGGTATCGTGATACTCTGCTTTAAAACAACAATACGATTCTTCATTCTGCGATGGGTTGGCATTCCATCCAGGGTGTGTCCTGCCTTAATGCCCATAGACGCCTGTGATACGCACAGGCTCCCCTCCGATCGGATAAATCGGTAGATGATGAATGAATGAATGAATGAAGGTATATTTATTTAATTTTTCAGTCTAAACAATTCTACTTAGCAAACATTAAGATTTAATAATAAATACAAAAAAACGAATGTATTCAATTTCTGTTGTTTTTTTCTGCCATAGTCTCAATTTAGTATTGGTATATTGGCGATATTTAATCAAGGTATTGTAATATTGGTATCGTGACAAGATTACTGTGGATTATGCATGCACTTGTTTCAATTATCACTTCTTCATCACCAATTTATAGACACTGAATTGCACTGTATGGAGGATATTGGATATGGTAAGTGATGTGTATCTGTCTACATGGTGAATTTTCCAGTGAGAAAATATGTAATGTATAACTTTTGAAAAGTTTTTGTCAGTTCCTCTCTTAATTTGTCTCTTTCTATCTGTCCCTG
>JACRUU010000027.1:17831011-17841011 GCA_030449085.1 Kryptopterus vitreolus | reverse complement strand
TGTGTGCTATTATATTATTATTATTCTTTTTGGACAACCCTGTATCTCTATCTATCATACCACACACACACACACACACACACACACACACACACACACACACACACACACACACACACACACACATATATATATATGTATATGTGTATATATATATATATATATATACACACACACAAACATACATAAAGGTAAAGATATGGCATTGAAATTGAAAGTTTTGTTTTTCTATTAGAAGTGTATCTATAATATATATATATATATATATAATATTCTGTAATTGGTACAAATTTAGTAACACCTAATACTTCCAGAGGATTTTGTCATCATAGTTGTTTTAACAGAAATGCCCCCAGGAAACAAGTGGATACTTAATGGATCGGGAAGTTTGAACACAGTCTTTCAACCAACGAGATATTAGTATTATTATTAGTAAATAAAGAGTTTGAAGTCATTCGAAATGATGACTGTAAATCTGAGACGAAGAAGTAAAAAGTCCATCTAGAGCAAGCATGAAATTCCTCCTCTACTAAATTACGTGGTCTTGTTAATGAGCTAATAAGAATCAGAATGCAAACATATACCAGACCAAAAAGGGTACAAACGTGTGAAAATTCGAATTGTAGATCAATGTGACTCTCCACCAAATCTACTGTATGTGGAATTAGTCTACATTTGGGAACTTTAAAACATTTGCTTGTATTACGACCAGTAATCGCTTACAATCTTTCCCTTTTTCATAAAATAGGAAACAAGGCATTAAAATACCCAAGATTACAGGAAAACCTTTAAAGAGAAAAGCGCCCCATTTTGCTTTGCGACTTCACAGCAGAACAACATCGACTTAAATAACAACAATTTGGCCACAGGGTGTTTTTTTGAGTGCTGCTGCACATTAAAGAAAGCTCAAAATGCGGTGCTCAAACACTTTAACAAAAGCAAATCCTCATACAAATCCAAAAAAGGAAATCTGAATACAATAAATATTTCAGGGCATTTAAGAAAATTTCTGTTGTTATGCACAAACCTCAATGACTGGCATGGCGTTAATGGAATTCTATATGCTTCACTTGCAGAGATTAAAGCTAATGATTTTGTCTCAAGTGAAGGAAAGTGATGAATCTCTTGGTATACTTGCAAGTGCTACTTTGTCACTGATTCTTCCATATTAGTATTCAAATACCAGGAAGATGAATCAGTTAAGGATTCCTTTTTTTTTTTTTTTTTTTTTTAAAGCAACCTCACAAATATGCACTATATGGACAAAAACATGACCATAAATTTGGTATGCTCTTTTTGAGCATACGCCACATTTATTGACCATTTATTGTTAGAATGAAGTCCATTCTGTAAGGGGAACGTTGGCATAGCATGTTCGCCTCACACCGCCAGGGTCCGGGTTCGATTCCTGTCTCGGCCATGTGTGTGTGGAGTTTGCATGTTCTCTTCGTGCCTAAACTCCGGTTTCCTCCCGGTCCAAAAACATGCACGGTAGGTTGATTGACACCTTGGAAAATTGTCCCTAGTGTTTGAGTGTGTGTGTGCCCTGCAATGGGTTGGCATTCCATACAGGGTGTATCCTGCCTTAATGACCATAGACACCTGAGACACCTGAGCACAGGCTCCCCGTGACCCGAGGGAAGATCGGATATAGAGGTAGAAGATGAGTGAATGAATGAATGAAGTCCATTCTTCTTCAAGATGTTCCACTAGATTTAGGATTAGTGTGTTTAAGGAAAGGTTTGGGTCTCCCAGTTCAAACGAAGGAAAACATGTAATGGTGCCATATCCAAAGACATCCGTTACACATCTTTGTAGTAACAGTTTGGGGACTCGAAAAGCTGTCCCAATACATTTGTCAGTATTTGCATTTGGCATGTAGGGGCCCTTTAGTAGTAGCTTGGTATTGCTGGGATTTGAATTCACAACCTTCCTATCAGAAGTCCAACACTTTATCCTACTGAGCCACCACTTTCTTTTGTGTCAATATGTATTTTTTACTGTACAAACTACTTACAAAAATGCTTTGCTGTCATGGATGTCAAAGAGTTATCAAACACAACAGACATACATACATTCTCCACAGTGTGAGAGAGAGGTGTGGTGCAATTCCTGGCACCCCCGATGAATTCATATAAGTGAAATACATTTCCAGTGTAATTCCATTCAGATCTATTAAGACCTTAGTATGCCTCTTGGCCAGGGTCCAGGAGGACAATGAGCCAAAAGATGACTGAAAAACAAGACAAAAATGTCTTACTGACCACTAAACTAAGGTTTTGTCTTGGCCACTCACTCAAACCCCATAGGAAACCTGCGGTGGAGTTGAAGAGTAAAGGTCACCAGCATGGACCTCGAAATTTCAAGGATCCGGAGAGATTTTTTTGTCCTTCTTGGTAATTAACATCTTGCTTAACAATCTTTTAGACCTGCTCAGCAGCAGCTGTGATAGCAGCTCTGATCCTCCAAGACTGAAGAAATAAACCAGTTTTTTCTTCATCTGCCTAAAATATACATTAATTAGCTACAGCGTATCATTTGCTAGTTTCGGATTGCTTTCCCGACGCTAATTTGAACCGTCATGTTGAACTGCCACTCAGTCGAGGATCAGTGGTATTGGCTCTGGAATAATAATCAAAGTTTAAATAGTGGAAACAGCAAGATGCCACTGCTGGGACTGAGCCCCTAAAGCCTCATCTGTGGGTCACTTTAAAATTAAAGCGTCTGCCAGATTATTAAACATAAACCAGCTTCCTTGGACACTGCTCAACATGCTTAACTGGCAAGGACAGCGCCCCAGTCCTGACAATGTTATGGGCTCACCACAAAACACTGGCATGATGGTCTTATTTACCAGGACTCAAAGCCCAATATTCCACTGTAATAAGGAACCAGAAGGGAAAGAGCTAGTCTGTCCTTGTTCATGCTAATGCCATTATTTGACGTCTACAAGCGCACAAGGGTTGCAGTCATGAGAATCCAAAGGTGGACATTTGAGGACCCTGTAACCATGTAATAACTCTAATCACCCACCTCCTACATCATTCTTTAAGTGCACTGATAACGTTCACGAGCCAGAAGCAATGCAGTCCGTCATGGAAAAGGCTAATGGTTCATTACAATAGATTAGCCTACTAGCAGCGGCGGCAAAACACGCATTAGCCCCTTCCACCGTTTCTCAAACTGTTTTCCGTGCCAGGATTTTACAGCCCGGCGCTGGCACGGATCCCTCGGCTGCCTCGACTTGCTGCCGTGTGTTCCTTTCGCTCGCAGCGGGAAGCCGGCCATGGTGTGCCAAACATCAGTTAGTAAAACCGCTCACTTTTACCGCGAAATATCTCACGGTGGACCACCGGGGGGGGTTATTTATCTTGGGGGGGGGGGGCGGGGGGGGGGAGAACGTTGAAGCAGATGAAGCCGCAAGCTATATCAGACACAAACTGCGAAGGACTTTCAAGGTCGTGTCTAATGGGAAATCTCGGGATTGAAGCGGTTCCAGATCGGTTTGTTTTCCTAAGTGTTGTTGGTTTTGTTTGTTTTTTTTGTTTTTTTTTATGAGCAATTTAGTTTTTGGGAAAGCCACTTGCAAGACTCATTAGCCGTAAACGTCGGGAGCGAAGACTCTGACTAAGGGGTTACAACAACTTCCCAGCCACCGTATAATAATAGACACTTTCATTAGCCGATGATGATGATGATGCAGTGTGAGCAAATGTGTACTCATCCATTCGGGAACAGATGAATGAATGTCAACCTGAAATGTACTAGAAACTGAATTTGAACCACACGATGGTCTGATGCAGTTCCGATTGGTTCACACCTCCTGACCGATCAGGCGTAGCATTATGACCACCTGCCTAATATTGTGTTGGGGCTCCCTTTTGGTGCCAAAACAGTCCTGACCCATCGAGCATTTACAGTATTATCTTCTTCAGCAATTTGAGATCGGACCACGTGGGCCAGCCCTCACTCCCCACATGCTTCGATATAACGCTGTCGCCACTATTCCTTCCTTGGACTTCGCTTTTGATACATACTGACCACTGAACTGGGAACAACCCACAAAAACTGCTGTTGTGGAGACTGACCGACTTGCCTAGGGCAATGCAATTTGGCCCATCTTTCCTGCTCCTAATACAACAATTTTGTGGGTAAAATGTTCACTTGCTTCCTACTATATCCCACCACTAACAGATGACACGACAATCAGTGTTATTATCTTGGGAAATGATGTAAGCATATGCGGTAAACGCCGGAAACCCTTATTAGTCAACCTTTAGTCCACTTGCGCAGTGCGACTAGACATCTCACTCCACTACATCCAATTCATTACCTCGAAATGACCCGAATGTCTGAAAGCCTTCGCAGAGACGATGGAAGGACTGGAGTGGATGAATCATCTCGGTGCACTTTCAGTCCGGGCTAGACGTGCTATCAAACTTACACCCTTGCCTCATTTTTTCCTCTCTCCCTCGCTAGCGCGCCGAAATCTAACGTGGGTCTAAAAGCGCTGACTCGAGAGATCGACGCTGACAAACTGCATCAAGATCGATCAGCTCATTTCACAGCAGATCTATCACCGTGATTGAACGCTAACAGGGCGAAGTGCCTAGTTGAAGCTGATCAGGAAGAGAGAGGAAAAAAAAAAACAACAAAATAGTGTAGACGGTACGACAATGAATGCAGACGCTAACGTTTGTTTTTTTTTTTTGCAGTCAGATCAGGCGAAGAGTAACAGTTTAACCTAAAGTTAAACTCTCTTTATTAAGAATTATGGCCCGGAGGGGGTTCAGGAAGAAAAACAGAACAATGTTAAAAGCATTAATACGAGGCTCACCAATTACATTAGCGCACCCGAGTCAAGGGGTTTTTACGAGCGGCTGCAATTTGAAAACGTCCATTTGCATTTTTATAGATGTTCCAGCGCATAATGGAAAATAAATTCCTGCTTCCTTGTTTAAAAAAAAAAAAAGAATATATATATATATATATATGATATATCATATTATATATATATATATATATATATATATATATGTTTTATCATCTGAAGTGAGGTGATGCACAAAACAGCTATATAAATAAAAACAGCTGTTGAAGTCTGATCACACACTTTTGTTCATGCATCACACACACACACACACACACACCACACACACACACACACACACACACACACGTATAGTATACGTGTATAAGTATACGACATGCCCATAGCACCTATTTGGAGTTATGACACCCATTCCTCAAATGTCTCATATCCAATTACTTCCGCTTTCATTAACCAACACCTTCCAATAACACAGAGGTGAATATTTTATAAGATAATAGATAATGAAATCGCAGAGGTTCCACGCTTTTGATTAAATGCGCAATTTAATAAAATGGGCAAAAACATTTTTAGGAATTATTTCCTAACCAGAGGCGAGAGTGTTCACATCCCACACGCTTTTATTCCTCTTATATCGTATCACTGTTTAGTCAAGAACATCTCATTATATATTTTATCACTTCATTTCTATTTTTAATATTATGAGTCATATAAGACAAGCGTCGATTCAGAGTAACCATAAAAATGGGGTCCCCAAACTACGGCCAGCAAACCGAATACGTTACTTTATTCTTAGAAATTTAATTCTTGTCACATCTGCATTTGCTAAATGTTGGCTTTCAAGCTAAAATTTCCATAGTTATTATTTGTTATTTGTCATACACCAATCAACAGAATGGTACTCAACTTTAAATTTGGTTTCAATAGCAATATATATATATATATATATATATATATATATATATATATATATATATATATATATATATATATATATATATATATATATATATATATACATATTGTCACGATGGGCCTCCGCCCCATCTACTGAGATGGGTAAGCGCTCCGAACTCAGCGTGTCGTCTGAAGTCAGCACGGATGAGAGAGGCGGGGCGTCATCAACGAGACATGGCTGGAGCTTATCCCGGAGTGGCGCCTTCATTATCCCAAATCAGGCGGCGTCTATAAAACGCCGTCTAAAGGCGGTTGTCAGGGGAGAACGTCTGGGCTCCCGACTAAACGGCGTGATATGTGGTTTTTTTTTCTCCCAACCTCCCACTACAGGTTAGACGGCAAGCGCGGATGGGAATACCCGCCAGACCCTCGCAGTGCCTGATAGCTGGGAGCTTCCACAGCCTTGTGGCAGGAAATGAACCTGACCCCTAAGAGCCGATGGAGAACCGGAGAACGAAGCCGCCCACGGGTCGGGACCCAACGTCGGAGAGCGCGTCGAGGGATCTCCGCGCTCCATCTCCCGTTCCAGCCACTCCTCACCTGATCCTGATCCCCCAAATATTGGACACGAACATTTTCCTCTTTTTACTGTTGCTTTATTTTTAATAAACACTGTTTTGCACTCCCATTACGCCTCTCCGCGCTTGTGTTCAGCCCGAAGCGGCGAGCGAGTCGCATTTTAGTGTAAACATGACCAAAAAGCACGTTGCCATCGACACTGGAAAGCTTTGTGTTCCAGGAGTGGTGCAAAGTCCCTTTTGTGCACTTCCTATTGAGACACAGGAAGTAGCAGGATTCCTGTCAGGAAGCGAACGCTCCTGTCGGTGTCTAATATTACGCTCCCTGCAGGACGCACTCGTCGCCTCCTCAATTACTGTTCAGCAAATCGATAAACGCCGCGATGTTTAACTGTTTATCAAAAGACAAAAAGCATGAGGAGCGATTGGCCACACAGTCCTGGGGTTTGTTTAGTCCATTGTTGTTTTTTGTTCTCTCCCAGCGTACGAATGCCCAAGAGGCAGAAATGTAGAACAAGGATTCTGTGGTGTAAACACACAAACATTTGGTTGATACGATGTGCTTTCCAGCGTCGTCTGTTTTGTTATGACGGCCTTCAAGCTGTGACATTTTCTCTCAACGTTTTCCAAATTCCTACAGACACGGAGACGCGCGCGAAAACAAAAGTACTCGCCGTGGAGAGATGCGTGACCTTTAAAAGCAAAAAGGGGGGGGGGGGGGGGGGGGGGGCGCAACAACAAAAAGATGATGGGAAAGGTAATAATTTAGAAAAATTCAAGGTCGGAGAGAAAGGAAAACGAAAAACCAGGCGGTAATCTGCTTTGTGAAGGTTTTCATTTCCAAAGCGGCCGCGTGGAGACTGCTGCCTTTCTGAATACACCTTCGCCATTAATAACCTTCATTAAGCATTCACGGTGTATTCGAGCAACGCGCTGAAATCTCTCCCTCTACAGCGCCGACACAATGATCCGGCATCAGTCAGTGTAATGCAAAAAGTGCAATTCAATTAGAAAGAAAAGCTTTTGATTGGTGCGCCGCTGCCGAGTCGCCTAAAGAGCCCATTCATCACCATCAGGTCGGCTTGGCTGTCAGTCGTGATGGAAAACAAGCAAGACTGAATGATCCTGCCTCGGCTCCTGAGAGGAGACGCGAGAGCACAGCGAGGCACTTCCAAGAAATTATAGCGTGGGCAGAAAACTTAAAAAAATAATAATAATAATTTGACCAGTGAAAAGTAAAGGGAAATTCACCATGTTTTAACCAGGGACCCGCTTTATAACTTTGACCAAAGTTTTGACTGTGAAGCCCAAACCGTCGAGGAAAATAAATGAACTTTTAAAAGGTTTTCTGTCCCCATTTCTTTTTACGTAACCACAATCCCTTTGCTTTCGGATTTAATACAATGTATATCCTACAAGGAAACACTACTAAGTATATATTTTAAGTATATACAATTAAGAAGGGTAAAAAAAATTGACATAAAACAGTAATTCAGTGTTGTTTCGAAAATGCATCAGCGCAGGTGCTGATAGTGTTTACAAAATGTTAAATCACATCCGTCAAAAATCTTGCATATATACTTGTTCTTGTATTGGGAATTATGAAGGTCGTGAAATTATGCGTTACTATATTTGCTCTTGAGGCCGCTGCCATCAGGATAGAGACTGTAGCATCATAGGATCAGTCAGAAGCAAAGGAAAAGGGTAGAGGACAGAAAAGAAAGAAAGCAAAGGGAACAGAAAAGGAAAAATAAATAAATAAACGGAAAAGGGAAATGAAAGGACATGAAAAGGACAGAAATGGAAGGTGAAGAGAGAAAAGAAGAGAATGGATAAGAAATGGTAAAAGAGAAGGGAAAATGGAAGTACATAAAAGGGAAGGGGAAAAAAAAACAAAAAAAAAAGAAGAGATGATTTGTGGCGAGTCCAGTAGAGAAATTTCCCCGAAACCCTTTCCAGTGCTTGTTTAGCTACACATAATCTAGTGGAATAAGATCCGGAAATGACTAAATCTACATACAGCTGTCCAAACCAAACCCTTCTGGTTATATGCTGGTGTAACCGCAAGGTTTCATTCCATGCTGAAAACCACCTGATACACCGTCAGGTGTCTAAAACCTGAGTCCAATTGATTAAACAAGTGTGACTGTGTAAAAAAAAATGTCCCTTTGCAGATGAGACTGGATATTCATGATGTAATGCGATCTGGCAGGCATCACTGTAATGTAACTTGTTATTAAGTTTTAGTTACTATATCTAGCTTGACTATCTGTGGTCTCGGAGAGAACTGAAACAATTCAAAATGGACTTGTCGGTTATTAGAAAGGAATAAAACAGCATGAAGTGTTATAGAGAAATAATCCCCTTTGGCACAGTGGTGGTAATTCAAGCTTCATTATATTACACTTTTCGTGATTATTTTCCTGAGACGCCACACTGGGCGCGTTCGGTTCTTTACGCCGTACGCGGACTGCATTTATATTGTAATGCGTTTGGTTTTGGCAATAAGGCGACTGGATGGTGGCCTCACAAGCGAAGCTTCTGGAACGGATTTGAGAGCAAGTCAAGGAGGAAAAATAAATATGTGGCTGTCACTTTCCCAACTGGCACACGTTCTGGCGCCTGGGCCTTTGGCCTCCTTCACTGCAGCCCATCACACTGGGGGAGTGTGGGTAATTTATACACTTGTTTGGATAATCTGCCATCTGCTGCACTGGCCTTACCTTGGAAACCAGCGACAACAATAGTGTTCGTTTGCATTGTATTGTAGCACATTGTATTTCTTGGTTAAATGTACAAAATGAATCGATATGTACCATTTAGAACGTATTATTTTATATACAATGACATGGAGAATTCATAAAAGAAGGGTAAAAAAAAAGGGGGGGGAGAAAGAGGAAAAAAATTATCCTGGGTTCACACTGTGATTTATAGGCTGATTTTGTTATACACGGTCATAACATGAAATGCATATATGTATATTAACTGATGTTGTATATATTAGGTTATAATCACATTTATCCTGATGACACTAAAAGGGATTTCAATTTCCAAAGCAACTCAAATAATTGCGTTGTGGCATGAGAAAACAGATATATTCAAAATCGATGGTCTATTTTAGTCATGTGACTCAGTCTGGAAGAAAGGAAAAAAAGCAAAAAAAGAACAAGAAAGAAAAAAAAGAAAGGATGGAGAGAAGTAAGAGAAGTAAATCTTTACTACAATCACTATATATGCAAAAAGACAAATCTCTAAAGTAACTAGGGCTGCACCATTGATAAAATAGCTAATGAAATCGCATCTATCTATCTATCTATCTATCTATCTATATATATATTATATATTATACATTCATTCATTCATTCATCTTCTACCGCTATATCCGATCTTCCCTCGGGTCACGGGGGGAGCCTGTGCCTATCTCAGGCGTCTATGGGCATTAAGGCAGGATACACCCTGGATGGAATGCCAACCCATCGCAGGGCACTCACACATGCACACACACACACAATCACACACACACATTCATACACTAGGGACAATTTTTCCAAGGTGGAAATCAACCTACCGTGCATGTTTTTGGACCGGGAGGAAACCGGAGAACCCGGAGAAAAACCCCCTGAGGCATGGGGAGAACATGCAAACTCCACACACACATGGCCGAGACGGGAATCGAACCCAGACCCTGGCGGTG
>JACRUU010000027.1:17496011-17821011 GCA_030449085.1 Kryptopterus vitreolus | reverse complement strand
ACAAATAGACATCTTTGATCAAAATATAACAGTTAATTAGATTAAAAGTAGAAAAAAATAATCAGTTAAGATGAAATAACAAGTTAAGTAGAAAATATGTTTAGAAAATGAAATATTAAATGTAAGACAAACTTTTTTAACTGCATTACTTTGTGCCTTATTACGCAATCAATTTTTTTTTATTTCGAACGAAGCACAATATAAAAACAAAATCTGTATTGAAATAAATACATTTTAAAAAATAAATAAATAATCAAATAAACGACATCCATAAGATGCTATGCACCACAAAAAAGGGGGGTTGAAGCAAAGGCTTACAAATGTCACCCCTATGGAATTCTATTTCAGTAGTTCCAGTAAATCATTCAATACATTACAGCTATATCAATTTCTTTTAATATAGTTATATAATTGAATTAATTAAAAAAATACTCATATTAAGAGAATCACTAGTAAAGGAGGATGGTGGTGCAGACACCATAAGAATACTAATACGGCACTAATACTAATATGGTAGTATTGGATATACAGCATTAGGCATACTGTGTTGTGTATGTTTTCAAGTTTTGAAAAAAAATAAAAATAAATAAATAACGCTTGTGAATAAGCGAAACGCACATAGTAGAAATGCGCAGTATAAATTGCGTTCCCCGTCACGGGACACGTACAAACAGGAGGACTAGAATTTGCATCCGCCTCTGCTTCACACGTTGTCTAGTGCTTGTCTCGCCTGGTTGTTTTGCTCTGATTTGCTGTTTTCTGCATTGGGTGCGTCTTCATCACCGATGAAGGAAGTCTGCTCGTCTGCCATCACCTCATTCCCCGACACATGCACGCCAATGCTCTGTAATTCCGCGTTGTGGTGGCTAACGCGCGCAGGGCTCAGAAGTAGTTATGCCCTCGCATTCGGAGATGAAATGTCACTTTCGAGGACAATAAGCCGAACATCTGCTCTTTCGTAATTCCACCTACCTGCTGGATTCATCAACCAAATATCGAGGAGGACTGATCGGGAGCGGCGACGCTGACCTTCGATGCTGTGAAAATGCCATCCGATTTCATATTCCGCTCTAATTGTCGGGGAGAATCGTATTCATTAGCGCTAGTCTAGATCATTCTGCAATATCTGCATTGTAGAAGCTACGCTGTTAACCCCTAGTCTTTAACATCTCGGTACTCGTCTTCCTATAATTATTCTCTTCTTTTTATTTTATTAGTATTATTCCCTCAACTTCTTTTTAATCGAATGGCTTGTCGTTCTTGCAGGCCCCCTTTCATAAACACAGACCTGTGCTTATCCCTAGGTGTGCGGAATGTTGTTATAAAAGAGCTAAAACGATACAAGAGCTTCAAGACTTTAAACACTTATTCACAATCTATAAGACTTTATAACCTTCTATTTCATAATGAATGCAGGAAAGAGAAACAAGTTCAAACCTACACGGGGACTAAATTCTGACCAAATGGGGACCATATTTATCCATCCATCCATCCATCAATCTATCGATCCATCCATCTTTGTAGTTATCTATATATCTATCTATCTATACATATATTTATATAGTTGCTTATCTATTTGTCCATCACTCTATACAGATATCTATCTATCCATCTATCTATACATATCCATCATCTATGTGGTTAGCTATCTATTAGTCCATCCATCCAGGTATCTCAGTATCCAACTCTCTATCCATCTAGGTATCTCTCTCTCTCTATCTGTTTATTAATCTATCTGCGTGTGTGTATCCATCCATCCATACACTGTATATTCATTCCCTCAATTCAAGAAATGTATTTCATGGCTCTTTGGATCATTAAGGATACGTAGCTTCCTAGAAAGCTTCTGGTTAGCAACCTCTCATTGGGTTTAATGTTTACAGAATGGATTCTTCCAGAGACACAATTAGTAAACAGTGTTCCGGTGCGCCGCCATGTGCGTGTGTGTGGAGTTTGCATGTTCTCCCCGTGCCTCAGGGGGTTTTTCTCCGGGTTCACCGGTTTCCCCCTGGTCCAAAAACATTCACGGTAAGTTGATTGGCACCTTGGAACAGGGTGTGTCCTGCCTTGATGCCCGAAAAAGGTTCCCTGCGACCTGAGAGAGAGGTCGGATAAAGCGGCAGAAGAAGAATGGATGAATGAATGAATGTCCCTCTGATGATGTGAAAGAGAAATTTGTACGATCCGGTCAATGAAACGATCCTAAACTCAGCTATGATGATGTCAGTGTGGGATTGAGAAGACCGATGTTCAGCAGGTCAGGGTGGTTTGATGTTGTCTGACCAGCAACCCTTTAAGAAGTGAAACAGAACAGAAAGGACAATAAGAGCGTAGCCCATAATGTAACTATTGAACCAGCCTCTCTGACTTGGTGCAGACACAGTAAGTTGTTCAGGAAATGGCCCGGGGCAGGAAATCTATAAACTGACTTGCTAATATGGCAGTTACAGCACCTCAGCAAAAAAATAATACAAACAAATAAAATAAATAAATAGAACACAGAAAGACAAACGCAGTACTCGCATAACTGCCCGGGATTTCTCCTGTCAGCATCATTATTCCCTCCTGACAGTGCACCGTGTTTTAAAGCTCTGCTAAAGTTTTGCAGCCAGTGGAAGCGTTTGTGAGGGAAAGGTTTCAATTAGCATGAACTGCTTGTTAAATTTTTTTTTTTTTTTTTACTTGGTTGCTTGCAGTGTGACTCAACCCGAGCTCTTAGTCTTTATGGCTGTAGTTTGTCTTGAATAAATAATCATGTTACTTAGGCTCGAGTTGGCATGTTCCCGGAGATCGTAAGCTGCTCTGCTCTAGCATTGGACCGAATATGATTCGGGAACCTTATTGTTTTCAGACCGGATGAGAAATCAGAAGTACTACTACGACTATATTATAATAATATGGCAATAATATTGACAATGATTTAAAATCTGAATATCATGTATTTAAAATGCAGTCGGCCTCACTTGTTTTTTCCTTAGAACATTGTTGTCTTTAAATGCATAGTGTCTTTTTTTCGATGCAAAAAAGCAAAAAAAAATCCCTACTTTTTTTATATCGTTTAATAATGATGAGCACCTGTACATTTGTATAAATCAAATTTTACCTGTTTATATCCTGTTATTACCTATTTATGCTACGTATACCAAAAAAAAATGGCAGAGCATACCAAAGGAAACGGGTATTTTACATTCTACCACTATAGAAATTCACTGGGTGAGAGACAGTACTGTACAGAATATGCCTTTATGATATTGTGTTACCATAGCCATTTTTGGTCACATGCAAAAAATGCACATTTTTTTCACAATTCGTGAGTACTCTAGGAACTTGACTCGAATGGATTTTCAGGCGACGGATGTACTTTTTCAAAAGAATGCGACGAACATCCAATATCACAATCTCTTACATATTACCGTACCAGAGATGCGAGGTGGGGGAGGGTCTTTTTACACGTTTCTTTACACGTTAAACGGACACAAAAAAACAACACAGGTGTGGAAAGACAGGCGGGAGAGGACGGTAAATTAGTCCCCAAAAGGAAGGCACAATCTGTAATATGGGGTGGTTTGGTTTTCAGATAAAAAGATACCAATCATAATGCCGTCATTTGCAAGATGTGCAGGAAGACGATGGCTGTGAACAACACCACTAATCTCTTTCAATCACTTCAAGCAGTATCCTTTGCACAATGGACGACGCTTGAAACGCATCACTAGCCTTGGCTTCTTCATCCGCCCAAAACTCTGGTAGGCTTTTAATGGGGGTAAATTAACAATCATATTTGTTTTTGTTTTTTTTATTATTATTATTTAAAAGTGATTCAAATAGATATTTATACCTATTTATACCTGATATTTATATATACTTTTCCCAATTGAATGATCTGGTCCAAATAAAATAATAATAGCTACGGAAAACTGATTATGTCAGAATGTATTGTGCGGAAACAATGAGCTCTTTATGAAATAAAACCTGTTTTACTCTCCTTAATAAGTATTTTAATATTTCAAACAAACATGTTGAAGCAGGATGAAAAAGTTCGGCTTTAATATTAACCTGAAATTCCTCAATTGTTTGGCAAATAAAAAACTCTGTCTTCCACAAGCCCTTATGCATAGTAATGCCATTAGATCATAAGTTCATCCCTTGTCCTGAATAGCAGTTAAATATGAAATGTAAAGCATTTCCGGGTGTCTATTTCATAATCAAGCTTAGACGAAGTCCTGCTGAGATTTGAATTCGCTACTATCACTTGCATGCAGCAACATAAAATAAAATGACTCGTGTACTTTTCCTTCTAATGCTGCTACAAAAACCTTTAGATCGTAAAATGTCTCCTCAGTTTAGTTGATTAAAAATCTGAAAATCGTTGCATGTAGACAAAGCCACTACTACACCCCCTTCCCCTCCCCCCAAACACACATCATATAGCCTCGTCCAGGTTCTTATCAACGACTCAGTGACCCCATTACCCTCTGTCAGAATTCACATGCTTTGAAGTGACAGCTGAGAAAGGAAGGCAAATAAAATACGTTTTTAAAAAGCATTTGCCTCTAAACAGGCAGCAAAGAGAAACATTCGGCGCTGTCCGGACGTGCGTCCGCCTTATCGCTCCTGCATGCCGCCGTTTTCCGCCGTTATCGGGAGGGAAAAGAAAAGCGCGACGGCCTACAAAGCGGCGTGCCTTCGTCCTGACCTTAATCTCAGAGCAAGCTGAAGCTTATGTGCAGATATGGATAATGTTTTATGTAAGTGTCACAGACTGACTATATCCAAATCACACGGATGCGTGCGCTCTGACGCGTACGGCCATGAACACCGTATCTGCTGAAGCTTGAGCACATTGGATACCCTACAAAGAAATGTTACGCCGTCTTATTTTAACAGCCGCTCCTTACTGTATACATATATATATATATATTCCTTCATCTTCTACCGCTATATCCGATCTTCTCTCGGGTCACGGGGAGCCTGTGCCTATCTCAAGCATCTATGGGCATTAAGGAAGGACACACCCTAGAGGGAATGCCAACCCATCACAGGGCGCACACACACTCACATACACACACTAGGAACAATTTTCCAAGGTGCCAATCAACCTACCGTGCATGTTTTTGGACCAGGAGCAAACACGCAAACTCCACACACACATGGCCGAGACGGGAATCGAACCTGGACCCTGGCGGTGTGAGGCGAACGTGCTAACCACTAAGCCACCGTGCCCATATATATGTGTGTGTTGACATTGAGCAGGTTTTTGTGTAATGGTGATATTGCCCAGTGTACAGTGACTGTTTGTGCAATGTTGTGCAAGAGAATTGCGCTAAATCTATTACAATCTCTAAATTGGACACCATTGCACAGCTTTCTTAAAAAGCTCGCCATCAAACTTATAAAACATGAACGCATCCTATAGCCGTGTAGCCTACTCAAAAAAATATACACTCTATCTTTCAGAAGCCTGTGCTTTGTTAGTGTCACTCTGATTGACAATAATTCCTCTCCCTCCCATTCAGAGAATATTTTTTCCCAACAGACTCATTCCTGCCATAACAATGCATCAGGAAATCTTTCTTACTTTTCACCACAACACTGCGTAACAGCACATTCCAGTGTGACAGATGAACACACTACTGAACCACCGTCTGTTAGTGTCAAACATAGCTTGTGTATATTTTCTGTCTTTTTTTTTTGTACACCTCTTTTATTTACTGCTGTTTCTACTCTTCTTTTTTTTAACGATGCACTGATTTTTTTCTTCTTTACATCCAGTGTGCTTTTGTGGATCAACAGTAGAATTATAAAAACAGTGGCATTGTTATTATCCATGGTAACGTATATTATATTCCCCTCATGGGACCAATCAAATCTGCCTGTCTTTCTATACATAGGTAACAATTATGCATGGGTATCTATCACTGTATGCATGCATCTGTCTGCTCTGTTGAATAGATGTATCCATCCATCCATCGTATAGATCTACAGTATCAATCTATCCATCCATCTACCATATGGGTGTATCAGCCTATCCATCCATTAATCTACCATATGGATGTATCAGTCTATCCATCCATTTATCTACCATTTGGATATATCAGATTATCCATCCATTTATCTACCATATGGATGTATCAGTCTATCCATCCACCCAACCATCTACCATATGGATATATCAATCTATCCATCCATCTATCTACCATATAGAGGTATCAATAGATCTGTCCATTTATCTACCATCTGGATGTATCAATCTATCCATCCATTTATCTACCATATGAATGAATCAGTCTATCCATCCATCCATCCAACCATCTACCATATGGATATATCAATTTATCCATCAATTTATCTACCATATGGATGTATCAATCCTTCCATGCAACTATCTATCATATGGATGTACCAGTCTATCCATCCATCCATCCATCCATCCAGATCTATCTATCTATCTATCTATCTATCTATCTATCTATCTACCATATGGATGAATCTTTCTATCCATTCAACTATCTACCATATGGATGTACCAATCTTTCCATCCATCCATCCATCGACCATATGGATCAATCTATCCATCCAGCTGTCTATCTACCATATGGATGTATCAATTTTTCCCTCCATCCATCCACCCATCTACCCATCTTCCATATGGATGTATCAAGCTATCCATCCATCCATCTATCCATTCACCCATCTACCCATCTACCATATGGATGTATCAATCTATCCATCCATCTACCATATGGATGTATCTATCAATCCATCCATTCATCTGGATCTATCCATCTATCTACCATATGGATGAATCTATCTATCCATCCATCTGTCTATCTACTGTATATATGTATCCATCCATCTATCCATCCATCCAACAGATGGATAAATCTGTCAATCTATATGACAGATCTATATGACAGATCTGTCTGTCTGTCTGTCTCTGTGTGTGTGTGTGTGTGTGTGTGTGTCTCTGTCTGTCTGTCTGTTCATAGATAGAGGTGGTAGCCCAGTGGTTAAGGTGTTAGACTCTGGACCGGAAGATCACAGGTTCATATCCCACCACCACCACCAAGCTGCCACTAGTAGGCCCTTGAGCAAGGCCCTTAACCCTCAACTGCTCAGTTGTAAGTCTCTCTGAATAAGGGCGTCTGCCAAATGCTGCAAATGTAAATGTATTCATCGATCCATCCATCCATCCACATGGATCGGTCCATCTGCCTCCAATATGGAGCCATACATTCATTTAATAAAATTTTAATTTTGACACAAAATATCTCCCGGACCAAGATGCTCAGCAAGATGACAATATTAAACAACCGGCACATAGAAAAAAAAAACAAAGTTACTCGAATAAACAGTGCCTTGGTAAAAAAAAAAAAAAAAAAGATAAAAAGCCTGACACTCAAAAGGCAGCCATTTTCTTCGATGACACCTTATAGGGCCAAAAACAAGTCCATGACGATGCCTGTCAAGGTTCGTTTCATACTACAGCCTAAAAAAAGTGCTTAGGTTCTTCTTGTGATTATGTGAGCATTTAATATCAACACATCCCTACTGTACTCCTCTACACAAGCCTGTTTAAAAAAAAAAAAGCCTGGGCCATTTCATCCTGTTCCGACCCACTCAGTGTGGTTCATTTCCCTTCTCCGGGGGTCTTCCTCAGCTGTTACACTGAACTCAGAGAGCTGAATGGAGAGAGAGGGAAAAAGTCGCTTTCATTCCGACTCTCCTTTTCAATTATCCTCCCACTAGCCAGGAGAAAGAGCTCAGCACTTATGTAATCACCAGACTGAAGAGGGTAAGTGGGCAAATGAAGAAAAAGAAATAGAAGAGCGTGGAGAGCTGAGTGTAGGTTGGCTCAGAAATGTGAATACGCCATGGGCTGTGTGCTTCCTTCAGGATTACTGTGTGCTACCACATACTCATCCCCTCACACACACACACCCCCCTCACCCTCTCACACATACACATACACACACACACACACACACGCAGAACCCCAATGCCAAAGCTCAGACATAATGCTCTTTGGGGTATTTGGCAGCGCAGCAATTGAGGCGGGAAGGGGAAAGTCTGGCGTGCTGAAGTCAAAACCCTCCAGCAGCTACGGAAATTGATTCTTCACAGGATTCTCAGGTGAAGAGAAAATAAAAATGGATACAGCGTGTCTTCGTCCCTGAATTTATCCCCGACTGTCTAAGGGTAAGAATGGAAAGATGCTCAGCCAAAAGCAGGCACAAAGGATCGACACCACGAGCTAAAAGGAGTTTGCCTGTCTTTGGATTGATGTTCTGTGGGCATGGAATGGATTCTAAAGACACTTATACAAATATACACAGCGTGCACACACACACACATTTGTGGACACATTACGGTAGACTTTGTAGATTTTCTTACATTATCTTGGACATCCCGTTCCACATTTAGTCCCAGTTTGCTCAATCTGATTTTGGAGTGTGCTTGTGGAGATTTGTCCTCGTTCTACCATCAGTGTGTTAGCGCAAATCAAGGTTTCAATTCATCTCGGTCGGATTGAGGTCAGCGCTCAATCCGAAGAAGCAGGAGATCTTCCATTCCACACCATATCTGCTCATTTGAGGTTAGTCGTGGCAAGATGTTTTAAAGCATCGAGTTAAAGCAGGGCTGCAGAGACGAGATGAAGGGAAGGTTTTGCTCTGTATGCAGCCCCACCCCTCCTGATCCAAACCAATCACAATCCGCCTCACTCTGATAAATGAAATATATTCGCTCCACAGCATTGCAGTATTTTTTTTTTTTATAGCCCATGTGGGATTTGTGCTGGATCGCCTAAATATTCAGAGTAGCATTGGGAGGCTGGTTCAAACACAAAGCCCCATGCACTGAAGCTCGCAGCTTTGCTATGCGCCAACGTCATCTGTTATACTGGGGTTTCCATAAAACATGCATTGGAAAATAAATAAATAAAACAAATGAATTACCTCTCAAAGAAATAAAGAAAGAAAGAAAGAAAGAAAGAAAGACAGAAAGAGAGAGTGCAAGAAAGAAAGAAAGAAAAAGAAAGAAAGAAAGAAAGAAAAAAAAAAAAGAAAGAAGAAGAGAAAGAAAGGAAAAAGTGCAAGAAAGAAAGAAAGACAAAATGATGAAAAGAAAACAATGAAAGAAGAAAGAAAGGAAGGAAGGCAAAGAAGGTAAGAAAGTCAGACAGATAGAAAAATATAGAAAGAAAGCAAGAAAGAAAAAGACAAAACGATGAAAGAAAAAAATGAAAGAAAAAAGGAAGGAGAGAAGGTAAGAAAGTCAGACAGATAGAACAAGACAAAAAGAAAGATAGAAAGAAAGCAAGAAAGAAAAAGACAAAACGATGAAAAGAAAAAAAAATGAAAGAAGAAAGAAAGGAAGGAAGGAATGTAAAGAAGGTAAGAAAAGTCAGATAAATAGAACAAGACAGAAAGCAAGAAAACAAGAAAGAAAGAAAGAAAGTGAGTGTTAAGGGCTTTGCTGACCAAAAGTGGCAGCATGGCAATAATGGCCTCTCATCAATAACCCAGTTCAGACCTACAAAAACACTAAATCACAAAATCATATCCGTCTTAAAAATCTGCAGCATAAACAACCCCTTCTTCTCTGCAGATAGTTTTTTGAACATCGACACATGATGGGTCAAAAGTGCATTCTGGGAATATAAATGTATAGAAATATGACATTATATTATACAGTATATTATTATATTGTTTGCCATTTAAAGTCCTCAATCCAAATTTACTGCAAAAATACAGCAGCTTATATGAATACATCACCCACAAACACCAGCAGCTAGCCCACCAGAGACTGTGCATACAGTATGAGCAGATTACAAAGACTGACTTTGGTATCTTACATACCCTGCAACCTGACCTCTAACCAAATAAAGTGCCACTGCAAAACAAACCACACAACCTCTGCAAAAGCGAGCTCATCTAATTCAATCATTCTGTTTACATTCCGTCTTTTAGATTGATGATGCAGTTTTAATTATTTATGAAGTCTCTCGGGAAGAGCGCTGTCTCTGGCTAAAGGCTTGGCTTGCCACGAAACCGAAACAAATAAATAAATAAATATTATAACAAATAACAAATCAAATCCTAAACTACAGTTGTTCTAACAATGGATTTTCCTGCACAGATGAGTGACCTTTTTTTTTTTTTTACATTTATACCGTATTTATTCAAATTAAATAGAGCCTGTGCCTATCTCAGGTGTCTATGGGCATGGATACACGCTGGATGGAATGCAAACCCATCACAGGGAGCACACACACACACACACACACACACACATTTACACACTAGGGACAATTTTCCAATTTGCCAAATCAACCTACTGTGTATGTTTTTGGACTCCAGAGAACCCGGAGAAAAACCCCGGGGAGAACATGCAAACTTCCCGCACACATGGCCGAGACGGGAATCGAACATGCTAACCGTACATTCAAGTGCACACATGACTGCTCTTTGTAGTTAAGGAAATACTTAAAAAGCAATATTGGTAGGGAAAGAAAAAAACAACATAAAAAAAAATTCATCCTGCGGTCATATATATATATATATATATATATATAGATATATATATATATCATAGTATATATATGACCGCAGGATGAAATTTTTGTTTTATGTTGTTTTTACTTATATATATTGTGTATATATATATATATATATATATATATATATATATATATATATATCCATACCATATACCATGAACCATGAGTCGTGAGCCGTTACCCTGCTATTATTTATACACAGAGCATTCAAAAAGCCCTTCTGCAGTGGTGTGTGGACCAGGTAGTGGAGCAAGATTTTTAAACTGCCGATAAATACACGGATTTAGTGCAAAATATCAAGAAGATTTTCTGGAGACAGGAATACCACCTAACTATATTGTGTAAGATTTAATAAATAAATACAAGTTAGAATAATAATGAGTTTAATTAAACAAGTAGTTTCCAATGACTTATCTCTATACGCCATTTGTGTTCTGATGTAATATGGCAAATGGGTTTAGTTTTCACCGATATACTTCATATATACTTTCAGCAATAAAAAGCATAAATTCTTCTCTAAAAAGAAAAACCAAGACCTGTCTTATTTTCTCCTTCGTATTTACCATTGCTTATTAATAAGGAAAAAAAGGATATTGTCCGATTAATAATCGACGAAATAATCATTAGAATAGTCGAAAAAAAAAAAACAACTAGAATAAGGCAAAACACTAATGTTAGCACTAATGTTAGCATTAATATTCACCTGAGACGCTGTTAAAAAATTGTATGGTTATAATATGTGTATAAATTCCCAGAAGCAAACACCGAGGGCAATTTGTTTTGCTTGTGTTCCGTTTGTTTTTCCCACAGGAATGTTAAAATGGTGTGGCGTCTCGTGTGCTGCATTCTTAATGATAGATTTCCAAAAAAATATATCCTATTCCTCAGATAAGAAATTTCCCACATGATCACAGTATCAAAATATCCAATCGAAACGCCCGTATTGTGATTAGTGCAGTGTGACCATATTCTTCCCGATTCCCAGCCCTATACAGCACGCTACTTCAGATCTAACCCAGATCATAGAAACCATATCTTCATGGAGCAAACAGAAGCATGGGACAGGAACAGGTTCGAATCTCTCGTTCAATCGAAGGGAAAAATTCATGATACTGCCTCCATAGGCAAATAAGTATTGTGCATACTCTTCGGGTACAGTCTGCAATTCAAATCAGCCCAAACGTGTCCCATACGGATGAGGTTAGATTTCTATACCCGGCCATTCAATGTCTTCCGCTCCTAACCATGTTTCTTTATGGTGCAGGTTTGGATCTCCATTTTTAATTCAAGCAAAAATGAATGCTAAAACATCCTATAACCTTACCCATACACACACACACACACACACACACACACACACACACACACACAGATATTACTAAAAACTGTTATGAATCGACTGCAAAAAGCAACATTGTCAACTAATATGAAATGAATCGATATACAGGCACAAGGTCGGAAGCGACTTTAATATTACTAGCCGGTGAAAATAACATTTATGCAGGAATGGAAGCAGGCGGGACGGGACAAAATAACGTACATTTTTGCAGGAGAGGGCAGGAGCGTGTCAAAAGGTAAATATTGAGATCAGGAGGAGGACAAAAATAACATATTTTTGCAGGAGCGGGACAAAATCCGTCCCATGCAGGTCTCTACCTCCAACTTGGGGTGGCAATTTGGGGGAGAAAAAAAAAAACAAAAAAAAAAAACATATGGATGAAAGTGTCAGGTGTCCCAATAATTTTGCTCCCTATACAGTTGTGGAGCATTATTATATATGGCAGGTTGTGAGCCTATTATTTGAATAACCCTGACAGGACTTGGCTCGTGTTGTGTTAATGGGATTACAGGCTAAACACGGAAAAAGAGAAAAACAACAACCAATTAAGCTACTAAATATTTGTTGTGCGAACCCCTCACGTACAAAAGCCTTTGACGGAAAAAAAACAAAAAAAGTTTTTTTGGCCGCTCTTCAATGCAGCGCGTCTGCGAGTCGCCGGGTGTTTACCGATTCATATGAAAGACACTCAAAGGCAAATGAGGTCTGAAGCAAAGAGAGGCCATCAGTTCACGCTGTCTGTTCCCGGGCTTTATTGAGGCGAACTTGGCTGAGAGTCAAAGCCTGCCAGGGCGAAAGAGGTAATTGAATTTCCAAAAGTGAAAACAAAAAAGGAGGATCCTCATCCATCCATATTCTGCCTCTCTCTCTCTCTCTCTCTTTTGCCTAATCACATTAGCGCTCTTGTTCGTTTTAGCTGAAGTGCTTCTACCACCACCACCACCTGCTCACGCAATAAACCAGACATCAGTGCTTTCTTTTTTTCCTCCCTCATTGTCTTTTTGTCTTTTTTTATTAACACAATGTCCAATCTTCCACCCTACTGACAAACCCAAAGGCTCTTTAGTTTTTACTCTACCATTATGTTTCTTTTTCCTCCTCATTTCGCCACAAATCCTTTGCATGTGTCTGGCTTCAGCACATCGGATCCGGCCGGTGTCGAGCTTGATAATTAGCAGATAAGTTGAATCAGGTGTATTAGAGCACTAAATTTGTACTTCACTAGTCCACGGGGACTGGAAATGCAAAACGCTGGCACGCGGAGACACAGGCGCTTAGACACAGCTCATTAACGTTGCTCATTTACAAGCGCACTATTTCTTTCTTTAATTCCGCTCAAACCCCAATTTACACGAAATCTTTCTATCGCTCACACACGAGTAACATTTGCGACCGTCTAGCTATATTAAAAAAAAAAAAATAATCCCCTAGATAAGCGAGTAGGGTTTTGGATTATAGGCTCGGTACTGCAAGCGCCATATCTGCTATCACATATCACCCCGGATTTAGAGTCCTTTTACGCCGCCGTGAAGGAGGTCGACCACAGAAGGGTCCTTTGCAGGGGGCAACAATCTGTTCACAGTGGACCACCTTTTCCACGACAGACCGCAACCCAGTCCTGCGTTCCCTGGTCCACAGAGAGCGCCAATCTGGCAGAGAGGTTTGATGGCTGGCTATGCCATAAGGTTTCACGAACCGCTCTGTTTGTTAGAGAGCTACCGCTAAAAGAAGCGAATCCTTTCAGCCAAAAAAAAAAAACAACACCTGATCAAGCCCCCATTCAAAGCGCATTGATGAAATCATCGACAACGTTTGAACAACCATAGGGTCAAGGACCGTGAGCGCTCCGAATAAGCAAGCCATAACTGCAGCTATCATAATGCAAATCAGCAGGGAATTGCTCAGACCGAGTGGCAACCCATTATTACGGTTGGCGAGCACAAGTGCTTCCTGGGAAGGTGTTGATGAAGTTTCATTTCCAAGCTGCAGGTGTTTTTTTTTTTCCTGTTGTTGTTGTTGTTGCCCTGCAGTAGGATACTAAAAAAAGAAAATTACGGGGTAAAATTGCCACTCTTCAAACCGGTTTCAAATGAGTAAGATGAATTAAGATCACAGTCTGAGTGGAAGATTCAGAGTTTCTTAATATCCAGTTATAAGTTTGGATTCCATCTTCGCTAATGATACAGAATCTGCCAAATAGAACATCTTTAAAGATTATTAAGCAAGGTCACTCAAGCAAAAACATGTGCTTATTTTATGTAGATTACTTGCCCTTGAATATATAATGTATATATTTCCGTGTAGAAATCTGGTCTAAATGAGTAAACCTACCCTAAAAAAAAAACTCATCTATTTATTTACAGCCATAAAAATAGTATTGGTCTTATTTTAAGTTTTGATTGTAAGATTATTTAGCTTATTTTTCTTACTTAGTTAGTAAAGTTAGTTATTTTACTCGTGAATGGAGCTTAAATACTATCAAAGCCAGAAGTCATGTATATATGTGTGTGTGTGTGTGTGTGTGTGTATATATGTATATATATATATATATATATATATATATATATATATATATATATATATACACACACACACACACACACACACACACACACACACACACACACACACACCACACGACTTCCGGCTTTGATAGTATTTAAGCTCCATTCACGAGTGTGTATGTATATGTATATGATATATATATATATATATATATATATATATATATATATATATATATATATATATATATATATATATATATATAGAGAGAGAGAGAGAGAGAGAGAGAGAGAGAGAGAGAGAGAGAGAGAGAGAGAGTTATATAGATAGATAGATTTGTTCTGTAGTTTGATTTCAGTTTCCCGTGTTGGATATAGTTCAATGATCAGTAGTGACAAAATACATTCACTAATGTTTTAGGTTATAGCACGTTTGAGTATCTTAAAAAATAGCAAATAAGGATTTTGTACTAAATAAATAATATTTGACTGCGCATGCATGCTTGATCTTGATTTGAAAAGTAATCTTGGTTTAATTTTAATGCTTTTAAGTTAATAAGACTAAACTGACTCTTTGGAACAAGTGTTTTAATGCGTATTTTAAGACATTGTGTTCCTTTTCTTACGATTAGATTATGTTTTCCTATTTTAACAACCTCCTTGTTTCGAGGGTATATCTTCTTAAATCATGCATTTATTTCCTCATACAGTCCACACAAAATCACTCCACAAACATTTGTTTTATGAAACTCATTATTCTCACTCGTGTGTGTGTGTGTGTGTGTGTGTGTGTGAGTGTGTGCCCTGCGATGGGTTGGCATTCCATCCAGGGTGTATCCTGCCTTAATGCCCACAGACACCTGAGATAGGCACAGGCTCCCCGTGACCCGAGGGAAGATCGGATATAGCGGTAGAAGAAACACGAATGAATTATTCTCACTCATGTATTTTCTTATTAAATCCTGCGCAGTATTTCGATGTAGCTTTCTTGTCGGAGGAAAAGCTGTTTGAAAGTTGAACAGAATCGGTGTATTTAACGCCAACTTTTACAACGTCTTCCACTCCTTAATCTTGTTAAACGCACTCTATTTAGACGCTTATTATTTTTCAGTGTACCAGAGATATACAGTACCAATACTATTTGATGACCACCCTCTCAGGCCATTACTGCTTGGTAATTACTTGCACTTGGTAGCTTCATTAAGCGTTAACTGCATTATAATTAAACGCCAAGCCTGTGAATGTTGATGCATTACTGTTGCTCATAACACTATCAACATAAAAAAATTAATAAAGATGGGTTCTAGTACAATTATAATGAAAATGAGGTTAATACTGGAATGAGTATACTTGATATTGGAATTCAGGTCCGTTACAAATTGTCATAGCCATAATATCCATTAGTTCAGTTTCAGCCAAGCTTCTAATTAATGTTGAAGATTATTGCCACTCGGATCAGTGTAGACTGTAATATGAAATATGGGCAATTTCATCTAGTCTAAAACTCCGCTGCTGTTCCGACATCTTTAAAAGGACGGCGATGTAAGATATAATATTAAGATCAATGTCCTGCAACTTAAAGAAGTTTCAAGGGTTGATCAAATTTATATGAGAGAGAACCTATTTATGGGAGATACCACCATATTATGCACCTCTGAATCCTTCTTACCTCCCAGTTATATGGACAAAAGTATTGGCATTCCTGACCGTATGTGTTTCTTTCCAAAACTGTTACCACACAATTAAATAGAATGTTTGAGTGCAGTAGCGTTCAATTTCACCTTCACCTTCACTTCAACTAGGAGATTTGAACCTATTCCCTGTGCACAACGCAAGCTGCAGGAAGATACAGTGTACTGTACATGGTTTAGAGTGGAAGATCCTGAGTGACCTGATATAGCGTTTCAACTTCAACCCTACAGAACACCTTTGGGATAATTTGGAATGCTACACCCCCAGACCCCCTCAGCTCACCTACATCAATGCACCTTTACCAACACCTTTACTGCTGAATCTCCACAAACAAATCTCCACAAGCACATGTCAAAATCTAGTGGAACATCTTCACAGAAGAATGGAGGTTATGAACAGAAAAACGGGACTAAATGTGGAATTCGATGTTCATATACACATACTACTTAGGGTGTCCACAAACTTTTGCTTCATATCTGTTGTGGTATAGAACTGAAAAGCAAAACATGCGACAGCTACATTAAGATTTATTTTAACCGTAAGATCATCATATCATCATTCTTGACATGAGGGAATCATCAATACAAAGACACAAAAAAAAAACATGAAATGTTTCTAGTTTTTGCAAAACCCCAGATTTGTAGTTTCTGGGACTGTGTGCACAGCGAACCGAACGTCTACACGTCTAAAAAACGCTCGTGTCTGGTCTGCGTCGTTTCCATCAGGCGTTTCTTTACTTATCGTGTCTAAAACGAATGCAATCCGAAGGTTCTACAAAACGGCATTAATCTTTAATTGTGTTAAACCGGAAAGCAGCGCAAGAACGTGAAATCAGACTGGATCATGTGACTCAAAATGCACCACTGTTTAATCTCCAGTTTCTCAAACCAGACGTCAATGCAAAATATTCTAGCATAAAAAAAAGAAAAGATACAAAAAAAAAGGGAATTAATCCAGATTGATATAAAGGCAGGGTTTTATAATGCCACATTTGCACATTTGTCTCATTTGATCTACAAAAGCACTTGAATTGCACGGACTCGGCATGCACGGCTTGTATTGGGTGGGTGGGGGGGGGGGGGGGGGGGGGGTTTGTTTAATTAAGAGAAAACGATGGAAAATTCTATTACTTTGACCTGCTGTGCTGAAGCCAAGCCTGCTGGAAAGTTTGACGTTCATTCTACACTGACTA
Source organism: Kryptopterus vitreolus (assembly GCA_030449085.1). NCBI lineage: Eukaryota > Metazoa > Chordata > Actinopteri > Siluriformes > Siluridae > Kryptopterus > Kryptopterus vitreolus. The sequence continues at coordinate 17,803,723 of JACRUU010000027.1, read as the reverse complement.
AACCAGACACAAATGACTTTGCTTAATCACAAAAAATGATGTCATTGATTTTGTGCTCGCTTCACTTTTTTTTTTTTTACATAGCTGGGTGACTCGACGCTGACTGATCATGGTTCTATTAGTAATCCCGGTGAGAAATGGAATTCCCAGGTTAGCCGATCTGATACATCACTGTGCAATAGTCAATAATTAAATGCCTCATCGGTGATACAAGTTGGCTCTATTTCAAACCAGCAAAGATGTGAGATATTCGGGCAGACATTTGACCGCATTGGTGAACAAATGATATTAGCTAGCTAACCAAAACATAGCATTGATGCTAGCTAGCATGAATCCTCAAACACCAAAAGATACAAGCATTACATAGACATTATCTTTGTTTTTCCATGCAGCAGATTGACACTTTAAAACAGAAAAACATGTCCTGTCACTTCCCCTCTCTCCCTCACCATACGTCGTCCAGATGCCGATGCTGTGAGAGCGTCCAACGCCTCGGCACTTCGTTACACATTCGCCGTTTGGCAAACTGGCCGCTGTCTGTCACTCCAATGACACCCGGGTTTAATCTGGTTGGGCGACAGTCAAGCCAAACACAGACTGACACACTCTGAATATGGCACATTAACGTCAACGACAAAGTCAGACCTCAGGCTTGGTATAAATGGGGCCTTTTAGACATAAACCGGCCAGGAGCTACGTGTGAAACACTGCTGATAAACTCCGCTACTTGTGCTACATAATCCACCATTTGAAAGAATATTTATACTTCTGTAGGTTGTTTTCCTCGTGAACAATTTGAACTAGCTGAAGGAGGCTAAGAAACGGCTTCCTTTCTGTTTCGTGGAGGAAACTCGAGGCAGGGATTTGGAAACACTGGTAGCTGAAACACATACATCCGTCTTTCAAACTTTATAAGGACTTTACACTGCCAATTATTTATGATTTTAATTAATGCTAGGAGTATAATCCAAAGCCAAACCTGGGGAAGAGGTATCTCAGTGACTCTGGCTTGACCAGAAGGCTACAGGTTGAATCCCCCATACAGCCAAGCTGCCACTCTTTGGTCCTTAAGCAAGGCCCTTAACCCTCTCTAAGAAAAAAGTTCACTGTGCTGAAATGTACATGTGACAAATAATAGACCATTTAACCTTAGATGTCAGTAACCATAAAAAAAAAGATCTCGGGTCTTCTAAATTATTTTAATAAGCTACCAAATAAATAAATAAAAATAAAGCTATCGTCAGAGGGGCCAGACTAATGCTGGCAACATAAATGTGTCAATGGAAGAGCAATTGCAGTGAATATTGTAGCTAGTCCTTAGCTTTTCTGGTTTGAATCGAATATTATGGAAATATTATATCTAGAAGCAATTGAGAGTTTGTCTTAACCACCAATCCTTCAAACACACTTAGAATCAACAGCAACTGCCAAGTGTTTTACCACATTAAAAATAGTTTACTATTCCAACCACACTTTTCAAAAATCCTCTGAAGAACAGATTTTAATTTTAATATTTAATCGCTGTTTATAGTTGTAGCCTTCATAACAGGTTGAAACCTTTATCGGGCAAAGGAACATATGAACCAAAATATGTGAATATCTGTACAGCAAAGAATTGATGACTCCTTCCTGCTCTCGATCCAATTTCACCCTGTGACATTTGCCGGTTTGATAGCCTTCCCGTGAAAGCCAAAGGAGACATTTCATCATGATACAGGTGCCCTGTAACGTCCCACGTGGTCTCGCGTCCCGCCCACACAGCCCCCTCGATCGCATAAATCAGAAAATCGATACGCGCAGTCGATTACACAGGGAGAGCCGGGGCACGTGGGTACTATGCGCTAGAGAAACCGTCTCTCTGATGGTCAAATCATGCAGCCATTATTGGATTAGTGCTACAGGGCGCAGCTGTACATTAATAGTGCCATGAATACGTAATCAAGACTGTCTACGGCTTCGGCTAACTCTTTATTCTATTCAGGTGTGGAGAACTGAGGTGAAAGTATAAAGTGTTAAGTAAAGAAATAAATAACACTCTTGCTATGTTTTTCCTAACACTGCAACCAACATAAAGCATATACACACTCCATCAACAGCCACAGGCGTCTCGCAATAACCCTCGAAACCCTGGCCGAATGGAAGACACCATAAACATCAGCTACAGCTCGGTGAACAGATGAATGGCTTTCCGCCGCTACGGCACAAATCCTGTTTCTGTTGTGGTTCTAGACAGGTGCATAATTCTCTAGAAACACGTGGGCTGCCTAATCACAGTGGATGAAAATTAGTAGGCACCCAGGTACGAGGGGGGGGGGGCACCGTTTAGCGAGGTTAGTGGTAATTGGTAACCATGGAAACCCAAAAGATCCTGTTTAAAGGGGTCAATGGGAGCTATTATGGATATGGTTGTACTTTATGGATCTCTAAAAATGGAAGCGTAGCTCAATATATCACCGTATTTACAGCCGTAATGGTTATAATTGTGATGGATTTGTAATAGAAGTAAAGGCAGATGCAGGCGCAAATACTCTGCCGTGCAAACAATAATAACTAACAGAGGGGAAAAAAAACAGGATTCAAAACAAATACGGTGGATAAGGACTACAATCACGGGAAGACGGACGTGAGCCCGAGAGGGTCGGGGAAGGTTAGATTACATACACAAGTGCTAATTAACCCTAAACATTAATCGGACAGCCATATATATATATATATATATATATATATATATATATATATATATATATATATATATATATATATATATAGTATATATATATACATACACGCACACAAATGTGTGTACATGCATCGACTATCACAGTGTTCAGTAGGGTTAAGGTCACAGCTCTTCCACTCTAAATCCATGAAAAGGATATATGCATAGAGCTGTCTTTGTGTACAGAGGTATTGTCATACTGGGACAGTTTTGGTCTCCTAGTTTAAGTAAAGGGAACATGGTATAATGCAGCGTTCAAAGCCTTCTGTACAATTGTGTGCCTCCAACTTTGTGGTAAGAGCTTGGGGAAAAACTACTTATGTCTATTGTTTATTTTTGAACATTATAAGGCAGGGTTTTAATAAGACCAAGTTTTAAAGCTCACAAAGAAAGTTTCATACATGTAATAAAGAAACATCCCATTTCCCAGAACCCTGAATACTATGTATATTTTCTTAAACTAATCGATTTAAATGGAATCTCAAAATCGAATATTCCGATCCCTTTTTCGCTAATGCATCTATGTAATGTTAATTCCGGTGGATTTCGTCAGACGGCCGTTTTCTCCATAGCTTGACGGTTATTGATGGATTAAGTGGGGAGAAAACGCTGCATGTCTAGCGCAAAGTGTGCAGCAGCACGGAACTCGGGGACGCTCTGTGATGGAGAGGTGCTGTCCGCTGCTGCAAGTGAAAGTGATTCTGCGGATGAAAGGTTACGCCGAGCACTTTGCTATAAACGCTGATGTACACGAGTTTGTAAAAAACGCGCGTGACCCAAATCACTTTTTCTCTCGCCCACTGAAAAATCTGCCATTAATCCAAAGAGGCAGGTAATCGTGTTATGACTTGCGGCATGACTGGAGCTTTATTGCCTATGTAGTGTGTGTGTGTGTGTGTGTGTGTGTGTGTGTTTATATGTGTGTGTGTGCTTTTTCCTTATAACACAATGATTCGTTTAGTTATCAATTAATTTGCTAATTACATTCCCGATTAAAGCCGCAGGGATGAAATTGAATTGGCTTTCCTCTAATGAGTGCAAGTGTCACCAATCAATGCATTGAAATCCTCTTAAAAACGTTTACAGGAAAATGGTGTGGTGCAGTCAAAACGTTCTGAATTTAGACCCTGTTTGAGGTTGATATGTATCTCTATTATTATCAGATTTTTGTTTAATATAACAATCTTTTTTTATAGAAATGCATGTTAATTGGAATATGACCAAAAGGACCGTTGAATTTATTCACATGGATCTTCCTATGTTTATGCGAAACCGTTTTTGGCATTCCACCGTTTTTTTTTTTTTTTTTTCTTTTTAAATAAGCCGATCAGAATGATAAATATTACACATTTTGTTATTTGTAAATAGGTAAACCCTGCCATATTACGTTATAAAACGTAATGAACACTAGTCATATGTGGTTCTTCTCCAAGCTTTTACCACAAACTGAAGGCTGTATCATTCCATATTCCCTTTACTTAAACTAGAACCATCATCATCATCTTCCCAGTAGAGTGGAGGTTATTATAACAGCAAATTGGGTCTAAAAATAGAATTGAATGTTCAAAAATCACAATCGTGCCAATGTAGTCAGAAAATGTCCTTTTCCAGATTTAAAAGGAAACATTTTCAATGTTCTGTCACACTTCAGGTCCTCATTGTATCTCATTAAGCATATAAAGTCTTGTAAAAGTTAATTTTGTCCTTAACTACACCCTTATAATCAATAATCTCATTTCCAAAAAAAAAAAAAAAAAAAAAAAAAAAGGCCTACTAATTACAAGCTCCTAAGCCAACTACAGCAAATGTCAGGTCCTGAGTTGAGCCGAAAGCGAGAACCCGCGTGTCCACTCTCGAAATGGCGCCCTATAATAACAGTGCATTTTACACAGATTGTTGGAATAATGATTGTGTTTTTCGCAGACAGTTACGTTCGCGGCGAGGGTCTCAAAAGCGCAGAACGGCGAAGGTCACCACTCAGGAAATGTCATCGGGAAATTGGCACTATTTGTATAACAGGACAGCTCGGACACATACGCTAGTGTTTCTTTAGCAACTAGACAATTGTAAAACAGATGCTCGAAAAGTAAATAAAACAAATAAATAAATATGATTTCCTTTCTGGGAGACATTAATTTCATTTTTATTTCTGAAAAGAGTCTCAAAGGTCAATAATTTGGAATCATTTTTTCTGTCTCTTTTGACTGCAATAAAATCTCTCGCTGTAAATGTTCGTGATAACGAGAGCTGATTTTTCTCTTAAATGGTCGTGCTCTAGAACATTCCAACCTATCAAAAACAACAGCTGATAACTATTGAAACTGGAAATCAATTTTCGGGCCCTTTGTGGAAAATGTTGCACACCCCTGATCTAAAACTTTACATCTATCTTCCCACTTTGAATTTATGTGTAATAAGTGGAACAAAACGATAACAGAGTGAGGTAATTGATGGTAATTGGACATTGCAACACACTTGTACACTAGGTGCTGGTTCTGTAAGGAGACATTTCTGCAGGATTGTTCCTGAAGGAGTCTTCAGTTGCTCTGAATCAAATTTACATGTTCTCTTAGACTTTTGGTTTGAACTGCATCTCATTACATAAATTACTCTTATAATTTGAGGAACAAACATTTACCTTCCTTTATAACCACCTTACCTATGGAAAGCTGCTTTGAGATGTACATTAGTAAAAGCGCTATAGAAATAAAAAAGAAATTGAATGAAATCAATACAAACTAACATCCACATTTTATAGAAATGCAATAAAACGCAGTTTAAAGCAATGGTTTGGACCCTTCCCCCGCATGGAGATATAGATAGATATATAGGAGCTATATAGAGAGATAGAGAGAGATAGAGAGAGATATGAGATATGAGATATATATATATATATATATATATATATATATATATATATATATATATATATATATATATATATATATATATATATATATATATATATCTATATATATATATATATATATATATATATAGATATATATATATATATATATATATATATATATATATATATATATATATATATATAGTATATATATATTGCTCAGTCCTAGTGGTTAATTGACACTGCATTAGACTCGTATGACCGGTGCAGATTTCTGTGGCATTTTTCCTAAACAAGTCTCAAGATCGGATGCTATGATATGTGTACGCTTTCCACCACTGGAAAGTCTTTAAAACAGACAGTGTTGTTTATAAGGAATAAGAACAATTTCTTATTTATTTCAAGAGTGAAACGTTTAGGGTCACTAAATAGGTACCTGCTAGTTTCACATAAAAAGGAAAAAGGTGTACCTAACAGAAGAATATACTGAATTAAATGAATAATGTAGTGCAGTGTGTGTGTGTATGTGTGTGTGTGTGTGTGTGGCAGCAGAAGCGCATTAGCATTCAATTTAGAGATCTAATATTAGAAAACTGCAGATACAGACACAACTGGGACTCCACGCAGCTCCACAATTTCATTTAGAAAGCAGTAAAATGACACACTACGAGCGAAGCCTCAGTCGTCTAATTAGCCAAGTGGGTCAGTAGGCCAAGGTCAAACTGTCAGTGCTGTTAGCGTTAACGTGCCACCATTTCACCCGGAATGGAGGAAGTGGGTGGGGTGGGAAAAAAAGGAAGGAAAAGTGATTATCAGGAAGAATATGGAGTCCAGGCTGATTCAGTCACAGCCTTTATCATGACCTAGATTAACAGAGCCATTAATCTTCGGCAAAAAAAAGAAAAAAAAAAGGATCACAAGGCACGCAGCGACGTCTTTCACAAATCCCGGGCTTACGAAATGGACAGCAAGCAAAGGAAATGTTGAGTTTGTGCCAAACACACACACACACACACACACACATTACTCTTTGTGTATGTAGTAGATTAAAATGATTGCTACAAGCTCACCCAAACCTCACCCTTAACCTCAGAACCTGTACATACAGAGACTAGAATAACCTTTATTTGTCACATAGACATTACAGCACAATGAAATTCGTTCTTCGCATATCCCAGCTTGTTTGGTCCGAGTACAGGGTCCGTTATGATACGGCGCCCCTGGAGCACAGAGGGTTAAGGGCCTTGCTCAAGGACCCAAGGGTGGTAGCTTGGCGATACCGGGGCTCGAACTGACCTTAAACCACTGAGCTACACCACTCCCTCGAAAAGTCAGTATGAAGATTTGCGTATATTACACTTATATACACTCACATTATTGTTATAGTGCAGGAAAGAGAAGCAAGCTGAAATCTGTAGTAGGAGCAAATAGTATAAGCCTATAAACTCTGAAAATGGGATGCAAGGATTACGGCCAATATGTGTGTGTGTGTGTGTGTGTGTGTAGATGGATAGATAGACAGACAGACAGACAGAACAACTTTACCAGTGATGATGTTAATGTGTTTGTGTATGTGTGTTGTCTGAAACTGGTCTGAAACAGACAGAAGGCCGTGTGCGAGCGCAGACGTGCGCCTCCGAGTGTGTGGGATGGAACATATTGATGTTTGTGTGAGTGACAGACGGTAAAGTCTCATCAGCGAGCGCTCAGTTGGTCCCGCGCACGACGTCGTCCTCACAACTGCTTTTATTTCATCATTTATCAGCCACTAATAGAAACATTTACTCAGCTGGCACTTATTATTCCACAGCACATCACTGAAAACTCCGACAAGTCCATTTCTCAGTCTCCTGTAGGAAAATGAAATCTGAATATCCTGCTCGCACACCGTTCACAACCAAAATGGATAGGTTTTATTACGTGCAGGCTGCGCGCGCGCACACACTCGCACGCACCGTGCTCACGCACACTTTCCGACTCGTTTTTAAGACACAACATCTTGCTTTTCAACAATGCAGTTATTACTACAATCTTGTAGGTTATAAAAGAAACAAAAACAAGGAGCGCTTCGGATGTTGGGCTGGGTTGCTGTGTTTGTGCATTTCTCATTACAGGGGGTGTTTTTAATAAACAATACTACATCACTGCCAGATTCTGAAATCTGATTGGTCGGATGCGGCTCATTATAACTTGTGTTGATGTTAGTGTTTCTATAGAAGGAGAATCCACTTTAAGTGCTTTGTAACAAAAGGATGGATGGATGGATGGATGGATGGATGGATAAGAAGATAAAAGAATGGAAAAGGAAATGAAATGAGGAAAAGAATGAAAGGACAAAAGTAAAAGGAATGGAGGATGAAAGATTGAGGAAGGGAGAGGAGGGTGGTTAGGAGGAAAAAAATTAGAAAAAAGGAAGGAATGAAGGAGCAGAAAGATGCAGGAAGAAAAGAAAAAAAGGGAGGAAGTAGAAAAAGAAGGAAGAAGGTCAGGGAAATGAGAGAAGAGAGAGAGTCTTTGTACGACACTGCACGTGTGCGTGTGTGTGTGTGAGTGTTCAGGCTTGTGGAGGTGTGGAACATCATGAGGGACAAATTCTGTTTTTAGAATAGATTTGATCATCATGAGTGTTTGCGCAAACAGGGAACCCCTGAGGATTGTGGGAAAATTCTCATTCTCAGCCTTTCACTTTCACACACGCAGAATCGCCTGAGTACAGGGCTGTTACTGCGCGTCACACACTTCGGACAAGTCTCAGCACTAGGGAGTGTGTGTGTGTGTGTGTGTGTGTGTGTGTGTAGGTAGGTGTGTTTAGGAAAGTGTGAAGGATGGGTGAGAAGAGGGTAAAAGTGAGAGACAAAGGGAAAGGAAAATGCAGCACATTTCCTCCAGCTGGTACTAAAACGGAGGGAAAAAATGTGTGTGTGTGTGTGTGTGTGTGTTGATTCATTTAGGTGCAATGTAACTTCTCTTTTAGCATGCACACAAAAACAGACACACACAGACACACAGAGACACACACAGACACACACAGAGACACACAGACACACACACAGAGACACACAGAGACACACTCATTCCTCAGCACCTGATTGAGAAGCTAAGCCTTTTGGGCCTGAACCTTTTGACTGGAAGACCTCAGACAATCCGGATACGGCACTGGGGTCCCTCAGGGCTGTGTGCTCAGTCCACTCCTGTTGACCCTGCTTACCCACAACTCTGCTGCAATACACAGCTCGAACCACACCAAGTTCATGGTGTGGTTCGAGCTCATCAACAAGAACTACAAGTCAGCATACCAAGAGGAGGTGGAGAAGATAAAGGATGTCAGAAGATCAACAACCCGTCCCTGAATGTAGACAAAACAAAAGAGATGCTTATAGACTTTAGGAGGACACAAAACGACAGCTCCTCGCTGAACATCAACAGCTCCTCTGTGGAGATCGTGGAGGGAACCAAATACCTTGGCGTTGACCTGGTGGAGAACCTCACCTGGTTCCTCAACAACGGCTCCATAATAAGGGAAGTCCAGCAGCGTCTTTACTTTCTGAGAACCTGCCTGGTTTGAGAAGTGCACCGTCTCGGATCGCCTGGACCTTACAGCAAATAGCGAGGATGGCTAAGAAGATCATCGGGGTCTGTCACGGACATTTACACCACAAGCATCCGTATAGGAGACTACATTGTGGCTGACCACACACACACACACACACACACACACACACACACACACACACACACACACACACACACACACACACACACAACATATATACACACATGCGTATATCACGTATATCCGTGAATTTTGCTGGAGTCAGATTATTATAATAATAATAATAATTATTATTATTACATTTGTTGTAACCAGAGGCCGCAGGAAGCAGGTGTACTTTGTTGTATCTGAATAATGTGGTATGCTGCTATATGGCATGACGCCACTGAACAGAAGGCACAATAAAAGACAGTTTATAATCTCATCTGCAACGTCATGAATATTTCATCATCTCTCCGATGCGAAAATGAAGCGGCTTATCAGGACGGAGCTAAGCACGGCTTTTCTGGGGTTTAAGTGACCACAATCCTGGAGAATAAAGACAAAGTCAAATCTATAATGTCACTTAAGCAGCAATTTCTTAAATAATTAATAAGGGGAGAAATCAAAGATTAATCAGCTTTCAGGCGAGTCCTCACGTCAATGACACACGGGGTCGGTAGGGACGGTATTGGTCGGGACTCCACAAGCGTCCGGGCGACGAGCGAATCCTGCGCTGCGATCTGCCAAACCACAAAAGCATTGTTCGCATCCACGGTTTTGGGAAGATTTGCTGAAATCGCTCTTATGCACTTTAGTCTGCGTCCAAACCTCGGTATGGGAATTTAATATGCTCGGATTTATCGCTAACTGAAGCCGCGCTACCTTTACGATATTACCGTCCCCTAATTGCATAAACATCGCAGACACATCTGCATAGCCAGCATTATCTGACTGATCTGCTACAAATGAGGGAAAGATAGAAATTTGAAAACTGCACCATCAACAGCACTTATTATATTAGGTGGATATGCGCCGACATCCATCTTCTACAGGGACGTGAACGAGACCGTCAGCACGCCGGGGACCGAACGCGTTTCCGTGGCCGTTTCGGGCGTTTCCTGATTACGGAAACATTGTGACTTACTCCCTGTGGAATAACCACACGGGAAGTGAGGTCACATGGTGTCAGACTGGAGAAAACCAGTAGTGATAATGTAGTGTTAATTAGATGGACAGAGTCCACAGCCAATAATAAACATGTAGACACTCACTGATAGACAGACAAGAGGACAGAGTGGACATCTATTAATAAAAGTATACTGGTTGGACACACCAAGATAAACAGATAAAGATAAGAGCAAGGACATGGGGAGGGGGTAGCTCAGTGGTTTAAGGCACTGGGATGCTGATCGGACGATCCGGGTTCGAGCCCTGGTATCGCCAAGCTGCCCCCCTTGGCTCCTTGAGCAAGACCCTTAACCCTCTGTGCTCCAAGGGTGCTGTATCGTGGCCGACCCTGCGCTCTGACCAGAGCTACCAACAAAAAGCTGGGATATGCAAAGAAAGAATTTCACTGTGCTGCAATGTATATGTGACAAAGAAAGACTATTCGTCTTCTTATGATCCAGGAAGTGACCTCACGACTCTATGCCGTAACAGCGCAGAGACGGCTGACAAGGATGCATGCAGACTGACAGGCAGACTGATAAAGACAGACACATTTTATATACAATTAGATCGACAAACATGTGGACAGAGACACGCAGACAGAATGTAGACAACCAGGAAAGGAAAAGAAAAGCAGCCGAGAGAGCGAGAGATGGACAGATGCAGGCAGGTGGACAGAAAGAGAAACCCAGACGAATAAGGAAAGAAATGTTGTAAAATAAATGATATTAATAAACATGTTCAGATCACAGACATGGCATTTCCGTCATTCCACTGCACGGAGACGTGGGAATATAGAACGTGCGTGCTTTGCGTTTTATTTACATTCACACAAACACACACACACACACACACACACACACACACACACACACACACACCTGCTCTCAGGAGCACCCCTAAAGCATGGCACAGGCTTCTGCATACATTTACATCTATTTCCATAAATACCAAAATTATTTCGTTCAAGAAGAAGGACTTCTTGTTTTCTTCTTTTTTTCTTACTATTTAAAAAAAAAAATTCAAATAACAGTATTGACACCACGGGTCATGCAATGTTAAGTCGTGAGCAGTTCACGGGGTTGAGAAAGGTCGCGGATGGAGCGTTATTGCCTGTAATCTAGTAAAGATTTAGAGAAGGGTCAGAGGTCAAGCAAGCTGTGGATGTTAAATCTTACTAAAGCCTTCTGGGAGGGGAAAAAAAAAACACCACCAATGACAACATCCAAGTGATCTATTTTACACTGTAGCTAATTGGGGGTAGGTGAGGGGGATCATTCATTCATTCATTCATTCATCTTCTACCGCTATATCCGATCTTCCCTCTGGTCACGGGGAGCCTGTGCCTATCTCAGGCGTCTATGGGCATTAAGGCAGGATACACCCTGGATAGAAGTGAGGGGGATTATTTTTGATTAAAATTATCTAGTAATTTAGGTCACAAACAAGGTTTGGAAAAAAAAATGAGTGTGGACAGACAGCAATGAAGCTTGTTGGATAGACGGACACACATTTTACGCACATACGAAAAATTGGTTTTGGATATTCCACAATCTGTTTTAACAGTAAGTATTATTAATTTATTATTTCTGAATAAATAATAATAATATTATTATCAAATCAACATTATCATCATCATAATCATCAACAATAATAATAATTATTATTTATTAAGACATACCATTTTATATATATATATATATATATATATATATATATATATAGATATCCTTATTTGTGTATATATATATATATATATATATATATATATATATATATATATATATATATATATATATATAGATATATATATATATATATATATATATATATATATATATATATAGAGAGAGAGATATAGAGAGGAGAGAGAGAGAGAGAGAGAGAGAGAGAGAGTTAAATCTGCTTAAGACTGCTTAAATCTGATGGATCCTCCGTTCATTCGACGATGCAGGCATACATTAATTTCTCTCCTTATTTATTGTCTTCCTTCGCATGCGTCTGTGTGCCGTCCCTCCGAGAGTGATAGTGAAGCAGAGCGGACAATAGAACAGTGCCAGGCCATTGTTTTAGCTGAGATGATGTGTACAGTTCGCCACACAAAGCTGTCTATTGTTCCCGCCAGAAAAGCGAATGAAAAGAAGCCGATAGTAAAGACTGTCTACTCTCCAGACGACATCATCTTTTTTTATTAACTGTACCAACCTGTCCTGCGCCTTGTGTTTGTAAGAGTGCGCTTGCTTACTTGCTTGCACCTTTTGACATTCGCTGTCTGTTGAGTTTCCCCCCAAAAAAACAAAAACGTATATTGTGTTGATTCAGCTAGACAGCACACATATGGCCGAGCGTGCTCATTCAGACAGGTGAACAGATTCCCCGAGCTTTGGAAGAAAATAATTAAACGACCGCCATCAGAACAAAGACACAATGAGCAGCTGCATGTTGCAGAATGACGGCTCGCATGTGACTGAAAAGGGAAAAAAAGGAAATCTGGGACAATATTTCCATTTCCATTTATAGCATATCTTATACAGAGCACCAAAACAACCCTGAATGACAGGGAAGATCTTTGGAAGGTTTCTTTATACATGACTTTCCCTTCTGGGTAGGTTTTCCTATAAATTCTGTAATGCAGTTCATCTAAAAAGTGCTGTCCGGTGTGTTTGAGGTCGGGAATCTGTGCAGGACACTTTCAGTTGGTTTTGTGTACGGGTGCACTGTTCCGGCCGGAAGCCTCTTGGTTCCAGTAAGATGATCTACGGTATATGATCAAGTGCTTTCAGCCTATAAGCATCTGTTTAGTAGCGTTTAATTCAAAGATGTGTTTTGTGTCCCACTCAATTAATACCTTTTTCGCTGTAGCTTAGGGAAGGCAGGAGGCATCGATTCGCCTCGGTGCATCGGCATAACGCTTTACGAATAAAGATGTTTTCGAAGCACACAGAAGTTGGCTTTTGTAATGTATTTAACAAACATTTAGCGGGTAAAATAGAAGGGTAGAAATTATGTACGACAACTTCTACATGAACACAGACACACACACACATATGTATATATGATAACAAGTATAGCACATGATTGCCATTAGTTAACTCATGATAAATCGGACATTAATCGCACGTTTGGTACCATAAATAAATACTTTTCACATTTCTGTAACAAATGTTATAATTATGTAAATTATAACTTTCAATAAATTATAAATATGAATGATAAATGTCATTCAAAATTCTGCGTTAATAAAAATAGCGTTGTTAAAGTGATTTAACGCGTTAATAATACGTTAACTTTGACAGTCCTAACACACACACACACACACACACACACACACACACACACACACACACACACACACACATATAAATTTGTTACCAACATTTTCATAAATAAAAGGTGAACAGTACTCCAGGGATGAAACCACCACTTGAGAAACAAACTGGAAAACCATCTTGCTGGTACACCGGGATGCGTGACAAAGCCAGGCCATTTCCCCACATAGGAAAAAAAAAATGGACCACTATCTTACCAGCCATCATCTTCTGTGCCTCGTACGGCTCCATGTAGCCATCGTTCTCCACCGGTTTCTCCACGCTGCCTGGAGTGCCACCTGCTTGATCGGCGGCATCGAAAGGGTCTGCGTAGTCCTCCAAGATGATGACCTGGGGAGAGGAGCATACGATGGAGAGTGAGCGTGTGAGAGAGGAGGGCATGTGCGTGATCTTTCGGATAGATCTGCTGCGAGGTCATCTCCCAAACCAAGCACTGAAGGAGGAGACAGCCGAGAAGAAAACAGAGCCAAGGAGATCAGGATTAAGGTCGGGGCATGAGGGGAAAATGCAGGACAGAACAATTTTAACCCCATCTCGGATTATTATTCAGTTATTCTGTTGTAGGAGTGAATCTAATTGGATATGATGTATAATTACGGGTGTTAAAGAGAGAAAAATCGGGGCTTTTGATTTGGTGCTGGGCGTTTAACAGGGCTACACGTCCTCGGTATGCTTCGCTGCCATGCCGCTTTATTTATTTCTTTTTTTGGAGAGAATGAAACCGAACACTAATCATCTCTGCTTTTCAAAAGCATTTCATTTCCAAAGTAGAGAACTTCATTAGGAAGGGAGGCAAAAACAGCCTGAAGATGTGTGTCTGTGTGTGTGCGTGTGTGTGTGTGAGAGAGAGAGCGTTCACGCGCTTTTGAGGCTGTCGGGATGAATTTCATCCTCCTAATGCTGTTGCAATTTTCATAATATTTGTGCATTCGAAAGCCACATTTGAAACAAATCCACTTGTAGATGCCTAATAGGAAAACAGAAAAACAACCCACATGTAGATATTTGTTCTAAATCTCAAAAGGTAAGAGCTCGACAGCAGGCCGTTTTGTATCCGGAGGCATTGTCATGCTGGAACAGGTGTTTTTTTCCTCTTAGCCCAAGTGAAGGGAAAATGTAACACTCCCACATGAGAAAACAATAAAGTAATATAATTATGATTCTATAATCCAATATAATTGTGTCCCTCCAACCTTTTGGTGGTGCTTTTTTGGGGGGGGGGGGGGGGGGGGTAAGAACAACAAAACACAAATGTCTGTAAGATAATAGGTTTGTCACTATTATCTATCTTTTTCTATGAAGAGTATTTATTATTCAAAATCGTTTAAGCTCATCCTCAAATGCCATCTTAGGGGAGAACATTGTGACCATGAGGTGTTGTACATATTACATTATACTGCATAAAGATTACATTATTTATTTATTTATTTATTTGGCATTAAAAACATACTATAAATATTTCTGCAGATATAGATATATACATATGTAAATATAGCTACATGGGTAACAGATAGACAGATAGATAAGACAGAGAGACAGTAGATGACAATATAGCTATAGTTCTAAAAATGGATTGATAACTGCATGGATAGATGGACAGGTAACTGGATGAATACCTAACTGTATGCATAGATGGATAGATGGATGGGTGAATACATATCTGGATGGATAGATCAATAGATAACTGGATGGATAGTTGGATAGGTAACTGGATGGATAGATAGATGGATAGATAAGATGGAAGGATTGATGTATAGATGGATTGGTAACTAGAAGGATAAATGGATAAATAGCTGGACAGGTAACTAGAGGGATAGATGGATAGGATAGATGAGAAGATATCTGGATAGATAGATTGTTGGATGAATAGATAACTGGATGGATAGATGATTAGGTAACTGGATGGATAGATGAATGGTTAACTGGATGGATAGATGAATAGGTAACTGGATGGTTGGATAGATGGATAGGTAACTGGATGGTTGGATGGATGGATGAATAGATAACTGGATGGATGGATGGATATGGATGGATAGATAACTGGATGGATAGATGGATAGATAGATGGATAACTGGATGGATATGGATGGATAACTGGATGGATAGATGGATGGATGAATAGATGGATGGATGAATAGATAACTGGATGGATAGATGGATAGATAACTGGATGGATAGATGGATGGATGAATAGATAATAGATAAACTGGATGGATAGATGATAGATAATGGATGATATGGATGGATAACTGGATGGATGATGGATAGATGATAGATATGGATAACTGGATAAGATGGATGGATAGATGGATAGATAACTGGATGGATAGATGGATGGATGAATAGATAACTGGATGGATAGATGGATAGATAACTGGATGGATGAATAGATAACTGGATGGATAGATGGATGGATGAATAGATAACTGGATGGATGGATGGATAGATAGATGGATGGATAGATGGATAGATAACTGGATGGATAGATGGATAGGTTACTGGATGGGTAGATAGATGAATAGATAACTGGATGGATTATTGAATAGATAACTGGATGGATGAATAGATAACTGGATGGATAGATGGATAGGTAACTGGATGGGTGGATAGATGGATAGATAACTGGATGGGTGAATAGATGGATAGATAACTGGATAGATAACTGGATGGATAGATGGATGGATAACTGGATGGACGGACAGAGACATGGATGGATGGATAGATTTTGAGGGAAAAAGTATTTATATAAATATAAGACATATTAGACCCTTCTGATTAATTAAGAGCTGGAAATTTCCCCCCTGTTGAATCCTGTAAGGAAATAAATGTCTAAATATCAAGCTAAATATCAAACCCACAAAAACAAACCCCGCAATTACTACACACCAGTACAACTTAACTTTATTGCTTCCTTGTGATGTGAATTTTGGCCTTCAGTGGTTCAGGTAATACGAGCGCATAAAATTACACGCTCATCAATATTCATGTTCGTTCAAAGATTATATCGGCAATATAATTAAAAAAAAGAAAAGAAAAAAGGAAAAGAAAAAAAGTCAAACGCAACTGTAGGACGGAACTAATGTGAGGATATATAATGTCTTTTTCCAGACTGTTATTTCCCAAGGTGATTAATAACCCGTGCTTTAGTGTCATTAGGGCTTCGCATGATTGTAGCCTTCTGTTCGTCCTGCAACTTGACTGGATTCTTCAGGTAATACAAAGACGTAAACGTTAGCGCAGAAGTACAAAGCAGAACAACTTCCCCCTCGGCATTCAAACCGCGGCGCACAAACACAGGCTTTGGCGGCGATTCAGACCTAATTGCAGATGTTGATTTCTTTTTGTTTTTTTTCTAAGGACATTTCGTGGTGAGGATGGTAATTAGCTGGACATCCTGGGCCGTGGACGCAAACAAAAGGTCCTGAATTTCATTCATTGCCTCAGCCTGTGTCTGGCGGATTCCTTTGACACCAGACAGCTGTAATCAGCTCCACACTAAAGCAGCAATTTGGAATAGTTTCCACCCTACGTTTATTCATTCTGAGCCTTAGATAACTGTCAGCTAGCAAACAAATAACCCTGCTCTGGTTTGGAATGTATGAAGTATGTCAAACTTACATAACACTCGGGGTTAGCCGGCAATTACAAAAGCAACAAAATATGTATCGTTTCCCCCTTTCTTTGGATTTAAACGATGATTTGTGAACTCGTTTGATAGGAAACAAACGAGTCGTTGGAACCACCGTGGTGGCGCTGCGAATTACGGCTGGGGAAATTGACCGTCGGCGAACGCGAAAGCCGAGCCATCCGCTGAGCTGGACACGGATCCGAGGGCTCGGGAAGTGAGCGAGAGAGCGCCGCGTTTTTTTTTTCCCCGCATTTCACCCGGAGAGTTCACGCAGAGTCCAGGGCGATGCGAGCGGAGCAGGAATGTCAGGTATAAAAAGAATGCAAAAGGAAAATGCATCAAGGGAAGCATGAAAGCCATGCACACCACCACTTTGATAACGGCAATCTGAGAAATGTTAAGCGCGCCTAATCCCGGTTTTCTTTTTCATTCTTCTTAAAAACAAAAACAGCACCTTTCTTTCGCTGCTGTTTAAATGTCAGGACAAAACGAATGCATTCGTGAAACGCCACGCTCTTCCGTGGGAGGTAGGTTTGATGGACAGGTTCGTGTTAAACAGCATGTGGGAAGACTCGGTGATTAACGAGGAGGAAATCAAATACGTGCCGTTCATTTTCATTATCGAATGGGCTTTTGTTTATTGCCCCGACTTCATTTTAGTCCCTTGCTATAACGACATGATCGATGCTCTGCCCTTCATTTCCAGGTCACTGAAGCACGAATATTAACAGGTGCATATTCAAACCGTAGGTAATGATCCAGGACTGTTTAAGCGAAAACCAGGTAGATGTATTATCATTATTATAGAGGTATTTCCAAGGGATTCTTTGAAATTCTTTGCTTTATCCGTTTTCGGCCAAAAGTAATCAGTAATCTACATAAACACTTTTCCAACAACAGGTTTGATTCAACACGGCATCCAAATCAGCATGAAGAGCATAGCAAGCAAAGTACCTCCTTCAGCTCACCAACACCATGTTTCTAGCTTGCATTACTGCGGTAATTTGCACAATTAAATTTACTGTACTATAGAGAACTTGGGGGCACGGTGGCTTAGTGGTTAGCACGTTCGCCTCATACCTCCCACACACCCGTGCCTCAGGGGGTTTTTCTCCGAGTTCTCCGGTTTCCCTCCGGTCCAAAAACATGCACGGTAGGTTTATTGGCACCTTGGAAAAATTGTCCCTAGTGTATGAATGTGTGTTGAATGCGAGTGTGTGTGTGTGTCCTGCGATGGGTTGGCATTCCATCCAGGGTGTTTCCTGCCTTAATGCCCATAGACGTCTGAGATAGGTACAGGCTCCCCGTGACCCGAGGGAAGATCAGATAAAGCGGTAGAAGATGAATGAATGAATGAATGAATATAGAGAACTTAAGTGGTGAAATTTGGTCCGAAAGATTTTGGTTTAATACTTTAGGTTTTTTGTTCAAGGGCCCAAGACTAGCAGCTCAGCAATACTGTGCAATATTTTCCTATCAGTAACCCAGTGCATTAACCACTTCCCCTAGGTACAGATTAATTTCATTTTACATTTTACATTCATGCCATTTGGTACACACCCTAGTCCAGCTCAATTTACAATCATCCGAGTGTGACTGAACTGTTTGATAGAACTAGTGTTAAGGGTCTTACACAACAACTCTTGGTGCTACATAACGCAACATAGAGATACATAACGCAACATAGAACTACATATCCGAACATGGAGCTAAGGACTAGTAAATTGTGCAGGACAATTGTGTAAATCAGTGTAAAACAGACAACAATGCAGGACAAACACACAAAACTCAAACTTATTTTTACACTTATTTTTACATACACAATCACGAGTAGTGTAAAGTAAGAAAAATTGAACGATGTATTAATGTGGAACAGATGTGTTGGGATTACCATTTTTTTTACCCCCGACAACTTATACGAACTGAATATAGCAGATCAATTTCCAGAGTATACTTATCAGACACAACCTGACAGTTTGCAAAGCAGATGGACAAAGCGGATCTTATTGTGCTGAAAGATTTTATATTAAATCTCCTTCCTTTTAAATCTTTCCATTCCACTGGAGTTTGTAAGGCAGTAATTAATAAATGTCCCCAAATAAAATATATAAAGCAGGCCCGCAATGTGACGGATAATCAGAGCCTAAATCAGAGCCAAACCTTAAACGGGACTCTATGACAAACACGTCTTCAGAAATATGACAAAAGTGTTAACGAAAGTGGGAAACAACCCTCGCCTTACACCAGTCCAGTGATTACCATGTTCCTATTCTATTCCCGTAAAAGCATCTCTCACCATGTTTAATTGTGAACGAATAGTGAGTCAGTCAAAAGGATCGCTGATCTATCATGTTTCGTCCTGGGCATCTGCAGTGTGGGCAGAGACACGCATTCCAGGCAGTCAGGGTTCCAGCACTCCCTTCGAATTCTCCTCCATGCCACAAAGTCATACGATTTAGGCTGAATGGATGGCATGAATATACAGTGGGAACTCGGCTCACGTTGTTAATATGATGCTGAAAATGCGACTTTAGTTGAAACGGACATTAGAAATAATGGAAAACCACATCCACGGTTAGTAAAATTACATTGCTATTAAATGAAAAAGCTCTGTATACAGAACTTTAAATACACTATACACTCTATATACACTTTTCTAAAGTATATAATATAACACTAAATAGCGCAAATTGTGTAATCTATCGTTCACAAATGGATTCACAAAACGCAAAACACGACGTTAATGGAAAACGACGTTAGCCGAGGCGCCGCTGTACTACGGAACCCAATTTGATAGGAGCATCTGTACAGTTTGATGAAAGAATGCAATCAGCCAATCTGCAGCACCCGCTTCAGTTAATGTTCATATCAAAAATCAGAACGAGTAGAATCCCGGTGACTTAACTGCAGCATGGTTGTTGGTGCCAGATGGGCTGGTTTGAGTATTTCATTAATTAAAGATCTCCTGAGATTTACACATAGAGCAGTCTGGAGTTTGCACACAACAGCTGATAGCGGTGTTCCCATTGAGATACACATGCGAATCCTGTGATCCTGACCCATTCTGCTCTCCAGCGTTGCCTGGTTACATTTACAGCATATGGCAGAGCGACTTATAACTGAGCATTTGAGGCTAGTCACAGCTTAGTGGTGCTGGGATTTGAACCTGCAACCTTCAGGTCCAGAGACCAATGCCTTAACCACTGAACTACCACCTCCACGATCCATCCTAAGGTCTTGAAACTGGATGGAGATATTATCAATTGGCAACCAATTCCTATAAATGGCTTTCTAATCACAGACATCCTAAGATTCCAATTCATATGTTCATTTGGTTGAGGTCAAATGGTCTACAGGACGCTGCTCAAGATCTTCCAATTCAACCCTTGTAAATGACATGAATAAAGCGAACTATCTAAACCAGGGGTCACCAACGTGGTGCCCGTGGGCACCAGGTAGCCCCCAAGGAGCACATGAGTAGCTCTCAGGCTTGCTATAAAAAGTGCACAACTCATCAGTGAGATGCGTCTATAATGTAAAATGTAGTTAATTCGTTGTTGATAGTCACTGTCAAGTGTATTTACATAGATAAATGAGTATCATTAATAATAATAATAATAATAATAATATATAACTAAAGGTAAATTTGTTATTTCAGAGGAGTATTTCAAACTGGTAGCCCTTTATATGACTCGGTGTCCATGTAGTAGCTCTCAGTTACAAAAAGGTTGGTGATCCCTGATCTAAACCATGTGTTGCTGCGTTTGTGAACAGGGGCACGGTCATAGCGGAAGAGGTTCGGATCTCCCAGTTCAACTGAATTTCTAATCCCAATTTTGATGCCCTCACATCCAAAGACATCCTATACTATTGTGTGCCTTGAACTTTGTGGCAACAGTTTGGAAAAGAAGCACATAGGACTGGAAAAGTAGAGTGTCCCAAATACATTTGCCCATGGGTTTGCTGGGGTTCGAACCCTTCACAAACCATAAAGATGGACTACAAGTTTACATTTGGACATTGCTGCAGTGGTTTTGGACAACAGCCTATGTAAACAATAATACACCTTTATTTTAAAGGTGTAATGAATCTCTTGTTGACACAATGGCACAGTTTGGACACATTTACAGAAAGGGAATAATCGCACTATCCGATGTCACCCAGATAAGCGCGGGTTCCCGTTTGCGTCCAAGTTTTTTCCTGGTATCATTTCAGGGAGTTTTTCCTCACCACATGGTCATTAGGGACAAACACATACATTTAGAAGAGTATGTTTTGGGTTTATTTCTTTTTGTAAAGCTGCAAAGTAGAAATCTATATTTATGCTCTGGTCTACAGGAATTCCTAAATAAATAAAAAATTGCTATGAATGATGCTAGCATGTTTGCATACAAGCCCCCCCCCGCCCCTTCCCACACTCCACCCAACAGATAACGAATATTCAACATTTATATGATATCCTTTTTTTTTTACCAATGACATCATTAGTGATTCTGCTCAGCTTCATGTTTGAGAAACTGCATTTGAACCCTATTTTGAAGAAACCCTTTAATATCACCACAGTATACAGACAGTCATGGCATACCTTTATTTTACACGCTGTATAATAAACAAATAGCAGAGTGGCTAATCTTTAACAAGTGCCCTACACTTTGTGCTCAAGTTAAACGATAGACCAATGCTTTATTATCTTTTAGCTATCAGTGTGTAAATAACGTGATAGCAAGCAAAGCTAATTTAACCCAGAAAACACAGTTAGTCCATGCCAACTCTCCAAGCAATACGACCCTTTGCTAAAACAGACTAGCCCTTTAAAATAGCCTAGCTTTTGCAGCAGGGGTCAACTATAGGAACGTAATTCCTAACAGCAGCTATCAAAAAGCTTAGGTACAGAATATCCTCGGCATGAATTCCATGTGTTTCTGACTGATGGGACGTCTTGCTTGCTGCTGTTTCGCTTTACTTCGTTTTACATTCCTAGCGAGGCACCATTCATCATTATTATGCAATTAGACAAAGGTTTATTTTTTTCCGGATCGAGAGGAAGAAAAAAACTGCTGCAGTTTATTATAATCTAGGAATCATTACAGGGCCTGATGGGATCCTGGGTCTGAGGCAGCGGAATGCAAAAGCACTTCAGATCTAGACGGACAAGTTTTACATCCGACACGTCCTTTTCATGAATACGCTTGCTTATTAATCTGCTATTAGAATTAAAATAATAGTAATCAGATAAATTATACTAATAGTATACAAAAGTTAGCAATAAATCGATAATATAAAACATTATTCAAGCTTAATATTACATGCTAATATACTAAGAGGTTATTTAATCATTTAACATTTAAGCAAAAGAAAAAGAAAAAGAAACTGATAAACATACCATATCCATGTGACCCTACTAGGCATATCAGAAAGGGTAACGGTACCTAGGCCATTTGTACCTCCATTTTCCCCTTCAAATTTTGAAGAAAGCATTCATCATGGAGCATGACCCTGCCATGAGTGCCACACACACACACACACACACACACACAAACACACACGTTTGGGTTGTTTGCACATCTGTGCTGTAATTCCTGACACTGCAACGACCAAATGGGCGACACGTGCTGCTGGCAAAGGTATGAATGTTTATGCATTGGGACCTTTTGGTTATTTATCTTCCTTTTCTTAGTCAGCGCATCACCGCACATGTCCCTGTCATTACACTGCGCCTCTTTCTCGCCAGGAATAAACGCATAACTCCATGTGTCTAACCTGCATTGCGACGTAGACCAGCAGAACTTCTCCAGGATTCAGACGGCAGTTTCAATTTGAAGAAGAGAATGGTAATAACGGGAACCGGTTCAATTACACTGTTTACATTAGTTCTGCAAATCGGACCGAAATGTACTATCCGATTTACTGTTACTTGACTCCAATGAGTCAACTTCCTTTTTTTGCAACACTCGACACCCACTCAACACCGAGAACGAACAAACGATCACGCCGAGAACAAGCGAAAGATCAACACAGACCCTGAGGGGGGGTTTACTTTGGCTTACGTTAACATAAGCTGCATTCATCAGCAGTTCCAGATCTTAACAACTTGGCCCAAGTTCACATAGACGGCAGGATTTTAAACAACTAGCCGGCGAAAAAACTTTTGCTTTATAAAAACAAACAGTCCACAAACCACAATTTGAAGAGGGAAAGAAAGAAACATCGAGGGCAAGTAGGAGTCTCTGTATGATGGACACTGGGGAGATATACTTATTCACACTTTATCTGCTGACGAAAGCACTTTTGTTACCACTTTCTCCACTTGTTGTTGCCTGATTGATGGATTGTGACAAAAACTTCAATTTTATTGCATTGTCAATAACCTGCCAATCTCTAATGAATATGAATGTGATCTCACAGAAATGCAAAGAGGATTTAGTGTTAATGCATGTACATTTACAAACGCTATACAATAATAATACATTCATGGTGATTAAGAATTACACTATAAAGTACAAAGTACTGGGACACCGGGCTTTTCCCAACCCATATGTATGTATGTATGTATGTATGTATGTATGTATGTATGTATGTATGTATGTATGTATGCCAGCATGATGATGCCCCTAAGCACAAAGCAAACTCCATGAGGATATTCTCATCCATCAAGTAAAACAACTGGGTATAATAAGCTCGTATACATTTTATATTCTGGTGTCCACAAACTTTCGTAATGCTGAATAATTTTCAAAATGAAATTCAAAAGGCGGCTGATTTTTCCTACTTAACAGCCAGGCTTTTCCAAACCGATGTACACAGACTTCAATCTTTCCCCGTGCATTCCTGAAATTGGCTGCGATTTTTTCCCCTCCCTCCAACTAGATGAGAGAAAAGTGTGACCTTATTTCCTATTCATAAATGTTGATGCTTACTGCAGCAGAACCATGAGGCCCAATAATTTCATGTACGCTACACTGCTTTCTCCTAAATTGAGCATTGCCAAATTACTCAGGGATAAACAAGCTTTTTTTCCTCTGCCGCTACCGCGCATCAAAACATCTCCCAAGGTCAGAGTAAATCAGCCGAGTCGGAAATGGAATGGGGAACGGCAATGAATTAGCTAAATACAAACAACTCAAAGATCCACAACAAACGTTGTTTACGCTCATATTCCCCAATTTGCCATCTCATTCTCTGCTAATGGCGTGAGTAATTAATTACCAGAAGCCATTCCTATTAGCTTTACCGCACATTTCGAACACCGGCGGTCTACAAAGCACAAGACCGAAGTAGCGAGGTTCACACAGAGTCGCATACTCCCGGGGGACCCACCATCTGCTGGCTGGCACGTTCAGGTCGTATCAGAGAGCACGCCAAGGCGCACGTGAGAGTCATGAAAGTCAAATAGGCTACAATGTGTGGATGGACACTGGTATGAAATTGATGGTGAAGGATTAGCGTTTTGTAACTATTATTTTATTATAATGAAAAACAACATAGTCTGGCTCAAATTTCTCAACTATATGGAAATACTGTTTGGAACTTTATATATTTAATACACTAGTAATAAAATAAATGTTTACCATCCAAATGAAATCAAATTATACATATAACAAACTAAAAAAGGTTTGATGCCATTCCCAAACTGGTGCGAATTGTGGGAAAAAAACACATTTTGTATGTGGTCAAAAAATGCCTATAAAATACCTATTTTTTAATAGTGCAAAGCCTAAATACGTCATTGCTATGACGCCCGCAGTGCTAGCCTCAATACAATATAATATCGATGTTACCCAAATGTTATGTACTATGCATAATTCATACAAACTCTATAGGGTAAATACTGTAATACTGTAATAATACTGTATAATGTAATTTAGAAAGTTTATCAGTAAAAAAAATAATACAGCAATTTATAGCACGATTTAGCGTTAAAACATATGAGCGTAAAGAAAACGTATACTTGCACAAAGTATATGTAAACTTACATTCATATCTCTAAATCTTGGCGTTTCACAGACTGGGACTGCTGGTGATCATGTAGCACAAATTGTATTATATGTGTACCCAATAAAAATCTGATTCCCATGATAAACATTTCCAAATCTTCACAAAAAGTACAGGAACAATACAGTAAATAATTCTAGTACCAGGAGATAAACTTCAAACCCAAGTGCTGTCCACACAAATAATATTGAATATGACTTCACTTGTATGTCCTTTAGGCCAGTTTTTCAGCTCTGAGAGCTTTAAAAAAAAAAAAAAAAAAAAACATCACCATCACAGTAATTGCACCACATCATCCTGCTAAATTTGAAGCAGAGTAGCAAAGCCTGAAAGAAAGAAAAAGGAAAACACTCCTTCCATGTAATGGCATCCAACAGTACAGAGATGTACAATATACAAAATATTCAATCCTTCATAAAGGGGGAAAAAAACTGAGAAAAATCTGAGAGAAAATTAATTCGAAAAGCAATTGACATCCTGGGAATGTAGGGCAGGAACAAAGGGTACCGAAAATAAAGTCATTGTCGACGGAGGATCATGTAACGTCTCTCTGGTTTTCTCGTGACTTCACTCTGGGTCCGGCAGGCCCACGCAAAAAAGCAAGCGCTATTTCGCAGCTGGTGTTCCGTCATGAAGTCATCCCGAGCCTGGCGATGAATCTTCTCTCAACCATTTCCTGGTGGTGTGGAATGGAAAAGCTTTCCCAAAGTTTCGAATGACTACAAGCCAGTTGCGTTTCCTGGATAGCGTTGTTCTGGGAGATGTCGTGGACTGATATTCTTTCCGCTGAGACTAATACTTAAGTGGTGTACCAAAAAACAAACAGCAAAAAAAAAAGGCAAGAAACTATAGAAAACGGAGAAAGCGCGAGTGAGGAGGGGGTAGGTGAGCTGACTCGTGTGATTTATGTCTTGAGCAAAGAGGGATTTCTACTGCTGATAACCTAATACGACTGAAGGCTTAGTGGCTCGATTGGATTAGGGCCTATTTCAAAGAGGGGAGCTTTCTGCTGCTGCTGCACTTTCGCCCCCGACGCGGATAAAAATCACCCATTGGCTAATGAGAGAGCCGAGAGCCATATGAGACACAACCCATGGGTCAGCCGGCGTAATCCTTATACACCATCTCAGTAGTAGCTTACCCCCCCCCCCATCCCCACCCCGAATAGGATCACGAGAGATGCTGTGATTATACATCTGCACGATCTGAACAACACAAAAATGAAAGGTTTTTCTTGAATCAAATAAACATTATTTGCCTTACAAAGTTCTACTGCATTACTTCTTCTCTCTATTTGTCTCTATTTATCTCTATCTAAATATCTCTGAGGTAAAACTATAGTAATAGAGTGTCAGAAGTGTCAGCACAACCTGTAACGTTCCTCAGCGACATCAATTGAATACACTGTATAACTGAATCCATTACAGTTGTGCTTTTCTACCTGCCCACATTGATTTTTCTGAAAAAAATTATAAATAATCCAGCGTGCGCCAATTTACACCACTGCGACTGAACCAGCTGGTTACTAAGGATGACAGAATGAACACTGCCAATGCATCACAAAACTGTACAGAATATCGAAATTCCATTACATCCCTAATTCCCTTCATATTTTAATATTGTAGAATATAATAGTATTTGGGGGAAAAGAAGCACAATCATCAAACATATAGCTATACGTAATTACCTTTACATATACAATACTGTGTAAAAGTTTTAGGTTTCATAAATATAAATAATGCTTTTTTTTTTTTTTTCTGTCAATTTACAAGATACAACGTGAGCAAACAATAGAAAAATCTAAATCATATCATTATTTCGTGTTACTACCTTTTGAAGAACTTGAAGTAATGGAAGTGGACTCCCACAGAGGCCTGATCTCAGTATCATGGAGTGTGTGTGGGATTCCATGAAGGGACAGAAGGATGTGAGAACGTCTACATCCACAGAAGATCTGTGTTTACTTCTCCAAGATGGAACAACCTACCAGCCGAGTTCCTTCATAAAGCGTGTGCAAATGTACATAGAAGAATTTTTGCTGTTTTGAAGGCAAAGTGTGTTCACATCAAATATTGATTTGATTTTGATTTCTCCTTTGTTCATTCACTGCATTTTGTCCATTGATGAAAGTAAATAAGTAACACTTCCATTTTTGAAAGCATTCTTTGTTTACAGCATTTTTTCACACCTGCCTTAAACTTTTGCATAGCACTGTATATACACAAAATGTACAAAGCCACCAAATTGAATACCATACAAGATATACCATGGCCTGCTGCAGAAAACTGACCTAAACCCTACTTCTCACCTTTGAAATGAACTGGAACTCTGATAGTTGTTTGAACTGTGAGTTGGAACTAAATGTGGAATTTGATGTTAAGAAAAAAAACATACCAATCTTACAGATCCGCAATTGTCCACAAATTGAGTTAATACTCCAAGTGCTCAAACTTTAACCAGAATTATTGTAATTATTGTAACCATGTATTATTGTTTTTGTATTCTTTAGCCGGTACACTTTCCAAACGTGTACATAACCATGTATAAAGGTCTGTGGTAATATATATATATATATATATATATATATATATATATATATATATATATATATATATATATATATATATATATATATATATATATATATATATATATATATATATATATATATAAGAATTAAGAAATATTTTTGATATTGCAAGGATAATAAATAAATCACAAAGCAAACCTGACACTCCACCCGGACGTCTATTTAAAATGGATCAAGCTCATAATATTGCTAGTGAAATGAATCTAACATTGAATGTAATATATCACAATAGACATTTTATTTGAAGATCGATAATGTGTTGCCTGCAGCGCTAGTGTTGAACGAAAAATAAAATAATAAAATAACCAGCCTTCAAAATACAGAGAGAAAGAATTAAAGACTACAAGGAGGCATTGGGTCTGTCTAAAAAAAGGCATGAAATAAACACAAGAAGGCACTTTTGCTGAAAAAAGGGAAAGCACGGAGCAAGAGCAGAACCGACCCGATGTCACCTTAAACTCCATAAATACAGGCTGAAGGATGGATGAGCGCTTGAGACTCGCGACTCGTAACCGCCTCTGTGTGCGAAGCTGCTCTCCGGGGAGAAGCAGAAAAAAAGAAGCATTTCACATTGCTATTTGCAAAGCTGGGTCAGTATTGAACTGTTAGGTATCTGCATTATTTTTTTCTTTTTTGTAAAAAATAAAAACAAAAAGGTTTCGCCCTTGAACCTGTTCATTGCTGACCTAAAGAATTACCCTACAAAGAATAGGGTAAAGAATTACCCTACCTTTACAATTTAAAAGGTTCTGTGGAGAAACCTTTTTTAAAACAAATTCTACATTTACATTTATGACATTTATCCTTTAAACCGTATACAGACTTTTAGTTTAAGATAATTATCGAAACTAAATATACAGAATGTTTGGGTGTTTTTTTTTTTTAGATATTGATTTTAGATATTAGTTATTTTCTTTTACAGCAAAATTATTCTTGTTAACAATGGAGGACTGTGATGAAATGAATCAAAACTGTTTTATTATTCTGTATTATTATTCTGTCTTTAACTGCGGTTGAACCAGGCGATGCGCGAGGGGAGGGGCTTGAGGGGGCTTTTGTTTTTAAAGGGGAATCTTTTGAGGTTTACAAATGTTAGTAATAACAATAATAATAATAACCTTAATAATAATAATAATAATAATAATAATAATAATAATAATAATAATAATAATCACTGACATTATTAACAAATGACAGCCAAATTTTTTGTCCCCTACTAGTTAGACCCCTACTGTTTATTGTGTACTTGCACAATGCAAATATACTAATTAACTACATTTACATTTACAGCATTTGGCAGACACCCTTATCCAGAGCAACTTAAAACTGAGCAATTGAGGGTTAAGGGCCTTGCTCAAGGGCCCACACCTTAACCACTGGGCTACTAACTAAGGTAGGCTAGAATAAATTAGTCATAGAAATTTACATTAATTTTTGGGGTTTCGGTTCAAATTTTATCAAAGTGTCATAGAAATACAAGATTGATGCGTGACGTGAAACATATTTTAGAAAAAATTAAAGAATGAATTAAAAATTATTAAAATATTTTCTAAGTCATAATTACATGCAAGGGGTTAGCACATTCGCCTCACAACGCCAGGATCCGGGTTTGATTCCCGTCTCGGTCATGTGTGTGTGGAGTTTGCATGTTCTCCCCGTGCCTCAGGGGGTTTTTCTCCGGGTTCTCCGGTTTCCCCCCCGGTCCAAAAACATGCACGGTAGGTTGATTGGCACCTTGGAAAATTGTCCCTAGTGTATGAATGTGTGTGTGAATGTGTGTGTGTGTGTGTCCTGCGATTGGTTGGCATTCCATCCAGGGTGTATCCTGCCTTAATGCCATAGACGCCTGAGATAGGCACAGGCTCCCCGTGACCCGAGGGAAGATCGGATAAAGCGGTAGAAAATGAATGAATGAATGAATTACATGCAATGCCATATGGTATTTTGACACGGGTCACTTTAATGGCACATATTTTATGCAAAAAGGATCTTCAAATTTTGCTTATTAAAAACAAGAATGCAGCAGCTGGAGGACAACGAAATCCACTGCCAAGGTGTCCATTCAAGAAATCCAGCAAAGTGGCTAATCTGGTTATCACCCTCCATTTGCATCTTAAACTATGTTCGATTGGCATTAAAAAAAAAAGAAGTATAAAGAAATGAAGGCAGAGAATGCGGTACAAAATGGTCCGAATGTAATAAATGGAAAATACCGCTGCTCTGTAAACGCACCATTTTTATTTCTTTTTTTTCCCCTAAAGATATTTCAGGTGGACATTTCAGCATTAAAAGCTGAAAAAAAAACGAGTAGCAGAGGTGAAAAAAGCACTAACTGCAGCAGTTTTGAGGAAGCAATTTAGCAATAAAGGCACACTCAGCTGATAGTTTTAAGTGTAAGTGATACACTGAGGGAAAGCGATGACACTGTGCGTACAATGTGTCTCGCTGTGTGTCAGCTCTGTGAAGTGCATTTTCCCCGCACGTGATCATCGGCGAAGGTTGAAACACTGCAGAGGGTAAACTTTCTTCGGCGTCTAGACGAGTATTGAACGCAAGAAATAGAAACAAAACAACAAGTTCACTTCCTGTAAGTACGTCCGTGTTGCTATTATAAAACACTTATGGAGGGAGGAGTCTAGCGCAGTGCTTTACATTGTCAGTTTCATTTTCAGTGAACGACCAGAGATAACCTTAACCTCTGTACTTCCTTTTCTTCCTCTCGACCCAGCACTTTTCCTCACAGAATCTTTCGTTACAATATAAAGCAAAAATAAATTATAAATGGCAATTCTCAGAAATATCAATTTAACCCTAATATTTGGATTAAGGTATATATGTGTGTATATATGGGGCACGGTGGCTTAGTGGTTAGCACGTTCGCCTCACACCACCAGGGTCCGGGTTCGATTCCCGTCTCGCCCATGTGTGTGTGGAGTTTGCATGTTCTCCCCGTGCCTCAAGGGGTTTTTCCTCCGGGTTCTCCGGTTTCCTCCCGGTCCAAAAACATGCACGGTAGGTTGAATGGCACCTTGGAACATTGTCCCTAATGTATGAATGTGTGTGTGATTGGGAGTGTGTGTGTGTGTGCCCTGCGATGGGTTGGCATTACATCCAGGGTGTATCCTGCCTTAATGCCCTTAGATGCACAGGCTCCCCGTGACCAGAGGGAAGATTGGATATAGCGGGTAGAAGATGAATAGAGATGAATGAATGTGAATGTGTGTGTGTGTGTGTGTGATATATATATATATATATATATATATATATATATATATATATATATATATATATATATATATATATATATATATATATATATATATATATATATATATATATATATACATACATATATATACACACATATACACACACACACACACATATATATATATATATATATATATATATATATATATATGTGTGTGTGTGTGTGTGTGTGTGTGTGTGTGTGTGTGTGTGTGTGTGTGTGTGTAACGAACCCAGACAGATCAAATTTGAAAAAACTCCAGATGTCTGAGGGTTAAATTCCAATCAGTACCTCATCGCTATATCTGATGACTCACGCCAAAATCAAGGCCTTTAATCTACGACTGATTATCTGGGGGGATATTTTTAATCCACTTTATATCAAAGACATTGAAAGTGTTCACTGAATAAAATTTTTTTTTAATCTTGTTTTAAAAGGGAAACCGTAAAAATAAATAAATAAATAGTCTGCGAGATGTTTCACCAAGGTCCGGCGACAAAGACACTGATACGAGGCTGCTGTGTTGCGCCATTAATCTCCTCGCCGTCTGTGTCACCTGAAAGCTCCAGCTCTCCTCATGCTGACTTATTTACTATCTGCGGCATCAGGACCCGAACAACATAACCTCCAGGTTTACGAGTGTGTACGCGCGTCAAGTGACTCTCACACAGAGTCTCTGAGGGCCTCTTCACGTCATACGGAGAAGGCATTAAACACAAACCCCTATACACACACCCATGCACACACACACACAAAAAAAAAATAAACAGTTGCAGGAATCTCTCCATTAGATTCAATAAATCAACAGTCAGGGACCTAGATCTTTCTAGTATGGCACAGTGAAAGCTGTATTTCATTTCAGCAGATGGGATTTTGAGTCCTTAGAGGAAGAGCACTGAGCAGAGAGGGGACGTGGTAGAAGGCTGAGACAGGTCGGCCATGATGAATCGGTGGCTGAACAGCTGGGTAATATTGGAGTTGCCCCAATCACATGAAAAAGTTTAGAGTTGGGCCATGGTTTAATGTGATCAAGAAAATATCTACTGTTTCCAATACATGTGAAGATACATAATTGGGGTTGGGAATCGAAAATAGAGTCCGACTCTGAAATCGGATACTTAAGATTACAAATCGGAGAGTTGTTATAAAATTAAAAATGACCGATTCCTGAACGCATTTTTTTCACTTGGAAATGTAAATAAGATGGAGCCGTTATGATCCTCCAGTCTCAAGGCACAAACTGTCACTTCTGATTCGGCGGCCATGTTGCAGAGTTTGCAGTATTTAAGGGCTTCTCATGTCTCGGGGATTTCTTCCGCCTCCTAGTTGACTTGGATTATTCGTCTAATCCGAGAGAAGCTCAAAAGTATGGCAACAAATTGTAAAAAAAAAGGGAGACCGAGATAAGTGTAATTATTGTAATAAACTAATATGTTGCAAGCAAATGTCAACGTGTCACGACCAACATGGCTAAGCATCGAAGCTGGGAATCGATAAGCCGAATGGGAATCGTAATCTATAAAATTAAAATGATACCCGCCCCTATACATAATATTAACACTTAATTAAATTCAGGAACACACATTTTCAGCAAAAATCCTTCATTCAATTCAGACACAACTATTTAATAAACTTGTCATTAACAACCCAGCAAAACACTTTTAAACAAAATCTTCACAACGGCAACGGAAGCAATGCTTTTTGGTTAATCAGCCTTTCCCTAATTAGGTTTTATGGTTCATTTGTCTTAGTTCTCTACTGATGTGATGCTTTTTGAAAAACTTAGCAATAAAAATATGAAAGTTGAACCCAAGTTACAATGATAACAATACAAGGATATAATGATAATGCTGCTATGTTTATATATATATATATATATATATATATATATATATATATATATATATATATATATATATATATATATATATATATATATATATATATATATATATATATATATACTAAAATTTGTTAAACTACACATTTGTAAAGAGTGCTAGTTAAGCTAGGCCATAAGGATCATAGCATGGGTCATAGAATCTCCATTGTCAATGAGGGAATACAGATGTAGAAAGATGTTATTTATAGGTATGGAGTGAAGATCTGCTATGGTTTACTTGGAGCCATCAACAGCAAATGGTTCACAATTCATGAGAACTCCATTCAGAAGTACTTCATCAAGATGGATCAAGCAAATTTAGAAAGAAGAAGGGGACAGGATCACTGGCATCTCAAGTTTGAGCTCCACTGGCTCTTGTTTTAAATTGGTTGCTACTTTTGCACTACAATGCATTATTAGCAGGTAGATAGACTTGCTTTATTGATTTTACGATATACCAGAAAAGCACATCGTTTCTGGGTCTTTGTTTTTGTGGGTTTTTAAAGCTTGGGATAAACCTGCATTCTCCAGTAAATAAATCTTTATAGTGTCCAAAACAGATTTATATTATACTGCACTAATTAATGAAAGCAAGGCAACAAATTTATCATGTGGACGTGAATGAAAGAACACAAGGAATGTAATATAAATCAGGGAAACCCAGTGATTTATAATCTCGCAAAGGAAAGAAAAATGGCCGAAGACTTATTTATCTGCTCGGGAACGAATTGGAAAAAAGAACCGACAAATTATTTATCCCCGGAAGATGAATTGGAAACGTTTACTTGCTTGTGTTTATTCCGAAAAATATCTGAGATCGGCTACAGCTAAACATGAAGGACTGTTCAGTTCATTACGCTCTCATCGTTCATCTTCAGGATGCACTACAGCCTGGTCAGAGCTGTGATTGATCTCAGGGATTTAGTGTGTGAGATATGTGGTATTGTGTCCAAGTCCATGAAAGAGCAACATGCATGCATACATTCACACGTGGAAGTGACTGACCGGCATGTTTTTATTAAATGAAAGGAAATTGAGTGATGTGCCATAGCATTCATTCATTCATTCATCTTCTACCGCTATATCCGATCTTCCCTCAGGTCACGGGGAGTCTGCGCCTATCTCAGGCGTCTATGTGCATTAAGGCAGGATACACCCTGGATGGAATGCCAACCCATCGCAGGGCACACACACACACATATTCACACACTAGGGACAATTTTCCAAGGTGCCAATCAACCTACTGTGCATGTTTTTGGACCGGGGGGAAACCGTAGAACCCGGAGAAAAAACCCCTGAGGCACAGGGAGAACAGGCAAACTCCCCCATATGCCATAGCAGTCTCAGCTTAAAAAAAAAAAAGGAAAAATCCCAAAATACTAGAAATCTGTTGCTCACAATCTAAAACGTCTTAAAAAAGTCCTGGCTGCAAAACCGGCATCGTATTCAACTTGTCTTATCTAGCGAAATCGCCCTACAATGTCACTTGAGGTCAAATTTACTTTCCTTTACAAGTCCACTGCATTATTACAGGCTGGAGTCCAATTCTCCCAGTGCTCTTATTCTCTGGGGCATTCGAGCACCTCTTCGCCCTCGCCAATGCAACTCACCACTTTCTATTGACTGGAGTGCAGATTATAGCACTTTTAATACACCACAGACATCCAAGATTAAGCACTAAGGGACACGCTTGACAAAATCCAATTTCCTCTCGCCGGTTCTGTCCCTTCTCTCGCCGACAGATTTAAAAGTTGGAATTTTTGCACTGGTGTAGGAGAGCAACGGCGAGGCAATAAAACATTATTGCGGGTTTGTGCGGGTAAACACGGGACGTCCGGATTAAACAGAGCTGTTAAACATTATGCGCTTGTCAGGCATGCATGGCTGACTTCCATTTCCTTCCCGTGTCTCCATGCTAGTGCGGTAACTCGGTAGAATAGCTCTTACGCTCTACGTCCCTTAATTTGATTTGTTTCCAGCAGGCTTCCTCATTATGTTTGGGGAAGGTGAACTACAACGCTGGAGAGGGCGGTCTGAGGTGACTGTGCGGATCTCTTGATTACGGGAGGAAATGGCGTGACCTCAGTTTGCCTCGAAAGAGTGCAAGGAGGCACGTGCTCGTGGGACAAAAATAGAAGAGCCAGGAAAGGTAAATTAATCTGTCTGTTTGTCTACCTAGTAGCTATCCATCTATCTAATGATCTATTGAAATAAACACCTCCATGGGTTTTTTTAAAACCCACAAGCAGATGATTACTGACTTAAAAAAAAAAAAAAAACGAGTGCTGAGTCATACAATGGATTTCATAATATCATGAACTTTTCATATCTAATGTTCCACGGAAATTATATTTAACCTTGTAGCCCGCCGCTGGTTCAGTGAGCTAACAAACAATGGATGCTAAACTGTACAAAATGGCTGCGATAGGAGTCTGCTGGCTTTTTCATACATTTTTGTTTCACTGGTGGTCAATCTGCTGAAGTACATTGCCCTTTGATAAGTATGTATAAAAAGCCTAATTAGCACCAGCAGTTACATCCTTTGCTATCAAAGACTCCACGCTGCTCAGTAAACATACCTGACGGTTGTGTATACGGATTTGTATCCAACAATAAACTATGCTGATACATAGGGACAAACACAGCTGATTCAATGCACTTTGTGAACAGTATTCATAATCCGTGCCTGTAAAACTTGGTTTCCCCTGTAGATTTTCAAAAGAAATATTAACAAATGGTACCTTTCAAACCTAGCGCTGGATTCGAATCAAAGTTAGCAAGAAATTGAGGTAACAATTAGCGTTGTTCATATAAAGATTTCGGCACTTGTGTCCTGATGTAGAGACCTGTGCGGGACGGATTTTTAAGTGTTGTCCCGCTCCGGCGCCCGTTCATGCATAAATATGGTATTTTCTCCAGCAGGCTATATTTAATCGCTCCTGACCTTGTGCCTGTATATCGTTTATTTTCATTTTAGTTGACATTGTTGCTTTTCGTGGATTCCTAACAGTTTATTTGTTTTTCAGTATTTTTTTATATAAATGCATTTATATAAAGACCATTTTGTATTTTGCAGGAGTCCCATGAATATCAGTATTCTCCCGCAACCCGTGCACACATGAATATTTTCCCGCCCGCACCCGCAATCAACCATCAAATCCTGTCCCGTGCAGCAGTCATTTGCGGTGGGTCCCGTGCAGGTCTCTATTCTGAGGTAATGTATAGTGTAATTGTTTTGTGATTTTCAAGAGATTATTGCAAAGTAATGCAGCAGACCCATGCCGAGATGTCCCTCATTATACATTATTATTCCATAACAGGATTACATCCATTATTACAATATTTTATATATATATTTTTATAATTTATGTTTTCTCTGGCTGATTTTATTCACCCTGAATACTTATCACATAATACATTTCTTTTTGGAGGATAGTCTTAAAAATAATATATGAGCTGAATCTCCTATTGAAAATTCTTTTATTTCAATGTATGTGCATTTATCCCTGATGAGCAAGACTGTGGCAAGAAAAATCCCCATTAGATCATCTCTACATGAGCAAGGCACAGCTTTAAATCCTAACACTTTTCAAATTACATTTACAGAATCTGGCAATTGGCATTTCCAGAGAGACTTTTAATCTCATTCATACAACTAAGCAGCTGAGGGCCTTGCTAAGGGGCCCTTAGTGTGGCTAACAATTAAACGTAACATTTGAACAAACAAAATCCGGATCCAATGCAAAATTAAATCGACCCGATTCATGCAAGAAGTGCAATATTGTAAGGTTAGGACCCAGATAACCTCTGTGCCCATTATGGTTTTACAACAAACTGGTTGAACAAAATTAATGTTGTAAAAATGTAATATGATATTACGATGGTTCTTAAATAATCCTGTAATATAATTTCTTTTTTTAATTAAACTACTGTTTTCTTCTTATAGAGTTCCTGAAAATATAAAAATACCCCCAAATGCAATTTTCAAACATAGCTTTACTCGAGTATAGCCAAGTCCGTCCGACCCAATGTGGCTACATCAAAGCCGATCAAAGCGGTTATCAAATCAAGTGGACTTTTAGAGTCCGAGCCGCTGGTATGCACTACTTTAGTGAGGTAAAGTGCAGCCTGAAGCACTTGAGATTGGACTCTGATTTAGCTCGAGTACCAGATGTCAAAGCAAAGATGCTGACAGAGGAAGGGGGAGATCGCCACTCCCTGTCTAATTTGTTTGGACGGAGCGGACTTGCACAGCCAAAAGGGAATGTCAGCGAGCCGTAAACACTTCCTGTCAGGAAAAGAGCGCTTCCTTAATCCTGGAGCTAAACCCACTCGGCCTTTATTTCCAGCAAATGAAAGCATAAAGGAAAAAAAAAAAAAACGACGCCCAGTTCACTGTGGCCGCCGTCGGATTGACCTGAAAACAGTTGGGGTGAATGTATGCTGTATAGGTAAAATATTTAATTTAGTAAATTAAATTAAATTAAATTTCGTTAATAAAATATCTGTAATTTAGAACTAAATATAAATATTACTGCACAACAAGGAGTCTATCCGGACTAAAAATACAGGTCGAAGTATTAAATAAAAGAACTTGCTATGGATGGTGCCTTCCATGAAATACAGAAGAGGGTTATATAACCAGAGGCGACCATGTGCTCTCAGATGTAACCAGGCTCCATGTTTCTAGAGCAGTGCTTTAAAAATACATCCCGTTCCTTACACTTCACCCCCCCCCCCCTCCCCCGTTATTTTCCTGTGGAAAGAGATGCATCCTTCAAACTTGAACTTGTGGTGCTTGGATTATGTTCCTGACTGCTAACCTCGTATGTACGGAAGAGAAAAAACCTGCATGACCCTGACCAGGTTTATTGAATGAACCAGAGTCCTAGTGTAGTCTTTAATCTGGGACGGAAAGAGGAAGACCACAGTTTAGCTCCATTTAACCCGGATCGAGTTTAAAAGCGCAGGTGCTTCTGGGCCAGCTGAGGAAATCTTGCACGTTTTGTTCGCAAGCTCAGAGCCTGGTGAAACATCGCAAACTCTCACGAGCTTATCCTCAACACGTCGCCAACCGCAACGATGGAAACGGCCTGCTAGTATTTAAACTGGGTGGCGTCATCCTCAACCTCATGAATGAAGCTATTTTAGGTCGGAATTTTGAGCATTCCTGCGAAACCGAACCGCAGTTCGTCCTGACTCGTGGTCAGGCACGGGAGGAGTTTTTCCCCTCACTCACTTGACTGCACTGACACTTCCAGGAAGGATGAGCGTGAATTATGTAGAAAAGGTCTTGCATGTAGGAGTGCGCCGTGTTTTGTTTTCTTCACGGTGGAGCAAATGTCAACTATCCTGTCTAACAAAAACAGCCACAGATGCCTGGGATATTTGAGCGAATGCATGTAATCGCTCAGCATTCTAAAGAAGGCAGGCAGTCTCGTGCCTTTCCTTGACACATATTCAATTACATTTCACAACTTCTTACAATGACAACAACAACAAAAAAACCTCCACCATCACAGCAAATGTGTTCTCACTGTTGCCATAGCCACTGAGAGAACCGGACACACAGCTGACGGTGCCAACAAACTCATTTATGACAAGAAACGCCACATATTCTCTGCCTTTGTTCCACCAAGAATTGTATTTAACAAGCTTTAACTGCAAAAATGTGTTATAAAAGAGAGATCCCAAAGCTTTAAAGATTCCCTCAGGTTCATTAGATTTCATAATCCCAGAGAACAGTCTAAATCACTGAGGCTCTGCCATTTGAAATGAATTGAATAGGACATCATGTTGAGATTGTAATTAGGTAAAGAATAAAAATACAACTGGGCATGCTGTTATAGGAAAATAATAAGCGAGAAGGTGATGTGATGCAGCACGAGTTAATATGATCAGCCTATGAAAGTCATTTCATTCCTCTTATTGTAATATAAATATATATATATATATATATATATATATATATATATATATATATATATATATATATATATATATATATATATATATATA
Organism: Kryptopterus vitreolus; assembly: GCA_030449085.1. Lineage (NCBI taxonomy): Eukaryota > Metazoa > Chordata > Actinopteri > Siluriformes > Siluridae > Kryptopterus > Kryptopterus vitreolus. The sequence continues at coordinate 17,764,762 of JACRUU010000027.1, read as the reverse complement.
TATATATACATACACACATTTAATGATACAATATAGATATATTTTTACTTTAAACTTGGTATATCGATATTCTGTATTTAAAATGAACAATTTTATATTTAATTTTCACTGATCATGATCGATCAGTTCATGCTTACTGGCCACTCCACAGCTAACAAGTGCACTATTGGTAATGAAACACTTGTGTAATGTCAGTGTTATAACATAAAAGAACATCTGGTATGCAAAAGTAAAAACAGTACAAATATTAAAGATTATAATTTGGGTAATACATATGTAATACATAATGTACTATTAAAAGTTTAATCTAGATTTACATTTAATTGATCTACATTGTTGCATCAGTTTTACTATGATCTCTGTGTTGTGTTCAGGTATTTGGTGAAACTTACATGTGTTTACACTTGCCAGCTCAACTGAATCTCTGAGTTATCAGGTAATATGTAAATTTACTGATAAACCACAACTAACATCCAGCATTGTGCTTTTTTTCTTGTTGTTTTATGCAAATGATGATCGCCACATCAAAATCTGTGATTTTGCATGCCATTTCCGATGTCTTTAAACATGACAGGCTGTTTAACCGGTTAATACGCACTGGGACTATAGCTTATAAAGGTATTTAATTAGATATAATAAATATATCTATAATATATAATAATAAATAGTGTCCTACAAGTTCAATAAATGTAAAATTCTCACATTTCACATTTGGGGTAACCACAATTAAAGAGAAAGCTATTTCATAACCACATGGTGCAATATATATATATATAATATATATATTATATATATATATATATATATATATATATATATATATATATATATATATATATATATAGTTTTTTTTTTTTTTTTTTAATTTATTTATTTTTTCATTTTACGAATTCAATATGTATTGGACAAATGTGATTTGAATAATCAGGTTATCACAACAGGCTAAAGTTCAATGCCTCCATTCTTCATCCATCGCCTGGCATTCATAAATCAGGACCAGATCACAGAGCTACAGAGAAAGCCATTGCAAATGTCTCACTAACATGTCAGAAAAGAGTCATCATCAACACTAAAGCCCTAAAAGCTCTTCTATAAACGCAAGTTCAAAGAGAAATCCTGCGAAATACCCAAGGGACTGCAACACTTTTCTCATGTTCTGACACAAATATACCTTCGAGTCAGATATTGAAAAAATACCACTGTAGCTGACTATACAATCAACCTATGTTACCCCAAAGCTAACAAAGTCTGCAACATGTCTGCATTTATTAGTCATATCAAATGCAATTAGTTTAACAACAGAATAGCATTACTCTAGCACTACAGCAGGGTTTTGGGACGTGGGCCAAATCCTTGCAATCCCATAATGTATATATTCGCCCTTCTATTTTTCTATTCTCTTTTAATAAGAATCGATCCGTTTAAAAAAAATGCTTGCATCAGCTTAGGTTTTAAACCTGACAGAGATTTAAATTAAATAAGTGATTACGGTGCAACTCCCAGAAGTATCTAAGATACATTTACATCTATTAAGCCACTGTTAGACGCTTGATCCACCTTTTATGTCTCGGCTGCACTCGGCTTTCCTGAAGACTTAATAGACTTAATCAGTAAAACAAACACATCTTTGCTAAACAGACGTGGTGTTCCATGGCATTCGCTCTATATAAATATAGATTTCTTTCTATAAATATTGATTTAAAGCCCTATGGTAATTTGAATGCACACTGCATAGTTAGCATTACTGTAGTCTTAACTAAGTATGGGGAGGCATGAGCAGTCATGTAATGACAGGGATTGATTATTATAACACAACACACACATTTTATTACATAAACATTCAGGGGAATTTCGTTTAAAAATGAAAAATTACAAAAGAAGTAATAACCTTCAAGGGAAAAATTGTGAATAGCCACAGTAACAATCACAACTGGAAAAATGAGCAATATCATCACCACTAAAGTTTGAATTCTGTGAGGTTTTTACCTCAGAAAAGCCGAAAAACAGCCAAAACATTTGCTGACATAAAGCCTTTCTTAGTTATGAGTTTTTTTTCAGCCCAGAGAATTATTTATTTTTACCACATGTAGATTCATTTGCTAACAAAACGAGAATACAAACCTAAAATATTAGCTAAAGATGTATGTATGTTAAAGGTGATACCACAGGTTTACATGTGATGCTAGCCGATCAAGATATTAGGCACAGACATGCTAGAATTAGGTTTTGTCATGGGTGCAAGCATGATAAGTTGCTCAGAGATGAAACTTGATACTTTTCTAGACATTTTCAGGTCACTACTACGACCAGAGGAATATATTTTACCTCATGACATGCTAGCAGAATGCGATTTTGTAGCATGCAATATCTAACCTAATGATAGGATATTCTGTTTGAATGATAAAGTAGCCTGAAAATTGGCCCCGGCATTTGCAATTGCAAATGAGGTAAACACACGGGCGCACCTGAGAGATAAAAATGTAAACAACGTGCTGGGCACTGCGCAAGGTCAGGCGTGAGTCAAAATGTGTATGAAAACGTGTGTGTGTGGGCTTGTTTGACTTAGTGCGTTTGTTTGTTTGCTCCCATTATCTGCTGTTTATGTCTGACTAATTCACTTTGAGAAGTCCTTGAGCACGTTGTGCTGAGAGTGAAGAAAGTAAAGTGTGCGTGCACTGGGGGTTCGCTGGTGTTAATTAGCACTACGGCAAGATGCTAATTGATAATCTACTGAACTCAGTCACTCATGAAGCCCTGATTGTTATAAACCAAAACACATTGAGTGTAATAAAGCCAAGAACTAAGACCTAAAACCATGTTGCACGGTTAAGTCTGCGCGCCATGCAATTCATATGTTAATAGCGGCAATAACAATCCTATATCACTTCATTTCCACCTCAGATACTGCCATCACAGTACAGTCCGACAAGCTTCCGTTAGCCATTGGGCCTCTTAAAGTAACCTCACTGAGGGTCTCGGAAAGAACTAAATGATGTCTCTACTGCAATTGTTCTCAACTTCACTGTTACACTTAATGGACGCAGCTATTGGCAATCTGAGCATTAGCTAAACACTTACATAATTAGGCACCACTAGTGAAGTCATTTAATTATAACTAGCTCTTGTGCAGTGTCCAGAGTATGTGTGTGTTCGTTTCTAGAAACCAACAAATGATAGCCATCCAAATGTGGCCTCATTAATTAAATACGACATACCATTCATTGTGCACACCATGCATTAATGACTGTTCCTTACATTATTAGTATAAAAACACCTTAACGGGGAAATCATCTTTTCTAGTACTATTTGGCAAATATTAGCTGCTGACTGTCATGATATGCCCCCAAAGCCAAACATGACTGTAAAGGCTTCCAAATATTTTGAGTATTTGTAGCTAAATTGAGAATCTTAAAACATCTCTAGACTAGACATTTCTAAATGTAATGACAATTTTAAAACAAATCTGCCAGTATAATGCTTTCAAGATTTCAATTAGTATGAATATATAGAAACATTTTGCATTGTTATATAACTTAACCTATATTCAATACATTTTTATGGTATGTGATATGCCCTTGTCTATGCTCAATTTACATCATGATTGTAAATGGTTTCTTTGATGTCATTTGTCATGAATAATTTCCCCTTTGACACAGCTTTCTGTAAAAAATAACTATGTAGATATAACTATACCTTATTAGTATTAGAAGTTCTATTATTTACTATATAATTCACTGAGGTGGGTAAACTGGCCTCTCCAGTTCAACGTAAGTGTTAATAACGATGTTGGCCAACAGCTACTGTATCCAATTACATGGAGACAAGAATCAGTATTTTTAATTATGCATACTGTTATTTCCTCATATGTGTTCGTGTACATAATGTTAAGCTAAAATCACAGTTTGGAGACAGAACTGCAGGAACGCGGTGATGAGATTTACACTAACATTCTGCTTTGTATTTGTGTTTTTTTTTTTTTTTGTTTCCTACTGCTAAACGCCCCAGGGGGCGCAAACCTTTGATTGATTTCTAATGAGGCTGATGAACATAATGTGCACGTGGGAAGTCAAAAACATATCATTTACCACATTCTACATGTCAAAACGTCTTACCGTTTCAGGCAAATAAGGAATGGATTATTTTAAAAGTTAGTTTACCCAAGTTGTTCCTCACCTATTACAAGTCTAATGGAAACGTTTCAAACTCAGACCCTCCCCCAAAAGCACACAGTATCATATGGACGTTATTCTGCCCACCAGATTCATTACAATTATTATTACAATTAATTTCTCCAAGAAGATTGTCAAAAGAAAACACAATCACTGGTTTGAAAATATTAAAAGCATTAACTATTAAAACCTATTAACGTATTTATTGTGATTTTTTTTCCCTTTGAAATAGCTCACGGTGAGTAAACATGCTTGTGGTTAAACGGTCCCTCAAACAGCTTCTTCCAGTAAAAGTAGGTGGTTCGTAGAAATGTTTATTCACAAAACACGCCAGGCTCTTTAACAAAAGAGCTTGAAATCTGGCTCACTAGTCTTGATGTCATGCACCAAATGGAAAGGAAGTCCTGAATGATTCAGGGGCCCAGAGATAAACAAGAACCCTAGAGCATGTGTCCTGAGGTAGTGTGTGTCAGGGAAGGGTCAAATTTCAGCTTTTCATCACAGGGCCTCAACCCTGAACCAACCAGATTCTCCTGCCTTCGAAGCATATTTCTATACACACGCTCAACACTAACAATTCTCATTTCCTGTCGCATTTCCTACAACGCAGAGCCGCACTTTATACGTTCAATTCTAAGGGGAAAAATAAATATGGAATACGTCTTAAGTTCTAAAATGCTGATAGGCAATGGTTAAAAATCCTTCGCATCCATCATCACACTGAACAGACACTCACATTGGCACAGCGGAGAGTGCGTGTGCCTCGGGGAGTCAAATACAAACGCTGCACAACGGCCGCACGCTACAACACACGGGAGAGTTTGCTGTGGATATCATTTAATTGCTTCCAACCTCGGCCATAACGAGCTACATTACAGCAAAAAAAGCTGCACATGCAATCTGTTGTACTGTAATTTGATGTGTGAAAAAGCCTTTTCTGAGCTGCTAGCAAAAATAAATAAGGTGGACCATTATATCAGGGGGGGCGGGGGTGGGGTGTTTATGTTTGGAAATCTTTATAGTATGGTAGCCAGGAAAAATATCACTATGTTAAAGAACCCACACAAAGAGGGGGTAAAAAAATATTAATTTTAAATTCTTTATTTAGCAAAATCTATATAAACGTGTCTTCCTTCTCAGGAACTATGGATGGTGGCCTCAAGTCCAACACTTTTTTTAAAAGCACAAATCACCATACAAACATTTATTTGTTTCTAGCAAAAAGAGAACATTTCCTGCTAGTTTGAGTGGAAAAATGATTGTAATTTTCTGGCTATCCCCCAATTTTACTTGCTCCCGTTTTCTAGATTGAGTGCACAGGTTGAGAAAGACAAAATTCAGAGAAATCCCATTTCTAAGGTATGCAGAATTAAGAACTTGATCTAGTCAAATATTGAGAAAGGAGAAATGTTAAATGTGAACTATTGAATCATACTCCTTTATTACATGTGAAAGCTTGACTTGTGAAAGGCCTTAGTAGTAACTAAATGGAGATAAGAACCAACATTTTAAGTTCAAATCCCAGGTCACATATTGTCCCTCAGACAAGGCCACATATCATTTTTACACGATGGAATCACAACAAGCACATTTATAGCCTCGTAATATTCCTAAAGTTTCATGAGGTTTGACTCTATTTCTAGCCTTAATCCTTTCAGACAAACTAACAAATTTAAGTTTGAAGGAACAAACTCAGTAACTTAACTTCAGCAACTAAGCACGATTATCTGTTCCATCTAGTGTTCCATCCACATCAGATAATACAAAGTTGTGTGCCATCGACGCACCACTCTGAAATTCGAAGCATGTTCCAGGCCTTTTTTTTATCCGTTTACAGTTACATTTTATGTAATGAAACTGGTTTGTTCATGGTATCACTTACATTATGGCAGATAGAAAACAGTTCCTTCAACAAAAACATTTCCCATCAAGCTCTCACGCCACAAGTTTTGCATGGAAGAAACGAAATATCTTACAGGGTTGGCAATAGAGAGTCTACTAACCATGTGACTATAAATTTTTACTATAGAAATGGTAACGTATAAGAACAAATTTGGGTGTGTTCGAACAAAAAAACATTGCAACGTCCATGATTGTATGTAGCTGAAAGACAGGATTGGGAAATCCTGCACTCGCTTTACCTCAGATTCTCTCTCTGTGTGTGCGCGAGCGTGTGCATATGTGTGTGTGTGTGTGTATGTATGTGCGTGTGTGTGTGTGTGTGTGTGTGTGTGTGTGTGTGTGTGTGTGTGTGTGTGTGTGTGTGTGTGTGCCACACCTTGCAGAGAGGTGCGGCAGGTATGATAGAGAGGAAAAGGAAGTCTAGGATCAGTGACACAGTTTGCACAACTCCAACACTCCTGGCTGATTTCCCGAACGAAAACCAAACCCCTACAACCTGACGTAATTAAACAAACACACAGTGTGTGTGTGTGTGTGTGTGTGGGAAGGGGGGGGGGCATTTTCTGTGTTTGGCTGTTAGATTAGTGGAATAACAAGTGTTAAGCAATAACGTGAAGTGAGTCGAGAGCTGAGGCATGGCGCGACTATGGGAATGGAGCTTTGGTAAATATTAATATCACATCGTAAACAATTCGGATGAAATGACATTGCAGCCCTGATATAAAAAAAAAACAGCATTAGAAAGGTTCATTAGAAAGACACCTGAAGACACCTGAATGTGGATACCATGACACGAACATCCTGCCAAAAGCTCAACACCTACCCGTGCTGAGAAACAGATAATGCAACTTGTTTTGCAGGTTTTGACAAGGAGACCACGTGCAGCGTAGCAGGATCGCACACACACACACACACACACACACACACACACTTACTTCAGCCTGTGGTTGTTGTAACCTGACATCGAGAAAAGCTAACACTGTTATTAGTTAATAACATTAGAATTACATTATGTTTTCCTTTGTATTTGTCTAACATGACATAATAGCATTAAACACAGCACAAATAATATAATATTTGTAAGAATATAAAACAAAATAATATATATTTATTTATATACAAAACCATACCTTTATGTAGTGTATATGTATATTCATCTATCTATGTATCAATTTAAAGCTATCAATTTCCCATTCATACATAGATAGCTAAGCATATACATGGCTACAAAATGTACAATATATAAGTAATAATTTCTTTTATTTTGCTTGTTTTATTGGAAGGCAGAAGGCTTCTGGAGGGACATTTGGCCAAAATACATCCTTGATCTCTCCAAAAAATCTTAATACACCCCAAACATTCGCAGCAAAAATGTGTTGGATTCTATTCATTAAGTGGAGCCTTTCAAATCCTGTCTTTAAATCCAAAGTCCAAAAGCATTTCCACATTTAATCCTTCAAACCTTCATTTGAATCCGAACCAAACGACTTCATACGCATTAAAGCAAAACCTTGAACGATCTTAAAACCTATCACGATGGTCTCTACTGTTATCACGATATAAGTTTTTTACGAGATATATACATTTCTAATCCTCTCTACAGCAATAATGTTCTGAATATGACAAAGATGAGCTATATGTATTGAACCTTCTTGTGGCTTGAGGATGACAAATGAAATGCTGCTGTATTTTGGGAGGTTTTTGGCCTATGGTGTGAGTCAGTGGAATCAGAGAATAATGGATTTATATTTGATTGTTTTTAGTTAGTTACAGTAGGTACAGTTATTTGTTTGTAAAAGTCCAAAAGTCGGGTGAAAAGTGAATGTGAAAGTGCAGGAAGGAATCTGTTTTGCAGGTTACAGTAAAATGCATTGCTTTTTGAGAATTCTTGTTCTAACTTTGTATGTCGCTGTTTTTGTTCCAGGTTTCTGATTTAAGTCTAAGAATACATTTTGCTGAAGTTCTGGAGTCTCTCTACCATGAACAGGTAAAGGAAAACCCTGCGCTGCTCACCTTGTCCGGTTTAGTCTCATGCTCTGCGGCCGGAGATGTGGGAGATCTTGCGCTCCCCGCAGCCGCTTGGTTCGCGCTGCTGCCGCCTCCGGGACCACCGGCACCGGTACCGCAACTACCGGCACCTCCGCCGCCGCCTCCTCCACCTCCAGCACACGGGCTCGTGTTGCTCCTCTCCAGCGTCTCCACTTTGATGAGCCGGTGTTTCGGGGACACGTACTTCACCTCGGAGAGCGGTGCGCCCGAGAACGGAGTGCTGGCGCCGGCCGCGTACGGGTCCTCGAAGTCCAGGTCCTTTTGGAGTTTGTAGGCGGCGAGGATATCCGGCTGCGCTGGGCTCGGGTAGCTCACGCCTACCGTGCCCGCGCCGGCGTGCTGGTAGGCTGCGGCGGCCGCGTGGCAGTGCCGGTAGTCCGGTCTCGGAGGCGCCGGTGGCGAGGTTTTGGCGCTCTTGAATCCCAGGTGCTCCTTGAACCATTTGGCCATGGTGCCAGCGCATCGCTCACCGCTCCGACACGCCGAGGTTTCCGGTTCGGGTTTCCGTGGCTCCGCGTGCGTCTCTCCACTTCAAAACCGCGACTCTTTCTCTATCTCTCCTTCTCTACGGTTTTTCTTTCCTTCTTTCTCGCTCTCCCTCTCTCTCTCCCTCTCCTACTCCCGCTCCCGCTCGCCCGTTTCTGACCCGCGCTCACTTTCCACACTGTGGAAACTCAGACTGCGCGTCCTCCGAGCGCTCAGCCCACGTTTCTCTGCGCGCAACGGTTGCCAGGTTGCGTTTTATTTATATGTATTTTTTAAATCCCAAACAGGTTGCCAGATCGTACCATCCCCATAACACGAATTCACCAAAACTTTCCTTACACACCCCAACAAACCTAATCAGTCTATGTTCATTTTTTATCGGATATTCTCAGGAGTTAAAACAAAATGTAAAACTGCACAATCTGGCAATCTGGTAAAGATTTTTGCTTTGTGAATGGAGCTCTACATCGCCACCTGTCTGTGCGACGCGCTACCGCAGGAGTAGGATTTCTCCAACACTGACAGCTCAGTAACACCAGCGAGAACAAACAAACAAAACAATTACATATAACAAGGTTTCCAATATCAATATAGTTTACTAAAAAACATAAACGCACAACAATACATAACTACACCAATCAGGCATAACAATATGAGCCACACTGACACGTTAACACTGCCATATCTGACACACATACCATCCATTATACTTAACTTTCAATTCTTATCCTTATTCTTACGTCATTGCTTTCTTTTACAGACACTATTGTTATTGATTTATTTTCATTTATTTATTTATTATAAATGTCTGTACTGTTTCTTTTTTCTTTTATGTTTACATACTGGACGATCGTAAGATGCATTTCACTGCATGACGTACTATGTATGTATGCACGTATGTATGTATGTATGTATGTATGTATGTGACAAATAATATTTTATTATTTATCCTAACCGTGAAGTAAATAACACTGATTATCTCTTGGGATGTTCTCTTTGTGTGTACGATATATTAAAAACAATATATTAATAGTATAAGGGCTTTTATTTGCCATGTACACATTACAGCATAGTGAAATTCTTTATTCACATATCCCAGCTTGTTTGGAAGCTGGGGTCAGAGTGCAGGGTCGGCCATGGAGCTCAGTGGGTTAAGGGCCTTGCTCAAGGACCAAAGCTTGGTGATACTCACCTTCCGATCAGTAACCTAGTAACCTTAAACCACTGAACTAGACCCCTTTCCCCAAGTGTAAGGATTTGACAAGGGCTAAATTGTGATGGCTAGACAACTGGGTCATAGCATCTCCAAAACTGCAGTTATTATGGGATGTGTCGCAGTCTTCAGTGGTCACTATCTGTCAAAAGGGTTCCAAGGAAAGAGCAGTGGTGCACCGGCAACAGGGTCATGGGGAGAGAAGACTGGCCCATGTGGTGCGATTCCACATGTAGCTCAATTAGCTAAAGAAGTTAATGCTCACTGGGTCAGAACTGTTTTGTCAGCAAAAGTGGAATCAACATAATAGGCAGGTGGTCATAATGTTATGATGTTATGCCTGGTCGGTGTTGAGGGTGCTGGAATTTGAACTCAAACCTTTGGGTCAGACTACCAGTGTCCTAAGTAATTAAGCTGCCATTTCCCCAGACAGAAGAGAGACAGAGACAAATGACAGCTTTTTGTTGGCACTAAAAGTGTTACAACATTTTTTTCATGAAATTATAGATCGTTCTTTACCATAGTTCCACAAGCAAACCTCATATATCATCATAAAAATGTCATGACCTTCTTTTAGTTACAGCTGACTACATTTGGGGTGAAGAGGAAACCATAGTCTTCTACTTACTGTCCTATATTGCATGAACTTTACAAATATAAAAAAATAACACTAGATTTGTAAAACATAAAATAAAATAAAAAATATTCCAACTAATGACATTGTGAGAAAGAGAGAGAAACAGAAAGTTGTTAGGAAAATTATGATTATCACCATTATAATGTAATGAAAACAGGAACTCACCTGTCTCTTGGAAATTCAGCGTCATATGTAATGATAAACCATTCATTTAACATTGCAGTCTTCTGTCATTTTCAGTAGTGTAAAGGTGATAGAACACTGTTGTTGATATATTAAAATAATGCACACGATATATTTGTAAACCAGAACGATCTGTAGTCCTCCCTTATCAATAGCTCAGCAGGTGACGCGGTTGTTAGTGTTACTAGTCACATGTAACATTCATCTTCATTCATCTTCTACCGCTATATCCGATCTTCCCTCGGGTCACGGGGAGCCTGTGTCTATCTCAGGCGTCTATGGGCATTAAGGCAGGATACACCCTGGATGGAATGCCAACGCATCGCAGGGCACACACACACACTCACATGCACACACACATTCATACACTAGGGACAATTTTCCAAGGTGCCAATCAACCTACCGTGCATGTTTTTGGACCGGGAGGAAACCGGAGAGGCACGGGGAGAACATGCAAACTCCACACACACATGGGACGGGACTCGAACCCGGATCCTGGCGGTGTGAGGCGAACGTGCTAACCACTAAACCACGGTGCCCCATTCAAATGTAACAGCGTTACGTAATTTAATTATAAAATGAATGTGACAGTAATGGATGAATGGATGGGGCAGGGGCAATATGATTTTTTGCCATACTAGAGTAAAGCATAATTATACATCCACTACAGTGGGTGGCGCTCTCAGTTTCAGAGTATGTGCAATGTGGAGAAAAAATACATGGAAGCGTAAGAAGCATGTACCACAACCTGCCCCACCCCCAACAAACTGATTCTGGTGCAAAAATATTGCAAAAATATAAAACATTTTTCCGAGGGTTTGAAACTTTTTTACTTACAGTGTTAACTTAAAAGTGCCACCTAGTGGATAAATGAAAGAAATCAGAAAGTAATCAGTTACTTAACTTTTATAAAGTAATTTTCAAGTTACCCTACTTATTACATTTTGAATAGGGTTCTTTGTAATCTGTAATGTATTACATTTCCAAAGTAACCTTCCCAACACTGGTGTTCGGACGCCTCGATTAAATTGCGCCACTAAACAATGTTCACCGAAGAAAGCATTTGTATTGAGCCATGAGGTCACTTTTATGAGCAGAGAGCGTCGTCTTTCCTCCATAAAAAATAAAAAGTACAAGCGTTTAATTTCAGCAAGCATTATATGATTATTTGTATCCCCTAGTGATCTATACACCTACAGTGTCCGTTTGTGTCCAACCCACATATCCGCCAGAGCTGCTAAATCAACGTTGCGCTTTCATGGTTTGAAAGGAAACCTGTACTTCACTTATGGATCCTTGCAGTAAAAGCCCCAGCGCACCTTAACTCATTACAGCGTGACCTGACAGCTCGCCTGAAACTTTTCAGAAATGCTGAAATTAAACAAGTGAAAAACCTGTCCCTGGATAGAGCTGTCATCCGAAGAGCTGTCACAGCCTCTGCGGCATGTGGCGAACTGTACACACACTCTTAATAATCCAGAGCCTGACATTTCCCTCCACAGAAGTGGCTCACACACACACACACACACACACAAAGACGACACGACAATAGTCAAGCGGGGACTATGGCATTTTTTATGAAGCAGTATTTCTTTTTAATGGCTCGATGTCCTCTAAGCAAAGATCACAGAACTTAGTGAGTGGCTTAACCCCGAAGAGCCTTCAAGGGCTGTTTTTTCCCCCATAGCGGCACTATTTCACTACTAAACAGCTTACAGGAGCTTATTCTTATTCTTATTCTTGAACCCCTCCGTAGATTCATTTCATTTGAAAATTTGTTCTGTACGAACAAATCCTCTTTTGCATTATTATTATGATGATGCTAAAAAAAAAAACCTGTGTCCCCTCCCGAATGGCTCAATGGGTTAGGTCTGGTATGAGTCTGAATTGCTGAGCTTTGTAGGATCGAATCCCATATTTAGGTTATGGTTTGGTCTTATAAATGACATGTTGACAAAGAAAGTCCAAGCCCTATAGTGGAATATGTGATGTGTGTGTGCACATGCAAGCATGAGAAAGAGAATGGAGGCTCAATCATAAACTCTTTATTTGTAAAAGAAAGTAACATTGCAACCAGGACAAGTTGACCAAGTATAATTTAATTAAATGTTTAAATTTTGCAGTTGTTGTTTTGTCCAGCATTTGGCTAGTAAATTGTATTCATGACTTGTAAATGACTTGTGTATATCTATATATACACACACATATGTACACACAAACACTCACATTATGCATGTATATATATAAAGTTACAAGCAGCGATGACGGACCCAAGCCCATTTTACATGGCTGCCAGGTTTTTGGATGGATGGACGGATGGATGGATGGATGGATGGATGGATGGATGGATGGGAAATTTGCGCCTGCGCATCGTAATTCTGGTGCTATATAGTCCCACTATTAGAAGTCGCTTGCGTTTGGCCGACCAAAGAGAGAAGGCGCAGTGTGCATGGCCATCAATACCGAGTAAAAGTTTAATTTTCCTTTTGTATTACAGAAAACAAAAAAGTAAAGACTTAATTTTAAACACAGCATGTTTTTGCTTTTGTATTACAGAAAACAAAAACAGATAAAGACTTGACCAGTCTTTTGGATAAACACAGCATGTTTTTGCTTGTTTGATACAGTGTACACACACATGGCTTTAGCGCAAGAATACTGAGGATGAAAAGGGAAAGTTGCGGTGTTTGTGGCGTGTTACACAAACAAATAGGGGATGGGTCACTTTGTACTATATATATATATATATATATATATATATATATATATAATATATATATATATATATATATATATATATATATATATATATATATATATATATATATATAGGGGCACGGTGGCATTACGTGGCTTAGTGGTTAGCCTGTTCACCTCACACCGGCAGGGTCCGGGTTCGATTCCCGTCTCGGCCGTGTGTGTGTGGAGTTTGCATGTTCTCCCCGTGCATCAGGGGGGTTTTTCTCCGGGTTCTCCGGTTTCCTCCCGGTCCAAAAAACATGCAGGTTGATTGACACCTTGGAAAATTGTCCCTAGTGTATGAATGTGTGTGTGATGTGTGTGTGTGTGTGTGTGTGTGTGTGTGTGTGTGCCTGCCCTGCGATGGGCGATGGGTTGGCATTCCATCCAGGGTGTATCCTGCCTTAATGCCCATAGACGCCTGAGATAGGCACAGACTCCCCGTGACCCGAGGAAAGATCGGATATAGCGGTAGAAGACTATATATATAATAATATTAATGAATAATATTATAATAATATAAATTATGTATAAATTTTTTAATTAATTATAAATAAAATAAATAATATATATATAATAATAATAAAATAATTGATGATGAGGATGAGGATGAGGATGAGGATATATATATATATATATATATATATATATATATATATATATATATATATATTCCTCTAAAAAACGGACAAACGGGTAAAGGAAAGAAAAACGTCTGTCCATCTATCCCTCTATAGATAAATTTTTTTCCTTTACCCGTTCATCCGTCAGTTATGAGGCTCTCGAGACTTGTAAGAAAGATGAATTACTTCGTGGTCTATGTTAAAGATAGAAATTCGAAAGCGGACGCCACAGAGACTGTTGTGCCTGGTGCTTCCATGAGTGAAGGCTCGGTTGTATGAGCCTCGTTGCCTCAGTTTGATCTTCTCCTTCCCAGATCGGAAGTATATCCGCCGGGGTTTCGGCAGATTGCCGCTTCAAATTGCGTGTTTCTCGTCTCCAGATGGAGGCAAAAAAGAGAACTGAGATACGGCACGCCGAGGCGGAGTTAAAACTGGCTGTTCGCATGTTGGAGCTTGAGAGCGAGAAGGAGATTCGGTTCCGTGAGTCGGATCTTAAAGCAAAGGAGTTCTCCCCAGTCCAGCCATGACGCCCGGTTCCTCTCGCTCCAACTGTCTCATTAACCCCGCCGCCGCCTTTTTTCTGCACAGTCGGGTGAAAGTGAAATTCCTTCATCTGACTTTGATGTAAGTAAACATAGTAGCGCTAGTTCACTTACGGGAAAGTGAAGTGAACACTTATTTTAGTGTTTGAAAGGCTTTGCTACTACGTTGCGTTTTCCTAACGATATGGGGCATTGTTGTTACAGTGCAAGTTGGCAGGAAAAAGCACAAGGAGTATGTTTCACCTTATGGCTCGAGGAAGGTATTCGGTATGATGTGGTTAAGAATATAATTTTTTATATTATATTATATATTTTTTTAAGAGTTAGAAGGTGGTTAATAAACAGGTGGTCATCTTCTGGAACTTGCTGATACGTAAATAAATATAACACTGCTCTTTTTTGCATGTTAGGTGCAGCAATGACGTAGAGAATGTGCGGTTTTGCCTGATTGTTTTCTCCCTCTGTCGCTCCACTGATCTTTCCTTGAAAGCAGGTGCCTGTCTGTCATTGACGTGGTTGGAGATCTGCTACAGACGCTGACGTCACCTAAAGAGGCGGGGCTTCATGGATTTCAGCGGCCAGGAGTCGGATAGCAGAACCGGGAGCCAGATGTTTTGTCCCTTAACTTAAATATGGCCTCCCTGTTCAGTGTGTAGAGTTCCTGTGAGTGCTAAGAACTATACTATATGTATTACTCACGCTTCCGACTTCCCAGTGTTAATCCTGTTACTACCAGTCCGAACGCGCTGTGTGTACAGGTAGTTTGAGCCTCCACGTTCCCACATGTAGGAAGAGTTCTGTTTATACACACTAGTGTTAGAGGCGCTACCCTCTGTATTTTTCGGCAGGTCAGCTTCTAGATAGTTAGGGAAGCTGTTTTGTTGTTTGTTTTGGCGCCGGAGGTGGACTCGACCCTCCTCTGTGTATTTTGTTTATTTGCTGGGTTTTTTCTTATATTTTATCTTGTATGTTTGATAGGATGCTTCTGCTTTGCTTTGTTGTGTTTGTTTTTTTTTGGGTGGAGTGCGGAAAATCATGCATACACAGAGTATATGTGACACACCAACAATAAATATTCTATTTCCAGTATGTCTGTCAAATTAATTTTCTTCAGCTTCTTTATGAAGTTGCATATGCAGATGTATTTAAAATGCTAGAGAAAATGTTACTTGCATGTGGTACTAATTTTATTCATTTTGTTCTGATGTGTGAAATGAAGTACAGGCCTTCAAATTTATGGTAATGGTTTTTAACTGTGTTCTAGCTTGTGGGGTGTAGGCTTGAAAATTTCCAAGTATTTATTATTATTATTATTATTATTATTAGTAGTAGTAGTAGTAGTATTGTTTTTATTGTTTTTATTATAATTATTATTGTCATATCGTACATGTTATGCTCGGTCCTTGCAGTAAAACTCTCATATGCCTGTACCTGAGTGCAAAGCACATGGACAAATAAGAAATAAAGTACACAACAATACATGCAATTCAGTACCTGGAAAATAATAAATATGTTTGTGTAGAATTCCCCTTTCTAATGCCTCTTATGTGCATATACACATGACTGTCTTAATGTTTGTGTTCTGTATGTTTTTAGAAAAAAAATATCTCTCTCCATATATATGGTTGGGAGAACTCTGAATTTTGTCTTTGTGGAATCTATGAATTGATTACAAGAGAATGGACCTAAAATAAATATATAAATACATGCATTAGTGGGACCATGACAGTGCTGAAAAATATACATTCTATTATAATCAATACAGTATCAATCAAATATGCAACTCAATTTAATACATTTGTCTTATTAAAATCTATAGATTCCATAAAGACAAAATTCAGATTTGTGCATTTACAACTGGTAGGATAAAGTGCTCACTTTTTTGAAATTGCTAAAAACTTTTTCCTTAATTTTACCCTAGTTGATTATCTGTAAGCATAATGATAACACTTGGGAAAGGAATTTGTGCTATCTTGAAGCCTGTTGCCATGGTGATCCTTTAAAAAAAAATTCATGTTCTCATATCTCATGAGTAAAAAGGACTGATGTACTGGTGTGAAGCGCATTGACAGTGTAAGTGGTTATGAGGAAGGCCGGCATGTGTGGGCCCCGAGCGTGGTACAGGTCTGTCACAGTGCCCCTTGGAACTTTGTTGTAAATTCTTCTGTGTAATTCATATTCAATCGAGCCTAATATCATTAAACTTTGCAGACATTTAGATCATATTTAAATAGCATTAAATTAGAAGCTGTGGTCTGTGTACAAACGTAACCAAATGGTTCTGGTATGTGGAGTGTATGAGGAGTAAAATTGTAATGAAAATGAAACTGAACTGCATCAATCATTACAGACTATAGTTTAAACAATTCTCAGTATCTTACTTTTGATATTTAAGTACATTTAAAAAGTTATATGAGTAATATTTAAGCTATTTAAGGGCCACTTCCAGAAAAAAAAACACGTTTTATGTTCAGTAAAAAGTAACTGGATGATTTCAAGACCAGATCATTTCATCATCTCCTTTTTATATGAATACCAATGAGGCGGACATTCTGAATTTCAGGACACACTTTACTTCCGCATTTGCCTGAGACACCCGAGACCGAACACCCGAGAATCTACCTGGTTAAAAAGATAGTCTTTGTACGAGGTTACACACATACACATATATACATATACATATACTGTACATATATTTTATATACACACATATATATATATATATATATATATATATATATATATATATATATATATATATATATAGATATATATATATATATATATATATATATATATATATATATACATACACACACACATATACACAAGTTCCCAGTTCCTATCTGCATACATACATATATACATTTACAAATTCCCATTTCCCATCTAAATACATACATTTACTCCCATATGAATACATACATACATTTACAAGTTCCCAATTCCCATCTACATACACACATACAAACACATACACATTTACAAGTTCCCATCACCCATCTAAATACATGCATACATAACCCTAACCCTTATAGGTTCCCAGGTCCCATCTGCATCCATTAAGCCATCCATCCATCCATTCACAAGTTCCCAATTCCCATCTGCATTCACACATACATATAAGTTCACAGCTCCCATCTAAATGCATACGTACATACATTCATGCATAAATAAATGGCATAAAGGGCTTCACATTTATGGGGATAGTATTTAACTGTGTTACTATGGAGAATTAGTTTTCTTCTTATTTTTCTTCCTTTTTCATCGCGTAACTAGTCCCACAGTTTTTATTACAATATATTGTATAGGTTCATATAGGATACATTATATAACATATTCAAGGCTAAAGTCACCAGACATAATTTTGTTTTTATATCTAGAAATAAATTTGGTCTGTGATTTTTGGATGTAAACATATGTAAATGTTCTAAATGGGGGAGCAGATTTTAAAATGAGAAGTTATATAAAAATATATATATATTTTTTTTTAAAGGGGGGAAAAAAATCAAGAATTTCAATAATATTTTAGAATCTAGGAAAAATAAATAAATAAAGTTTCCAAGAACCCTTTTTTCCATCCATCCAAAAATTTTTTTTAAGGTTTGTTTACATTACAAGCACACACAAGAATGGAGACTCAACAATTTATTTGTAATATAAAGTAACAATACAACAATTTGATGGATTGGATGTTTTGATGGGTTGGTGTGATTTGGATGGATGGATGATGGATGGATGGATGGATGGATGGATGGTAGGGACAATACAACATGGATGGATGGATGGATGGATGGATGGATGGATGGATGGATGGATGGATGGATGGATGGATGGATGGATGGATGGATGGATGGATGGATGGATGGATGGGATGGATGGCATGGATGGCGGTATGGTGGAGGGATGGATGGATGGATGGATTGCATGGACTTGGATGGATGGATGGATGATGGATGATGGATGATGGATGGATGGATGGATGGATGGATGGATGGATGGATGGATGGATGGATGGATGGATGGATGGATGGATGGATGGATGGATGGATGGATGATGCTGGATGGAGGATGGATGGATGGATGGATGGATGGATGGATGGATGGATGGATGGATGGATGGATGGATGGATGGATGGATGGGATGGTTGGATGGATGGATGGATGGATGGATGGCTGGATGGATGGATGGATGGATGGCGATGAGGAGGGGTGGGTGGATGGGTGGATGGTTGGATGGGTGGATGGGTGGGTGGATGGGAGGATGGATGGATGGATGGGGGGATGGATGGATGGAGGGATGGATGGATGGATGGATGGATTGGATGGATGGATGGATGGATGGATGGATGGATGGATGGATGGATGGATGGATGGATGGATGGATGGATGGATGGATGGATGGATGGATGGATGGATGGATGGATGGATGGATGGATGGATGGATGGATGGATGATGGATGGATGGATGGATGGATGGATGGATGGATGGATGGATGGATGGATGGATGGTGGATGGATGGATGGATGGATGGATGGAGGGATGGATGGATGGATGGATGATGATGGATGGATGGATGGATGGATGGATGGATGGATGGATGGATGGATGGCTGGCTGGATGGATGGATGGCTGGCTGGCTGCTGGATGGCTGCTGGATGGCTGGAATGGATGGCTGGATGGCTGGCTGGATGGCTGGCTGATGGCTGGATGGCTGGCTGGCTGCTGCTGGCTGATGGATGGATGGACTGGCTGGCTGGCTTGGATGGCTTGGCTGCTGCTGGCTGCTGGCTGGACTGGCTGCTGGCTGGATGGATGGATGGATGGATGGCTGGCTGGCTGGCTGGAGGCTGGCTGGCTGGCTGGATGGCTGGATGGCTGGACTGGCTGCTGGCTTGTATGGCTGGCTGGCTGGCTGGCTGGATGCTGCTGCTGGCTGGGCTGGATGGAGCTGCGCTGCTTGGCGGGCTGGCTGGCTGGGCTGGCTGGCTGGCTGGCTGGCTGGCTGGCTGGCTTGGCTTGCTGGCTGATGGATGGACCTGATGCTGCTGCATGGCTGGCAGGCCTGGCTTGGATGGACGAAGGATCCCTGGATGGATGGCATGGATGTTTTTAAAAATTAAATTAAAAAATATACAAATAAAAATACATACCTGCATACATACCTCAGAGTTCATCACTTGCCAGTTAAACTAACCTTCTTCATCTTCTCCCAGTTGATAAACCAGCTTCGGTGAACTGATCTCGTTCAGAGGCTCTCTTTTAAAGTCCAAGCCACGCCCCCTTCGATGAAACCAACGTGAAAATTAAGCAGGTACATTCGAAAGAAATTATGTACATATTCACATCACTACCTGTAAAACATCATCTCTACCCGAACCTATATACATGTATTGTCAATATAAATAGACAAAATAACAATAATATGCACATAAACAATAAAATAAGCATATTATGAACACGTAGACTTTGTACGTTTCCCTTTAATAATGTAAGATGGAACAGTCGACTTCCGGGTAATTTGAGCCTGCTTGCCTTAATTATGGCACTATATAGCCCCACTGTTCGAGCGGCGCTTGGCTTTGGTCGGCGGAGTATTTTGGTTAGCCACCGTCTGAGTTATTGTTAGGGGGATGTAAAAGAAGTGGACACTTATTTTAGTGTGTTTGAAAGGTTTGCTACTACGTTGCGTTGCTCTAACGGTATAATGGGCGTTTTTTTTTTTTTTTTTTTTTTTTTTTTTGTTGTTACAGTGCAAGTCTTCCGTATGATGTGGTTAAGAAAACAATTTTACGGGTTTATGAAATTGTTCCAGAAGTTTCGGAACCTGAAAGAAATCGTCTTCTCGGGCGTTTGTGGAATTTGTGCGTGAGAAGTGTATTGTCTTTGATAAATGGTGTAGCAAGCACGAATAATGTGAATGATTATGCATCACTCCGAGAACGCATTTTACTGGAGGAGTTTAAGAAGTGTATCCCTGCGCGGATAATGGTTTACTGAAATCACTGCGCTGTTTCTACGCTGTCTCACTGCGGTCTTCAGTTCACACTCACTCATAAAACGGTCTTTAAATGCAGTAGAAAAGAAAGTATAAGTGAAAGTAGACCTAAACCCGTTCAAAGTATTCACTCACCTCCTAGAGTTCGGGAAAATCGCTCGTGTTTTTGTACTGTCATAGGACTGGACACAGTGCAGCCAACTGTCACTAAAGCGCAGAGTGGCTCTTGCAAGTCCTAATAATGGTGTTGCTCTTGTGGATCCTTGCTATGAACCTTTTATCTTGGTTGGGGAGGTTATGTTGCCGAACGAGGAGAATGCGGTGCCTGTTAAAATTAAGAGACCCCGGAACAGCTCAGTTGTTTATTTTAACGTGTGTATTGCCGTTTTCGAGCTCTTCGCTCTGCGGGTCGCGTGTGGTTTGTCAGGGTGGCCGTAATTATGGCACTATATAGTTCGGGCGGAGGACAACCTGCTAATACGCAAGTAGATATAACACTACTCTTTTTGCTTGTTACCTTGCCTGATTGTATTCGCCCTTTGTCTCTGCATTGTGTTTCCTCGACAGTAGGTACCTGTCTGTCGTTGGCGCCGGTTGGAGATCTGTAAAGCCCTCACTGAGCTGACGTCACCAATAGAGGCGGGGCTTCGTGGACAACCTGCCAATACGTATGTGGAAACCTCTTAATGATGCAACCTATAAGAGCACTCATCAAATAGTTGTGCCGTCGGTGTTTAAACAACGTGTGTTATGTCTGGCTTCATCAAAGTCTGTGGTCTGGTCGATTCGGTGTAACAAAAAAAAAAAAAAAAAAAAAAACATGAGTGGATTTTAAATCACTTCATTTGAACCGGGTTTGAAAGAGTGTATCCGATTACTGTCGCAGTTATCGTATATGTCAAACCACCGGCAAGCCTAATCACACTGTTTCCCCTGCTCCCATGCGTCCTATTCCAGTTATAGGTGAACCATTTGAACGTGTGTCAGACTGTTTCGGTCCCTTACCCAAGTCAGTCAGGTTACTAGTTTTTACTGATGATTGTGTGGATGGATGGGTGGATTTTCCTGAAGCCATTCCCTTACGTCGTATTACTTCTCCGATTGTAATTCGGGCTTTAATCATTTTCTTTTCTACGTTACGTAATGTAACTGTATAAATGTTCCATCCGTGTTGGTTCAAGGCTCCTTTAAGTAAATCCTCCGTTAATGGGGTAGCGCTTTCTATTGGTTGCGTGGTGGCGCTGTTGCCCACTGGGTTTGAATCTGTAGCCGAGGTATGGAGAACTGCTGTGGGTAAGTCGTTTCTGTTTTAACTCCGTACTCAGTTAAAAATATCAGTTCACATGGAACTATTCGACACTATTTGGAAGGTATTGAACATTATAGACACTTCATTTTTGCATGTGTTGTTTTGATCCTTTTTTTGTGCGTGTCTTGATGTACCCTTTCTTTATGCGCCATTTTGCCATGTGCTCCTGTAGCGGAACCCTGTTCTGAATAGGTGGAGGTGTAACTTGCCATTTATCTCTTGCTGCTCCGTGTGCAGGAAACAAATAAATACAAATATCATCCAGTCCAGAGTGCGAGTGCTGATGAAGGGTCGGACAAGCCGGCTCGGATCACAGAGAGAGAAAAAAACAGAAGGTGACATAAGGTTATTCAGTCAGATTAGGATACACGCGTTTCACTAGTCACTAAAGTCAAGTAAGCATTGTTTGGACACGGGTAGAGATTGGGATGAAGGCGTACTTTTAGTGTTAATTGGTTCTCAAAGAGTCTTTCGTGTCTGATAGTTCCGTTGGAAAGTCAACGAACCTCTTGGACTTGGTGCCTAGCTTTCGGGAAAGGCTACACAAGCGTGGGAGGTCGCTAGAACTTTGGTTTAATTTTATAATTAAAAGGTTGTTTCTAAGAAAGAAAATTAGTTGAGGTGGATTATGTAATTAAAACTCCAGAGCGTCAGAAACGTACGCGAGTGCGGCACATTAATATGTTGAATGTGTATCATTCCAGGGAAGGTCTTGAACGGTGTGATGTGCCGCCTTCAGCTCCCATCGCTCTGATCTCTCCCGTGCCGTAGGTAAAATCATCGGCTGTAGAGACACAAGAATGGTCGGCGCAGAATGCGTCTTTTGTTGGTGCTAGACTGCCAAATTCCGAAACTTTGTGCGAGTTACCATCTACACTCGCTCGTTTCGATCCAGCGAGAGAATATTATTAGTCTCATAAGACGAGTTTCCGGCCATTTTTGGAGACGTACCCGCACAAACTTGTGTTCTCCAGCGTGACATTTAGGTTACTCGTACTATCCCGCTCAAACATTGTCCGTATTGCGCCAACTCGGTAAAAAGAGATGTAAAAAAAAATGCGCCCGCTACATTTAAACGGCTGATTAATATAGTGTTGGGTGATGTATATGTATGTTGTATGTTCAGCATATGCAGACAACGTGGTCGAGTATTCTTGTCACTGCCCCACTCACGCGAAAACAAGGTTTTTCTGAGGTTGGAAAAATAATCTTTAACATTAAATCTAGCTAAACGCAACTTTGCTCAAGCGACTCTTACATGTTTGGGAAGTTCGTAATCTGGGTGAAAAGGTGACGGCTATAGTTAACTTCCCTGTTCCTAAGACTATAAGGGAGTTGAGTAGAGATCTAGGCATGGCTGGGTATTACAGGTTTGTGTTTTTTATTTATTTATTTATTTTCCCCAAATAGTGCCGGTTAGGTGCAGCAATGACGTAGAGAATGTGCGGTTTTGCCTGATTGTTTTCTCCCTCTGTCGCTCCACTGATCTTTCCTTGAAAGCAGGTGCCTGTCTGTCATTGACGTGGTTGGAGATCTGCTACAGACGCTGACGTCACCTAAAGAGGCGGGGCTTCGTCGATTTCAGCGGCAAGGAGTCGGATAGCAGAACCGGGAGCCAGATGTTTTGTCCCTTAATTTAAATATGGCCTCCCTGTTCAGTGTGTAGAGTTCCTGTGAGTGCTAAGAACTATACTATATGTATTACTCACGCTTCCGACTTCCCAGTGTTAATCCTGTTACTACCAGTCCGAACGCGCTGTGTGTACAGGTAGTTTGAGCCTCCACGTTCCCACATGTAGGAAGAGTTCTGTTTATACACACTAGTGTTAGAGGCGCTACCCTCTGTATTTTTCGGCAGGTCAGCTTAAAAGCTGTTTTGTTGTTTGTTTTGGCGCCCTCATTGAGTCCACCTGCGCGGTTCATCCCACTTCTGTGCATTTTCTTCGTTTGTTTTTTTTTTTGTTGTTAGTTTTCTTTTTCCCTTGTATATATCTTGTATGTTAGGGGGCACGGTGGCTTAGTGGTTAGCACGTTCGCATCACACTGTCAGGGTCCGGGTTCGATTTCCGTCTCGGCCATGTGTGTGTGGAGTTTGCATGTTCTCCCCGTTCCTCAGGGGGTTTTTCTCCGGGTTCTCCGGTTTCCCCCCGGTCCAAAAGTTCTCTGTATGTTTGGTAGGTTGCTTCTGCATTGCTTTATTTTTCTTTTTGAGGAGCAAATTAAGGTTCATTTTCTGTAGCCTCTCTATGTATTTAAAATGCTAGAGAAAATGTGTGTTATTGCATGTGGTACTCATTTTATTTATTTGTTTTCTGATGAGTAATTGTAAAGAGTGAAATGAAGTACAAGCCTTCAGATTTATGGGGATAGTTTTTAACTGTGTTCTGGCTTGTGGGGTGTAGGCTCGAAAATGTAAATAAATAAATAAAATGTATTTATTATTGGTATTATTATTAGGGGTTCAAGCACATACTGGCGAAATTCTATTGTAATTGTAGTTATTATTATTATTATTATTATTATTATTTTGCCCGAAAACTGATCATGCAGACCAAACCGTAAGCTCTAGAGACTTGAAACTTCGACAGATGGTAGAGCTTAATTTGGGAATAGTATCAACCCAGTTGGCCACAGGGGAGGAGCTATACTCCAAAGAAATTCATTTTTTGGTCATTAAAAAAAAACTTTATATATTTATGGAATCCTTGGGTCAAACCAAACAAAATCCTCATTGATTGTTTTATGCTTAAGTTTGCTTTTTTCGTAAAAATTGGTTATGTTAAAAACCTACTATTTGCGCACTAGTCATAGGTTTTATGCAGAACAAAACCATTGTAGAAATGTTCATTAGACGTAGCTTATCAATAATTATCCAAAGAACATCATCAACGTTGCAACGGCTCACCTAAAAGTTCAAAGTAGGCGGGGCCACATTGATAAAATTGGCTATAACTCATGAACGCAATAATATATCTTCATGAAACTTGGCAAGTCTCTCTGTCCTCAATCCTTGGCCAAGTAGCTTTGCCACATAGCGACACTAAAAAGAGAAAAAAAACTTTTTGTTTGCAGGAAAGTGTGCAGGAAAAAATGCACGTCCGGAATGGCATGGGAGGCATATTGGTGATGTAGGTTTTTTTAAATGCTGAGCTGATGCAGTGGAGAGTTACATTCCTGTTTCAGCAAGTCCAAGAAGGTTATTAAACAAGCCCACAAAGTCTTAAGTGGCTTGAAAAAAGGCATCTGAATGCCGTAACTGCATCATTTTTTAAATGAATTTTTTTGCCTTTTTTTTTTTTATTATTATTTTCACTCAGACTGCACAAGCACTGTACGTTCCCTAATCACTAATCAATGTTTTCACATCCAATGAAGTGATATGGAGTTAAGCAGTCACTTTAGATGTGTGGGAGGAATTTAACATGAGTGCACTCCTCCCTGCATTATCACACTTCATTTCAGTTCCCAATGTAATTCAAATCTTATTTTCCCAAACCCTTTTTTTTTTCTCTTTCAACCTGTCAACAACATTATCAAAGCATATACCCAGTTGATTAAAGGTAGATTACGTTCAACAGCCACCTGAACCGTTTCATTACATCACGCCGAGAGAGGAGAGAGGCAGCGAACAGAATGGCCTATTGGTCTGACATTTAGAAGTGTCTATGAATATATATTCATCTGATCGCACATTTCCCTCCTCTGCTTTCTCAGCTGTGCTTTTCATCAGATCAGGGAAGAAAAACGATAAAGAATGAGAACGTTTGCGAGAATGCACTCGGATACAGTTAATATCTGCTTTATATATATATATATATATGTATATAGGTTTTATATATATATATATATATATATATATGTATGTATATAGGTTATTTATATATATATATATATATATATATATATATATATATATATATATATATATATATATATTCAAAGTAACACTGATGCTTGCCTACAAAGACAACAACGGATCTGCACCTTCTTACCTTGGAGATCTTTCAGGAGAAGTTCAAGGCTCTTCTCTGTTCTGGTGGAATGAACTTCACCTTCACCTGGACGTCCGAACAGCCGAGTCACTGGCTATCTTCAAGCGACTCTGAAGACCCCTATCTTCTCCACACACACAAAAAAAACTCAGATGCGTTTAAGGTTGTTTGTATCTTAAGTTTTTAATCGATCATACCAGAGTTAATTAATTTATTCTTAGACGGAGACTTAAAGCACATTTTGTAGGCCGCTCTGGATAAGGGCGTCTGCTAAATGCTGTAAATGTAAATGGATACATTAAGTGGTTATAGGAAGTGATCTGGCATGAACTGGCCTGGAGGTCTCTTTCTGTACTTCAGCTTAGAAAAAATGCTAATATTCCTTTAAATCACATGACCACCGGACTCTTATCAGCTCTTCTTCCTCCATCGGTCTTGCCCAAAAAATATATTACGACATATTTTTACACTTATCCCGAACTTTTGCAAACATCTTACTGCAAACGGTTTGCCGTTATAACATGCTGCAATGAAAACACAATGGATTCGATTTATGAATATTCATTTAGAACCAAAATGATGAAAACGTTCAATGCGTCCACATTAAAAATGCAGATGTATATTTTATAAAGCCATAGACGCATAATCATATGACTGATAGGGCGGTATATAATAGAGGTGATTTATGCGTAACCTACAGCGTGGTACATAGGCACGGAAATCTAAATTTAAACCCTACAGAGATTATTCCTGTCAAACATAATTTCACAGGCTAAATTATTTCCACAAACTCCATCCTGTGGAGACACAGTTATTTTCCTCTCGTTTTTCCTGTTTATCTTCGGGGGCTTCCCGTCTCATTTATCTTGCAGCCCAGATGCAGTGCTCTGTGAAATTATTTTGTAATTTTATCCTATTTATTTATTTATTTTTACACGATGAACCCAAATGCAGGAGCAACACGAAGGGATTCTTGCTGGCTGGCCCACTTTCCCTATACTGAGGGTAAAATAGGGTTAAAGAGTGATAGAAAAAGAGGACGTTGTGTTTATAACCTTAAGAACTGTTGCAGAATCATATAAATTGTCCTATGATCACCTCATGACTTATTTATAGTGTTTGCAATCAAAATATCATTTCTACACACTCAAGAATATTTTGCATTAGCAATAGTTAGCATTATTCCTATTCCTATGAGCGTTTCAAAGGAGTGAATTTGATTTAATTAATGAATGAATTCATCTTCTACCGCTTTATCCGATCTTCACTCCGGTTGCATGGAGCCTGTGCCTATCTCAGGCTTCTTGGGGCATCAAGGCAGGACACAACCCATTGCAGGGCACATACATACATTCACACATACACACACACACTAGGGAGAATTTTTCGAGGTGCCTACCATTTGCATGTTCTCCCCTTGCATCAGTGGGTTCTCCTGTTTCCTCCCGGTCCAAAAACATGCACGGTAGGTTGATTGGCACCTTGGAAAATTGTCCCTAGTGTGTGAAAGTGAGTGTGTGTGTATGTGTGTCCTGCAATGGGTTGGCATTCTATACAGGGTGTATCCTGCCTTGATGCCCAAAGACACCCGAGATAGGCACAGGCTCCCCGAGGGAAAAGTCGGGTTTATCGGTAGATGAATGAATGAACATTCATTCATTCATTCATCTTCTACCGCTATATCCGATCTTCCCTCGGGTCACGGGGAGCCTGTGCCTATCTCAGGCATCTATGGGCATTAAGGCAGGATACACCCTGGATCGAATGCCAACCTATCGCAGGACACACACACTCACATTCACACACACATTCACACACTAGGGACAATTTTCCAAGGTGCCAATCAACCTACCGTGCATGTTTTTGGACCGGGAGGAAACCGGAGAACCCGGAGAAAAAAACCCCCTGAGGCACGGGGAGAACATGCAAACTCCACACACACATGGCCGAGACGGGACCGGACCCTGGCGGTGTGAGGCGAACGTGCTAACCACTAAGCCACCGTGCCCCTCACATGAATGAACATAATATAGTAAAATATAACATAAACAATAAACAAATAAAAAAAAATATGAAGTATAAAAATCCTAAAAATATATTATAAGTACAAACTATTCACTGCTACTGTTACAAAAATGTAATCAATACCTTCCAAACAATCAAAATCAAGAAATTAGGAGCGCTCTGGTACGCATGAATTTAAACACTGATGTAAAATGCAGCACTCAAGTAGCAACAAAAGCAAACGATATAGAAATATAGTCATATCCCACTCTCTATCTTTTTCAGCTGCTGGAGAAAACTTTTACAGCAATCATTCAGTATGATTCACTTTCTCATGTCAGTGTGTCTGAATCTTTCTCCATTTCTGCTTCTCTATCTGTCTTTATCTCTCTCTCTCTCTCTCTCTCTCTCTCTCTCTCTCTCTCTCTCTCTATCTCTATATATATATATATATATATATATATATATATATATATCCCTCTCTCTCAGTGGCCCTCCATTTCTCAGTCTCTCTTGTGCCATGGTGTTGTGTAGGTTTCGCTCCATCATGTCACAGAAGGTCATTAAAGAACGAAGACTATTATTCTTTTCTGTCGATGGCTTCTATTCAAAAGGCTTTTCCTTTAAGTAACGCAATATGAGTTACATGTGAATTGTTGGTGTAGTAAAAGAGGCTGAAATGTTTACAAACCGAGGTGAAGAGATCAGGCTTTAGGTTCGACACAACACACTCTCATGTCCGGTATCCTCTTCTTTGTAATCCATAATAAATTAGTGGTGGTTCAAGGCTCCTCCAGCCTTGTAACTGGTATGTGTGTGTGTGTGTGTGTGTGTGTGTGTGTGTGTGTGTCTTCTGATTTAGACAAACGACTGCAGCACGCTCCATGGCTTAGCCTCCACACATAGGCTGACACACTCAATAGCCACTGACAAATGAGAGCCTAGAGCCCATCTTCTACCTCTCTCTGCCTCTAATGTCGTCATGTGAGCTTCACATTTGTCCGGGTCAGGTGTCATACACCGGCACTGCGGTAATACAATTTTCCCATTCAGTAAACTCGTTTTCCAACATCATGACAGCAGCTCGGATCCTCTCACCTCCTTTGACCACGGATCGGATGGATGATAATTCCGGATATTTCCTCCCGAATTCTAACATAATATAATCATTTTATTCGTCTAACATCCTTACTACCTTAAAGCCTAAATATGTGTTTGGTCTATAGAGATGACCATCATGTTGTTCAGCCAACATTTGCATCAATATTCCATTTTGTTTGTGTACGATGCTCAAAGAGTTGGACCGTCAGACCTTTCCTTCTTGCTAATACAGCGTTTCATTATACTGAAGGGTGATTATCTAGGTGAACTGCACTTAGATCAATATTGATCACGGTGCCAAAGAGACCAGAAAAAAAGGACAGACTCTCTATTTCCAAGGATCTATTTGCCTTAAATGCTTCTCTCTGACATTCTAATCCTGCAGTAGCACCCAGTGCAAGTTGTGAGGCTTGCAATTTGACAAAACCCATATGATATTAAATCTGAAAGCCAGCTTCAGCATGCTTTCTGATATATTCCAACAAAGTCATTTGCAATTCCTCATCGTGTAAAACCTTTAGAAACCAGCACAAGTTCCGAATGTCTCGGGTTTCTCTTTATCTCTTATGGCAATAAACATTTTGTCCACTTGGAAAGTCTCAGGTACTGTAGAAATGTTTGACGAGAGTGCTTTTGACTTGTGCAAGGTAGACAATAGCCATAACAATAGCATGCATCATTTGATGACAATTTGTTGCATGATTTGTTTATCTTAGCAAACTTACCAAAATGGCATAACTGTGTATTTTAGATTTTAAAAAGTCATATTGCATCAAATTGAATCCAAATCAAATTCTAGTTGTCACATGCACATTCATATAGAGTACGCCATTTAGTGAAATGGGGATGTAATTAACTGTTTAACATATAAACATGCAAACTAGCAATAGAAAAATGTAAATATAAATCGCATAAAGTTATAATAAAAGCATAGTGCAATATATTGACTATTAGTGATAACATTGCAATTTTTGGTTTATAGAAGAAGAGCCTTTTTTTGTCACATATACATTACAGCACAGTGAAATTCTTTTCTTTGTATATCCCAGATTGCTGTTGGTAGATGATACGGCGCCCCTGGAGCACAGAGGGTTAAGAGTATTGCTCAAGGACCCAAGGGTGTCAGCTTGGCGATACAAGGGCTTGAACTCAGCTTTTCCGATCAGCAGCCTAGCGCCTTAAACCTATGAGCTACACCCTCGTCCCTCCCAATGTTTGAAAACATTGTGAATATCGAATATTTCAGATTTTCTTTCCTGAAAGAATCATATTGTATAGTAGAATAGTCATATTGCTTAGTTGAACAGCCCTTATACAGCCCTTATAGTGTAGTCATATTGCATTGGAGAATAGTTATTGTGAATATATAGCCATATATAGCCATAATGCATCATAGTATAGCCATAGTGCATAGTAAAACTATAACATATACACACACACACACATATATAGAAAACTGTTGAATGTTAGTCTGATGTCATGTATAATAGCAAGTTGTATTTCGTGTGGCACAGGCAAAGCACTGAGTTCTATATGCATCATTACATGCCGTATTGTTTATCTGTGTGTTCAGATAAAAAAAAATATAAGCTTAACCGGCATGCTGTTCTAATGCTAAGGATAAGCTCTGTGTGTCCGGGTTTCTGTCTGAGACATTTGGCCTCTTCCTCGGGGGGTAATCATAAATTTGGCTGTCACTCTTGTCTGCATGAGTTGCAGTAGCTATCAGACGCAGGATCTGCTCGATGTGCCTTCCACTGCCAAGTCCTCTCGAGAATCTGTTTGTGATGAGGCACTCCTGCATGCACGTTTTATTCTTAATTGTTAATCTATTTATTGCTACAGACATTAACTATGAGAATAAAGAATACAAAGAATACATTATTATAATTATAATTATATTTTTATCCTATTTATAAATAAATAACCATTGTCCAACCCTAATGTGTAAAATAACTGCTCATTTTTCTTTCCCCAATGTCGCAGGTTGTTTGTCAGGAATGAAGCAAAGAAGATTTTGGTTTGTAGTCACGTAATATTATTTGTGTATCGACACCGTGCTTGGGTTTTAATGCCTTTCCTGATTGGTTCCTGCAGAAATCTTTAGGCTCTATCGATACCTTGCTTGTCTTATAATTGCACATTGATTCCTATTTATTAAGGCAGATATTTATTTCTTTTGTCCGTCTATCTGTTGCGGCTGTGCAGAACTCCCAAATTCGTCTGTCTTTATTTTTCTAGAAATGCTGACTGTTGTTAGTAATGCATTTTCTTAGGCAATACGGTGCTTTATTTATTGTTTCATATACAGGCATGAATTTAACATAGCGACATGACTTGTTGCATTAAGTCATTGGGCAGGAAATGGATTTGTTACAGCAGCACACATTGATATTCTGCAGAAATGTACATACATAATAATGTCCAGATCTGTAACAAATGATATCATGTATGAAAACATATAGAAGAAATTGTGGATTGAGTTCATTTAGCATTTTCTTTCCGCACAAAGTTTCACACAGCATCAAGGTTAACATAGAGCTGTGTGCAAGCAGGTGTTTTTTGGTGTGGAGAAATGTTTACATGTGAACATGAGCGACATGAACGCAAAGAATAACTAATGACCAGTTTATTAACGTAAACACGAACAATGCAATGAGAGAGGCAGCAAGTAATTAGGTATGTAGGTTAAGGTAAGTAAGTCAGTAAGCAAGTCAATAGGTATGTAAGTAAACAAGTAATAGGTAAGTAAATAAGTATGCACTGAGAGAGTAAGCAAGTTCTTAGGTATGTATGTAAGTACTTGCTTTCTTGCTTATTACTTACTTACCTAATTACTTGCTCTCTCGATGAATATCTCTCAATGTAGTATGCATTGAGAGAGTAAGCAAATAATTAGGTACATAGGTAAGTCAGTAAGTACGTAAGCAAGTAAGTAGGTACCTAATTAAGTTATTAATCAAGTAAGTAGGTAAATAAGTTGGTAAGGAAGGAAGGAAAGAAAGAAAAAAAAGGTTAAGGCCCCCAATTGTGGCATATGATATAAAGACCCCCAACCTACTGACCAGCAAGCCAGAGTCTTTACCGTGATGCCACCTCCCTACTTGCCAGTACATGGCAAGGTATCAACATACAGCATCATGCAAGCACTGTTTCACACATAAGTAGCCAATTCAACCCTTGGGCATGTTTTGTATGCTAAAAGGAAACCTGGCAACCCAGAGGAACATACCTGTAGAGAACATGTGAACATGACAAATCAACACTAGCGCTTAGAAAGCTAGAGGTACCAGAGGTATCACATTTTTGGGTAATCCCACATTTCACACTGCAAAAGAGCATAAAGCTGAGAGCAATGGTGAATACTGACTGTATACTGAATCCAAACCGTTGAATAAATAGACAAGCACAAGACACAAGGCTGCAGAAAACACTCTTATAGACATAGCCAAATGAGAGAAAAAAAGTTCTCTCCTACAGTGAGACAGAAACAGCTCGCTGCTGAGCTGGCTCCACTGGGAATGGACTGGATGGCAGGAGTTACTAATGATAGCTGAGAGCTTATCCTGCATTCCTCTCTCCATCCTCATCTCTAGGGTATTAATGTCGAAAGTGCTAGGACTGAGCCAACCTTTTGTGAATTTATGTGCCTTTGGCACTGGTGTTACTCGCCACCTTTAGCACATAGTTACATCTATGCCAGGAAAGCTTTTCCTCACCGCACTGTCATCTACTAGTCATCTGGGAGACGTCTCGTATGTTAAAGTCACAATGGATTTGGAGCCTAACTTTGATTAAATAGGTGTAAGGTGGGATGCAAGTCCATTGCCGAGTGCCTGGTACACACTTTCACACCAACAGACAATTGTGAAATGGGAGGATGCACAAGGATAATAGTACAGACATTACAGAAACATTATAGAGCATCATAGTATGAGCACTCTGAATTAGTACAGTTATAACCCATCATAAGTTTAGTGTATTAAATAATAATTATCATGGGTCATTGTAGCTTAATCATAGTGTACCACAGCATAGCCATATTGTAACAAAGTATAGCCGCAGTCATAGAGCCTAAGATACACTATGGTTATCATTTAGTCTATGTGGTATTCAGTATTAAAAGTATAGCCAGAGTTCACTGTAGTTAAACCATAGTATATCATAGTGTGTCACAGAATAGCCTTAATACGCCACAGAAACATCTTATTGTATCATAGAATAGCCATAGTGAATCGTAATGTGACAGTAGTGTATCGTAGAATAACTATAGTGTATAATACTAATGCATCACAGTGTATCATAGCTATACCTATATAGATAGATAGATAGATAGATAGATAGATAGATAGATAGATAGATAGATAGATATCTCATACTGTATCATAAAAACATTATAGTGTGTCATTGTATAAATATAGAGTATCATAGCATAGGCTTAGTGCATCATAGTATAGTCATAATGCATTGCACTTTTGCACCACAGACAATTGTGAAATGGGAGGATATGCAAAGATATTGACATAAAGACACAAAAGGAACAGGCAAAACATCACACAAGCAGATTTATGCAGGGACCCAGAAGCGGTGTGGTAGCAATGAAATCCATTTCGTTTAAATACATTTTTAAAGAATACTTAACTACATGTGCCTCTTAGGTCCACTGCCCTAATGAGGCAAACATCAGCTATCGAACATGGCTTACATAATCAGTTTCAGGTAAACATAAAAAAACATTTCCTTCTTCTTCTTTTGGCTGCTCACATTAGAGGTCAAATCAATTACCTGCATGTCTTCTCTCACCACATCCATAAACCTCCTCCTTGGAGTTCCTCTTTTCCTCCTTCGCATTCCTCTACTTCTTAAAATAAAAAGTATGAAAAAAAAAGAAAATAAAAAACATGTTGCCGATCTGATACTAAATACGAAAACGAAATATCTAGCCCACTGTCAATACATACAAAGACAGGGCTCTATATTAAAGCTTATGTACTTTACAAAAATAACCATCTAAATAAAAGATACAGACTGAAAACATTTCAAATACGAAGACATATCAAGACTTTAGAAAAGAAAAAAAAAGTCTTAAAATATGGATTAAAGCACTTCCAAGCAGTCGATTTACTCTAATTAATTTAAAACTGGCTTGTTTGCTTTCCTTAATTTGTGTGGGGGAAATAAAATATTAAAACCAGAGCTACTAGATAAGAGAATTCTTCTTACTTTAAGAATTGTCATTATTAGAGTCTTAAAATGAAACAAAAACAAGATTTCTATTAAATTGAATATCAGGCACCGATATATATTGTCAATCATTTACTCAAATAAAGTCTAACACACAGTAGAAACAAAGCAAAAACACAGCGTTTCTGCTTTTCAAAAATACTTCAACTTACTGCAACATTATTGAAAGCATTTTGTTATAATTGAACCCTGATACATGAGAAACTGAAACAACTTGGTTAAAAAAAAGGCATCAGTACTTAATAAAGAACAAAAGTTCCAAAAATAATTACCATCCTACCATTTGTTATTAGGTAATAAATAAATGGAATGGTTTTGACCTAAAACAAACAAGCAGAATCATTAACACTAATGAACAAGTCGTAAGTGTGATTACTGATCAGACCTTAAAGCAGTTATTACAGTTTATATAGACTTTATTAATGTCTGAAAACGTCTCAAATACTGCCTCTGCTGGTAATTTGTAGGTAAACAAATTTCTCTTTTTCTCTTTTACTTTCATTTTCTGCTCTTGCATAGTATTAAATTCTTAAAATAAGATCATTTCAATAAGATAAGATTGTATTGGAGGGGGCCACAGTGGTTTAGTGTTTAGCACATTCGCCCAGGTTTGGTTTAATTCCCGCCTTGCATATTCTCCCCTTGCAGGGGTTTTTCTCTGGTTTCCCCCGGTCCAAAAACATAAACATGCATAGTAGGTTGATTGACACCATGGAAAAAATTGTCCCTAGTGTATGAATGTGTGTGTGTGAGTGTGTGTGATGGATTGGCACCCCATACAGGGTGTATCCTGCCTTGATGCCCCAAGACCCCTGATATAGGCGCCTGAGTTCCACGTGACCCGAGTGAAGATCAGATTAAGCGGTAAATGATGAATGAAGATTGTATTGGCTAGATGTGCATTGTGATAAATAAATAATACTAAAAAAACCAACATTTTTGCCATTTGTCTTACAAGTCAAGTACGAAAAAAAGTGTAGCGAATAATGTAGTGAAATCGCAATAAAAATGCACTGAAGATATCAGGACACTCTTCCCACAGGCTTCACGGACATCATCTTCAATCAAGACACAATAAAAATCACCCTCAACAGCTCGGCGGAGAGGAGGAATTACCATGACAACGGACACACAGAGATAGAGGACTTGTGTGTGTCGTTCAGAGACAGACAAATAGAGTTCTTCAACTCTTCAACAATCAACAGCCCGTGGATGATAAATAAGTAATTTCCTCGCTGGCTTGTCGAGGCGCGGGAGCGTATCCTGCCAACTCCACGGAAGAGCCGCTGTCAGAAGGATGATTAGACGTTGAAGATGATGGATGATGGAGGCGAAGACTCCTCGACCGGAGATTCGTCTGGGCCCCGTACCAACTGGCAGCATGCCACCGAGAGGAGACCGCCCGACCCGCTCGAGGGGGCAGCCTCATTAACCCGGGCACGCTGGCCTGACTATCTCAGCGCACATGTGGATGATAGGTGATTCCACTCTGCCTGCTCGATTTACCGCAACTTCCTGCTGGTTAAATAGCCTCGCATGCATCTGATTTTCTCTCAAAGGCATTACACGGCCAATTGCTAGACCTGCCGCATGTAATGCGAGGATTTCACACGAGGACTATCGCTGTTATTTCTCACATATGCTGTGGAGTTCGCTCGGTAGCTTTCAAAGCTGCAATGATACCGAATAGTGATAGAGATTCACCTCAGGCCTGTAACCTCTCTCTTTCTCTTTGTCTCTCTCTCTCACTATCTTTCTACGTGTCTTACATTTTACAGTCCAGAGGGAGAGGCAGCAGTGTCACGGTCTGGCCTTGCTCCTTGTACTTTTTCTTCTTCTTCTTGTATGTGCATAATTAGTGCTCTGTGATAAAACAAGCCTTTGGAGACTTGTTCTGGTACAATATATTTAATTGGACTAAATTATACTGAGATTTGTTGAATAAAAAATGACATGCTATCAGAAGGGACGAATAAAGGGACGATGATCATTGTTTCATGATCACGACTCAACACTCCTCATGAAATCTGCTGAGCTTCGTTTCTGAAAAAAAAAATCCAACACACACAGTAAAGGTCATGATCTTCAGGGTGAAGGGCAGAAGTGGAATAAGAAACCGGCTGGTGGCCTGTCAGCTCCTGTCATGTAGCATCTTTTTCTTTTTATGTCCTGAGTTCGTTCATTCCCAAACCGCTCCCAGTGTAACGCCTATGACTTTGGGATTCAGTCATTGAAACAAGATTCTTAAAGACTCTCAGGAATGAGCAGGGTAGTCGTGTGGCACACTTCAAATAGATGGCAATTACCAAATGACAAGTATGTGTGTGTGTGTGTGTGTGTGTGTGTGTATAAACAGTGTTGGTAAGGTACTTTTTTAAAACTTTTTTTACTTTAAATATATATTTAACTTTGAAAATCTTTTAATATTAATTCATTTAAATGTTAATTTTTGGTTGTTTTAATTGTTAAATATGGTACGTGGCCCCTTTAAGAACGATGTTCCGGTTCTGGTTGCTTTCCATAGAAACTGGTTTAGCTTTCGCATATTTAAAATACGGTAATATAGTGCGGAGCTGTAGTGAATGCGCAGCTAGTATTCGTAATTCGGGGAAATTTAGGAAGCGTGAGGGGATGTATCGCCTCTTTTATATCACCTTGTAACACAAGCAGAGCAAAGATGATGATGATCCTGCTATCAGGATGCCGTCTGTTCTTAGTCATGTTTAAATCAGTCTCCCTCTGCATCATCCATCTTAGCCAGATTTCCGTTTTCGCTGTACTTGTTGTTAAATGCATAATCTAGCCTACATGTGTGGTGTGTGATATCCAAAAATATTATTGGATATCATTAATATAAGGTTTAAAAAGGCACGCAATGACAGGAAATAGGTTGATATACTGAAAACGGGGGGAAAAAATAACGACATTTCACTGAATAAATTAAAACTAGCCTGGTCTGAAAATGTAAGAAAGTACAGATATTTGTGTAATTGTCTGAGAAAAATCCCACTTAGAAATACTGACCATTACTGGCCCATAACAGTCATTGACTGTTAGAAGCTGAGCACTGAGGTCATTAGTGTAGCGCTTTGCTGTGTGTGATGTGATGTTGCCTCGTCTGTGCGATTTATTACATCAAACGTTTAAACAAATTTCCTGACGATTACGTTTGGAAATCACTAACATTTCCATCAAATTAGAGCATCAGAGCTCAATTCCACTCCTGTGTGCTTCTGCCCAATTTAGCTCCTGTTAATGACTCCATACTGACTGTTCAGGAACATACAGGATACACAGCATGCGCATTCGAGAGGAAGCAAACCCACTGACAGCAAGCAGCTGGGATTTTCTCCCATAAACGCAACACTGAGCGGACTGACACACACACACACACACACACACTACCTAATTTCCATCTACTATTCTGTGAGATCTAATTAATTGGAAAAATTTTTTTTAACATGCCTGCTCATTGTGTTCTCCATCTCACAATCCTGCTGTCACACTGTCACACACACACACACACACACACACACACACACACAAACACACATTTTGTGGCATGCTACTCCGTATACACTGAAATTCCATTCCTCTTCTTCTTCAGTGTCATTGATAAAAGTGACTGAAATGCTATGCCTTTGAGGTCAGCACCTT
This sequence comes from Kryptopterus vitreolus, assembly GCA_030449085.1. NCBI lineage: Eukaryota > Metazoa > Chordata > Actinopteri > Siluriformes > Siluridae > Kryptopterus > Kryptopterus vitreolus. The sequence continues at coordinate 17,726,913 of JACRUU010000027.1, read as the reverse complement.
TAAAACGTCCCAACACTCACACACACACACACACACACACACACACACAAACACACACACATACACACACAAAGACATCAGTGTGAGAGGAATACAAATGGTCGTCCCTGAGAGCTAAAAGCCCTGACGGCTGTCGAAGCGCCCCTCCCTCGCTCGCTGTTTGTGTGTGTGTGTGTGTGTGTGTGTATGTGTGTGTGCGTGTGCGTGCCCAAGGACAGCCAAAGACATTGGCTTGGTGAGAAGTGGTTGATTTCCACACCTTGCAACAAAATGACATGTTGTGAGAATGGATTGACGTCTTGAGTGGATTGATTTGTCCCACCTTGAACAATGAACACAGATGGCCGAATACAGACAGTGGTGACGAGAGAGAGAGAGCACACAGAGGTCAGAGAGCCTTGAGAGAGAGAGAGAGCAAGAGGAGGAAAGAATGGAGAGAGAGATGAGGGAATGGATGAAGAGTGATTGAAACGTAAGCGTCTGTCAGTTTGATTGGCTGATGGGCCTGGAGGGAGGATTGCTGTCAGATGGTCTTACACACACACACACACACACACACACACACACACACACACACACACACACACACACACACACACACACACAAGCACACACACAGAAAGAGTGCCAGAAGGATATGTCTGTCATAAACAAGCGAGAGGGGACAGAACTGCTGGTTTACTTAGCAGTGACACTGGCTCTGGCTGAGAGGAAAACTATGTGTGGAATGTGAAGGGAAAGTCAGTGTGTGTGTGAACAGGACATGTGCATACATGAATATGTGTGTGTGTGTGTGTGTGTGTGTGTGTGGTGTGTGTGGTGTGTGTGTGTGTGTGTGTGTGTTAAAGTGAGAGCGAGGATTATGAAGTCATATCTAGGCAACTAGAGGGGCTTTAACACCGTGATTTAACAGCGGAATGGAATGTCAGCCGCAATGTATACGAAGCAGCAGGCCACAAAATGTGTGTTTCTGAGTCTCTGCATGCGTGTGTGTGTGTGTGTGTGTGTGTGTGAGTGTGTGTGCACGACAGGAAAAAAAGAATTGCCAACCAGCAGCCGTTCCATTTCCCCAATCACACGTGTAATCAGGAATTTCGCTGTGTGGAGCTAAGTAAAGCTGACAGAGTCGTCTCCTTTAGAAAAGCACTTCACCTACAAGGAAAACTCACACAACTTCATACACACTGCATTTCCACGGGGTTGTGAGGTCCAAGGGTGTGTATGAATTGTGTTTGTTATGTTCAGTAAGGTAGCAATATAATCGATGACAGTATGGAGAAAGTGCCCATATACAAAGCGTAGCTACTGTGACCACTACGGAACAATTATATAGCTATAACTATATAAACTAGTTAACCATACTCTATATCGCATGTGCCAAACTCAAGTCCTGACACGTTATTTTATGTGACCCGCAAAAGCTTAAAAAGTGTATGATTGTCTTATAATAAACTATAAACTACATATCCCACAATGCATGTGACTATGTTACCTGTGAAGTGACTAGATTGCAGTATATCCCACATCAGCGTTTACCGAGGGAGTTTTTTCCAACATGCGGAAATGAAAAATTTCCACAAATCATGCCAAAAATTGAAAAAGTGAAAAATTGACTTCCATGTTTGTGCTTCAAGGAGAAAAAAAAAAACACTATTTCTTTTGTGTTATGAGGCGGTTTTTTGTCACGCATCAAATACTGTATTATAGCTACAACTGGCCCTTTGAGGGCAACCATAATGCTGATGTGGCTCACGCTGACAATGGGTTTGACACCCCTGCTCTATTTTATTCTTTTCCAGTCATATGTGGTTCTTCATCAAATTGTCCCCACAAATATGAAGACATAAGGACATTTTTAGGTGCTTTAGCATGAAATTCTTTCATTACTTGAACGAGGAGACCCAAACTTATTCCAGCATCACAATACCCATGTCCACAAAGCATGGGTTTAAGTGAAAGATCTCCAAATATAGAGATCTGACCTCAACCCACCTGAACACCTTTGGGATGAATTAGAATTCTAACTCTACCCAAAGCCTTCTACATCACCTACATGAGTATGTGACTTTACTAAAACCCTTGCTCTGAAGGGGCCATTCCGAGGCCCCTATTAAAGCACCATGAGTTAAAATGCCCAAATGTGTTAAAAAGTAAGTCGGGTAGGTGTGTTGCCAAATGAACCCTGATCCTCGCGGTTAACGTTCATTCAATCATCGTTCATGTAGGCTATTATCCGTTTATTTTATTCTATTATTCCTCTCGGGATCTTTTTTCCCTTCACGGGGAGCCTGTGCCTATCTCAGGCGTCTATGGGCATTAAGGCAGGATACACCCTGGATGGAATGCCAACCAAAAACAATGCACACACACACACACATGACATATTCACACACATTCATAAACTAGGGAAATTTTCCAAGGTGCCAATCAACCTACCGTGCATGTTTTTGAAACCGGGGAGAAACCGGGCAACCCCCGAGAAAGAGAAAAAACCCCTGAGGCACGGGGAGAACATGCAAACTCCACACACACATGGCCAAGACGGGAATCGAACCCGGACCCTGGCGGTGTTGTGAGGCGAACGTGCTAACCACTAAGCCACCGTGCCCCCCAAATGTTAAGTTAATGTCCAGAAATGCTTGTCTATATAATACTGTTATTTCATTCACAACTCATTCATTCATTCATCTTCTACCGCTATATCCGATCTTCCCTCAGGTCACGGGGAGCCTGTGCCTATCTCAGGCGTCTATGTGCATTAAGGCAGGATACACCCTGGATGGAATGCCAACCCATCGCAGGGCACACACACACACACACAAACACACACACTAGGGACAATTTTCCAAGGTGCCAATCAACCTACCGTGCATGTTTTTGGACCAGGAGGAAACCGGAGAACCCGGAGAAAAACCCCCTGAGGCACGGGGGGGAGAACAGGCAAACTCCACACACACATGGCCGAGACGGGAATCAAAAGGAAGTGAACTTGGGATCTGAAGGTCATGAGTCCTATCCACACTAAAGTGCAACACTTGGGCCCCTGATGCTCTGATCAGTTCCATGATTGATATGTTTCTCTGGATAAGGGTGTCTGCCAAAGTGGGAGGGGGGGTTAAGGTGCTGAGCTACTGCTCAGAAGGTCAGGGGTTCGAGCCCCAGGATCGCCAAGCTGCTACTCTTGGGTCTTCGATACAGGGGCGCTGTATCATAGCTGACCCTGCGCTCTGACCCCAGCTTATAAAAAAAAAACAAGCTGGGGTTGTGAAGAAAGAATTTCACTGGGCTGTAATGTATATGTGACAAATAAAGTCTTTTCTATTCTAAAAATGCATATGATCTGATGCTCCAAAATGATTTTACAGCTCTATACATTTACTCAACAGACATTTTCATGTAGAACAACAAGAACAAGAGAGCAAGAATCCAATTCCAGCATGTGAGCAAGTGGCAGAGCAGGTCAGGGTTAAAGGCCTTGCTCACGGATTTTCAACTCTGGCTCATTGACACATCAGGGATTTCCACCTTCCAGCTGCCAGGGCAGGACCTTCACCTCCGTCCGTGTTATATAATTCTGTCGAATTTCCCCCGTCCACGGGAGTATTCCCAGCTCCACACTCCGTTTGTTCGATTAGAATTCAGCGCTGTGCTTTCTGTCACTCCATCTTCTCTCTTTCTCCAGCATCTATTTTGGTTGCTGGAGGCACCCTGTGGTAAACAGAAGCATTAAGTAGGTCAACAGCACAATCAATGAGGTGAGACAGGACCTCAGGCCTGGTGGTCTGGTCCAGCACTTTAAATTCTCCTAACTATGCTTTCCTCCTCAAGAGAAAGAAAAAGCGAGAGCGAAAGAGAGAGAGAGAGTCAGAGCTTAAACCTTCCCAACCTGGTGTAAGTCATCATATACTGGCTGTGTCGTTTCTCCCTCCTCCGAGACACAGCAAAGTCACGCTGTAACACTTTCAGAATCAATTTAGAGTTTGGGGCTGCCTGCTCTCTCCGTGTTGTTAATCCCAAAGTGACTTTTAAGATTAGACTGCTAGGAGAGTAATCGATTTTATACGCCAGGGCTGGAGGATGGGCACCGAGAGTTACGAGAGCCAGAGCTCCTCAAGGGGATTGAACGAGAGATGGAGGGATGGAAGTGAAGTCGTTTTGTTTTTTTGTTTTTTTTTTTAAAAATTCACAGTGCAACACTGAACAAGTGTAGAGTCCAATTGTGATCTAGAAAATGGCTCTGTGTTTTATGGCAATTCCTGTCCTGGCTCGAGTAAAAATAACACCCAGGCATTCGTCTGAGAATGTTTGTCACGGCGCTAATAATCGAACGCTGGTCAGTAATCGAAAGCAGAAAGAGGGACGTGTTGTATTCGAGCAGACGTGGGTAGAGAGACAATAGGGATACATTATCAAAGCTGAGCAGCAAAGCCAAGGGCGTTTATTGATCGGACCAAGGAGAAGCTTGATTACCACAGATGGTGTGTAAGTGAAAAAGGCCGAGAAATGCTGTAAATGTATTCACTGGCAGGTGGGATGCCTGACTGACTGACTGATATTATGCATTCCTCTCCGCTGTAATATTACCGGCCTCTATTAACATCAGCGCCTGTCCAAACAGTCATGACATCAGGGTTTTTTAATCGGACGTAAAAGCCCACTCAAAGCAGCAGAGATCAGCCAACCAGCATGATGCCATTACGACCCGGGGAGGACAAAATGGCTTTATTCCAGGATTACAATATTATTATTATTGCATTAATTTATTTTTATCAGGAAGAATGAGATGATACTTCCTGGAATAAAGGAGTTCAATCCCAGAATAGATTTCTGTGCTTTCCTGGCACATCTTTGTCAGTTGCCAGCTAGGGGTGTGTTTTATAATCCACCCATTATTAAAAGAGTTCTCGAGACAATCTCATTCACTGTCACAGTTAGCAAGGTCGTACCAATCTTTACGATTGTGTAATGAGCTTTTTTAAGACCTTTTTTGTTCAATCGGCACATTGTGGCTCCTAAAGCAAATCAGTGTAATATGAGTGGAACTGCAAATAGGATGTATTTATATTTAGAATGACAAGGAAATCATCCATTGTCTTCATATACAAGATGGATATAGGTGTAAAATCAGTTTTCTGCTTCCGTAAAAGCTATGAAAGTAATACTGTACAGTATTTTTGGGCTTTTCACTGAACAATCAAAACATGTTAGGGTTGTCATGGATAATTTAGAGCAAGTTGGCAGCAATTTCTAACAGTGCAAAAAATAATAAAGTATTAAAGTATAAGAATTAAAGTATTGTGTCTTAATCAAAATCACACTGGCCTTATACCCCAATCACATGCAAATGCTGTTGCTTTTGGTCTATACTCAGATTCTACATTTGTGTCCACTGTAGTGACAGTATTTGAATAAAATTGAACTAAACAGGACTTAAAAAAAAAAAACCTGACTCCCAGCTTCCTGCTGCATGAAAGTAAAAAACATTCATAATTTTTTTTTGGGCACCATGGGATTCCAGTCAACAAATACTACCAAGAGTGACAGCTTTCAAGGACAGGTAAAATAAGTGTGCATTACAAAGAATAATCAGCTGACATTTGATGAACTAAACTAATATATTTATATATATATATATATATATATATATATATATATATATATATATATATATATATACACCATATTATATTAAATACATACAACACACACACACAGTGGTGTGAAAAAACTATTTGCCCACTTCCTGAACTTTTTATTCTTTTGCATGTTTGTCACAACAAAATGTTTCTGATCATCGAACACATTTTAATATTAGTCAAAGATAACACAAGTAAACACAAAAATGCAGTTAAAATAAATGAATGTTTTTATTATTTAGTGAGAAAAAAATCCAAACCCACATAGCCCTGTGTGAAAAAGTGATTGCCCCCCCTTGTTAAAAAATAACTTAACTGTGGTTTATCACACCTTTTTTGTGAGTTTTTCTGTAGCCACCCCCAGGCCTGATTACTGCCACACCTGTTTCAATCAAGAAATCACTTAAACAGAAGCTACCTGACACAGAGAAGTAGTAGACCAAAAGCACCTCAAAAGCTAGACATCATGCCAAGATCCAAAGAAATTCAGGAAGAAATGAGAACAAAAGTAATTGAGATCCATCAGTCTGGTAAAGGTTATAAGAGCCTATGTTGTCGGGGGCTAGATGCCCCTGGTAGGGTCTCCCAAGGCAAAACAGGTCCTAGGGGACGGCTCAGACGAAAGAGCAGTTCTAGATCCCGTATGGAAAAACATTTAAATCAAGGACCGTAACGTCGCCCGGTATGGCGCAGCCGGGGCTCCTCCCTGGAGCCAGGCCCGGGGCTGGGGCTCGAAAGCGAGCGCCTGGTGGTCGGGCCTCCACCCATGGGGCCCGGCCGGGCTCAGCCCGAATGAGTGACGTGGGGACACCTTCCCGTGGGCCCACCACCTGCAGGAAGGCTCAAAAGGGACCGGTGCAATTTTGGTTCGGGCAGTGGTCGAAGACGGAGGCCTCGACGACCCGACCTCTGGACACAGAGACTAGCTCTAGGGACATGGAATGTCACCTCGCTGGTTGGGAAAGAGCCCGAGCTTGTGCGGGAGGTTGAGAGATATCGGCTAGAGATAGTCGGGCTCACCTCCACCCACAGTCTGGGCTCTGGAACCATACTCCTCGAGAGAGGCTGGACTCTCCATTATTCTGGAGTTGCCGGCGGTGAGAGACGACGGGCTGGTTGTGGGCCTGCTCATAGCCCCCCATCTTAGCTGTCATGTGTTGGAGTTTACCCCGGTGAACGAGAGGGTCTGTTCCGTTTCCCTGCGCCTTCGGGTTGGGGAAAAGTCTCTCACTGTTGTTTGTGCCTATTGGCCGAATGGCCAGTGTAGAGTACCCGGCCTTCTTGGCGTCTCTGGGAGGGGCGCTGAATAAACGCCCCGACTGGAGATTCCGTTGTTCTACTGGGGGACTTCAATTGCCCACGTGGGCAACGACAGTGATACCTTGGAGGGGCGTGATTGGGAGGAACGGCCCCCCTGATCTGAACCCGAGTGGTGCTCAAAGTTATTGGACTTCTGTGCTAGTGAATAGTTTGTCCATAACGACACCATGTTCAGTTAGCTGCTAAGGGTGGCCATCAGTACACATGGTATTAGGACACCCTAGCACGGAGATCGATTATAGACCTATGTGGTTGTCCATCTGACCTCCGTCCGTTTGTTTTGGCACTAAATGAATAGAGGGTCGGAGCTTCAACTGATCACCACCTGTTGTGTTTACTTGTGATTCGATGGCGGGGACGGAAGCTGGACAGATTCGGAAGACCCAAACATTTTCAGGTGTGCTGGGAACATGCTAGCAGAACCCCCTGTCAGAGAATAGTTCTTTAACACCAAAACTCCGGCAGAACTATCAACCACATCCAACCAGAATGGCAGGCCTATATATATTGAGCCCTGAGTAAGGACCAGTGTTCTCCACCTCCGTTGTCGATGAGCCATATATATAAGAGACTGGGCCAGTGCAAGGTCTCAGTGCGTATGCGGGAAACGGTGGTATCTCCGGATATTAACCATGCCGTCAAGCGAAGTAAAGAATCCATTCCGAGCCTCGTTGGCTCTCAGGACCCCTGAGGCAGCTGATGGGTAAGCCAGGCCAAGCGGTCTGCGGCCCGGTGGTTGTTGAGGCAAAATATCGGGTATGGGAGGAGTTCGGAGGGCCATGGAGAGGGACTATCGGTGGCTCAAAAAAGTTCTGGCAAACCGTCCGACATATCAGAAGGGGGAAGCAGTGCCCTGCCAAAACTGTCTACAGTGGAGGTGGGGATCTGTTGACCGTTTCAAAACTGGGGACAAAAAACATCATCGGACGGTGGAAGGAATACTTTGAGGATCTCCTCAAAACCCCGGATCTTTGACATGCCTTCCGATGAGGAAGCAGAGGCCATGGGTCTCAGAGGTGGCGTCATGTATCACCCAAGCTGAGGTCACCGAGGTAGTTGAGAATCCTTTCTGTTCGCTTCTTCTCGGTGGCAGAGCAGCGGGGGTGGATGAGATCCGCCCTGAGTACCTGAAGTCTCTGGATGTTGTGGGCTGTCTTGGCTGAACAAAAAACGCCTCTTGCAACATCGCTTTGGCAGCTGGGGACGGTGCCTCTTGGATTGGCAGAGGCCCGGACCGGTGGTGGTTCCTCTTTTTTTATAAGAACGGGGAGGGTGTGCTTCCAAAACTATAAAAGGGGATCACACTCCTCAGCCTTCCTGGGAAAGTCTATGCCAGGGTACTGGAGAGGAGAATTCGGCCTTTAGGAGTCGAACCCCGGGGGTGCTCCGGGAGTATGGGGTCCGAGGCCCTCTGTTGAGGGCGGCGCGATCTCTGTATGCACGGAGCAGGAGTTTGGTTCGCATTTGCCGGCAGTAAGTCAGACCTGTTTCCGGTGCATGCTTGGACTCCGGCAAGGCTGGCCTTTGTCACCGGTTCTGTTCATTATTTTTATGGACAGAATTTCTAGGAGCAGCCAGGGGCTGGAGGGAGTCTGGTTTGGGGACCACAGGATCTCGTCTCTGCATGTGTTTGGCTTTTTTTTGCCTATGATGTTGTCCTGTTGGCTCCCATCAGGATAGGCCAAGACCTTCAGCATGCACTGGGAAGGTTTGCAGCCGAGTGTGAAGCAGCTGGGATGAAAGATCAGCACCTCCAATTCCGAGGCCATGGTCCTTAGCCGCTCAAAAGGTGGTTAGCCCACTTCAGGTTGGTGGAGAGCCCCTTCCCCAAGTGGAGGAGTTCAAGTATCTTGGGGTCTCGTTCACGAGTGAGGGGAGGATGGAACGGGAGATCGACAGGCGGATCGGTGCAGCCTCTGCAGTAATGCGGTCGATGTACCGGTCCGTCATAGTGAAGAGGGAGCTGAGCCAAAAGGCAAAGCTCTCAATTTACTGGTCGATCTACGTTCCTACTCTCACCTATGGCCATGAGCTTTGGGTATGACCGAAAGGACAAGATCCCGGATACAGGCGGCCGAAATGAGCTTCTCCTTCCTTCGCAGGGTGGCTGGGCGCTCCCTTAGAGATAGGGTGAGAATTGCATCAAGTCACATCGGGAGGAGCTCAGAGTACACGCTGCACCTCTCACATCGAGAGGGGCCAGCTGGTCATACACTCGGACATCTATTTTCCGGATGCCAATCCTGGGCGCCTTCCACGGGAGGTGTTTTTCGGGCATGTCCCTCCGGGAAACGGAGAACCTCGGGGAAGAACCCAGAACACGTTTGGAGGGAATGTCTTCTCGACTGTCCTGGGGAACGGCTCAGTCACCCCCGGGGCGAGCCTAGATGAAGTGGCTGGAGAGAGGGAAGTCTGGGCATCTCTGCTTAGACTTGCTGCCCCCGCGACCCGGTCCCTGGATAAGCGGAGACTAGATTGGATGGAATGGATAGCTATAACCATATGTTTCCACTGCAAAAATGGCAGTGATGAAAATCGAATGCTGCTTTGAGATTCTGTTAAAACACAAAATTGCCAGTTGCTGCTGGCCAAAGTTGACGCAATATAACAATGTCAAATAGTAGAAGGACTAATAAAGTTATTAGCTAGCTAGTATAATTAATTATACTGAATTCCCCTGAAAGGTTTTTCATTTTCAGGCTCAGTAGATTAGAACTTTTCAACAATTCAACAACTAAATGCCACAAAACAATGAATTTATAAAAATGTGTAGATAGATAGATAGATGGTTGGATGGATGGATGGATGGATGGATGGATGGATAGATAGATAGATGAGCTCAGTGGTTGGACTTCTTGAAGAAACAGATACAGTGAGTACAGATATAGTGAGATTTTGATGTGATGAGGAATTGTGTTTTTTTGTTTTGAAGCACTAACAGACCTGAGGTGGACTAAAGTGAATGAAGATATGTACCGTGTTAAAGATCAAATATTAATTTGGATTCCAGCCAGTATGATGCTGCGTAAGAACCAAGTAACGCCTCAAGCAAATGGATTATTTTCATGTTGGATTCATATTTAAGTAGGAACGTGCAGGGATTTAAAGTGTATTACTGAAATAAACAACAGAAAAATGTAATCTCTGAAACCGAAGAAAATTGCACTGATCAGATTTGAGGTGCTTCAGAGGTTCCCTTGCCCATTGAAAAGCGGTATATGTAAGATATATATTTTGAACCTTAGTATGCCCTTGAGGCCATTCACGGAACCAGCGTCAGTTCTTCTGTCAGAGTGAGAGTTTGTGTTTGTTTGTCAGACTCTGTGTGGTTATTTATTTCATTCACTCAAGCACACATATGCTGCCTTCACTGGCCCTGATGTAAAGTGACATGTGAAATAAAGCTAATTGAAAGGCTGTCTGGCGTCTAATCCCAACCGACAGCAAATCCGCTCCTAGCATGTTAACTCCAGCTCGCAGTATTGTTTACTGTACAAGGCCCGTGACGAAAGATTTCCACCTGCGCGGCTGTAGGTGCACGGGGATCGATCGCTGTTCCATTTTTAAGTGATGCAAAAAAGGAGATATTGTTTTTCTTCAGGTCTAATGCGAGTGGAAAAACACTTAGGTAGTAAGGAAACGACAGAGATTTCCCAGAAGTTTTCATAGATCTGTTTACTAGCATGATGATGGATTGTAGACACTGAGTTTTTAATGAGGACTGGAAATGGAAAGAAAAACAAACAGGCAGAAACCTTGAGTTATTCTGACACACCATCCGCAATATATGGGCCAGTTCGAGAAGTAAAATACTAAACATATTTGTAGCTTTATTTCTTAAAGTTGTGAGAGCGGTGTTTGTAGGAAAGCTAAACATTTGACTAGCCAAAGTCTAAAGTATACATAGAGATAAGTAGCTGGTGAATCTATCCTTCTAAACATGACTAGAATGGGGCACACGGTGGCTTAGTGGTTAGCACGTTCTCCTCACACCAGCAGGGTCGGGGGTTCGATTCCCATCTCCTCCATGTGTGTGTGGAGTTTGCATGTTCTCCCCGTGCCTCAGGGTTTTTTTCTCTGAGTCCTCTGGTTTCCCCCAGTCCAAAAACATGCACTGTAGGTTGATTGGCACCTTGGAAAAATTGTCCCTAGTGTATGAGTGTGTGTGCACCATGCAATGGGTTGGCATTCCATACAGTGTGTATCCTGCCTTGATGCCCGAAGATGCCTGAGATCACAGGTTCCAGGCAAACAAAGGGAAGATGACTGAATGAACGAACGAACATGACTATAATATTAACAATTTCTCGTAGTTGTCTGTTCACGATGTCTATGAAAAATATATATATACTCATGTATGTCTGATATGAAGGATTATTCTGTTTTCGTGAAATGTGGGATTAAATATCTGTGAGAGAAAGTGAATAAAAAGTGACAGATGGACAGACAGACAGACAGACAGACGAGAGACTGGTAAAGTGTTTAGGGAGGACATGGTGAGAGTAACTGGGAGGGGAGGGGAAGAAGAGAAATGGAGGCTATTTGAAGATCCATTATGAGGAAGGGAAAGAGAGAAAGTGCCCTCATATCCGGTAATGAAGGGCTGAGGGAACAAAAGAAATGGGGCAGAAGGTGACGAACAGCCCTAATTTGTCTTAATGAAGTCCACTTTTGCTGACAGGGGAACCTTGGTTCTGAGAAAATGAAACAAAAATGGGAAAGCAAGTTAGCTAGAGAGAGACGCCTATGGAGAAAAAAAGAGAGAACATGACACCTATGCAGCATTGTTTTCTATAATATTAGCGCACTCCGCTGGGTGTAAGGCTGGAAAATGTGGGCTATTTTATTTGTCCTGTCTAGCTCTGTTAGCACCGGGTTTGGTCACTCTATGATGATTCAGAACCCCCGGAGAAATGAATGATTTGTCATTCATATAAACAAGAACAACTCTCACAATCATGTATTTGACACAGACTCTGGATGTGGGGCTGCTACTATGCCTGCTAGCCCTGCTACTATGCTAATTTCGCTAACAAATAACAGGAAGCTTGACTCACCCAAAAGTTTCTGTGAAAATATCTGCCTCAAATCACATCCTGTGTTCCGGTAATACCTTGCAGACATGCTGGCTTGCTTTAGGTCAGATGTCTTGTAGTTGTTAAATGTAAACGAAAACACAAACGCAGCTGTAGGAAGCCATCTTGAAACAGCATTCCTTTTTTCCCACAGCAAAAAAAGTAGAAGAGGTAGCATTAAATAGCAATGAATTATAACAGTTTCGACATGAAATCAATAAAAGTCTTAGAGGAATATGGTTGTTTAACAATGTGACCTCATTTTAACACATATTTTAGGTTGAACTAGATCACATTGTCAGAAAGAAATCTCCTGAAAACTAGTGAAAAGGGAAGTATTTCAGCTGAATGCTTGAAGAAACGACCTGTCTAAATTTCAAGAGGGCATAAAGGTGTTTTTCATGCTATGGGAGGATTTTTATTTTTATCTGTTTTTACACTAAAGTGTGTTACATTTAAAGGACAGTTATTTGCATACATTTCTCTCAAACGTGCATACATTGTATGCACATAATATGCTATCTTTCCAAAATCTTTTTACATACATGTCTCTCGAAAGTCTCTCTCTCTCTCTCTCTCTCTCTCTCTCTCTCTCTCTCTCTCTCTCTCTCTCCTCTCTCTCTATCTCTCCTCTCTATATATATATATATATATATATATATATATATATATATATATTATATATATATATATATATATATATATATATATACAATATCATTGTATGCACACAATATGCCATCTTTCCAAAAGCTTCCAGACACCTTGCCAGTCCGTTTCATATGTGCATCGCATTCCACATTTTCCCAATTCCCTAAACTCGTCTCGGAGGATGTTCCACTCGAATTTACTTATGAATATTTGTGTTTATCTGCCACAATGTGGTTAATAAAGTCAGTGTTCAAAAGGAATGAGTAGATAGACTATAGCTTCTTGGAAATGATTCTCTTTGGATCAGAATAAGTAACTTTTGCATACACCTTTGGTTTCCAACCCAAAAAAGTAGTTAGTTCCAATCTGGCAACACTACCTGACCTTCCACACGCATCTTATCAGAAACGCACATGTCCACATTTCTAGGAACACATCAAACGCTGAATATTCCCCAACCACATTTCACAGGTTTTTTATTACCGGTTTACGTGTTGTGTTGTTTACCTTCCTGCTTCATACCTCCTGATCTTTCATCAGAATAAATCCTACAGGTATTACCAGCACATAGAGCTCAGCTTACATGAAAAGCAGTTGCTTCCTGCTTAAAATATTCACCTGACTCGAACATGTTTGGCGATCATTCCTTGATTTCCTCTTCCCTCGTGCCCTTGTCTTTGTTTGTACTTCGTGTGTCACGTCATATTTTTTATCCTGACACCTAATTTCCACACTCATATGAATTTTATGCCTCCAAATGGACTTGTCAGGAGACATCCAGGGAACAATGAGATCTGGGCGCCTTTAGATCATCCATCAGGAAATTCATTCGCCTCGCAAAACCGAGCCCTTCTGACCTTCTTCTTTAGCGGACGCCGGCTGATAGAGTATCGTTGGTGCTTTTGAAGTGATCCTATTAAGTATAGACCCCCGTCCCACTCCACCCCGTCTTACCCCCACCCCACTGCGGTACGATGGGGTTCATCAGCAAGAATCCCAGGAGCTATCTATCTCCCCACAGGAGGGAACACTGCAGGCTATTTCTCTCTTTCTTTCTCTGCAGGGTATATATCTTCCGCAGGGTGGATGGCACGCGTATGCTCCAGTGGCTGCCCGAGGAAAAATAGAAAGAGGGAGCTGGGAAAGTCACTCGCTGATGTTTTGTGTAAGCATGATATGGGTATCATGTAACTGGTGCTACATTGCTGCAGATTTAGGACAATTGATTTACCAATAGTGCAGTGTGTTTAATTACTGCTGTTCTGTTTGAACCCCCTCATTTCCAGGATACTGTACATAGTACATTGTACATAGAATTTTTGGGTAAACATATAATGCTTAATGTCAGGGCAAGTTTATAAAGATTTACAGGAGAGACATCAGTGCGACACTACAGTTCTTTGGGAAAGGGTTTGATTTTATGAATATGTCTTGCCAGTGGTTGATATAATTTGCTACTTCAAGTTGAGGTGAGGCTTTAAAATCACTAGTTGTTTTTTATTAATTAGTTGTTATGTTTAAGCTTTTTTATTTAATTTCGAGAGGAAGAAACGATGGAAGAAAATCCTGATACCTGTGACCTTATTTGTGTGAGTTTTTTTTTTTTATCATAATAACAGATATCAATCTGTGATTGACTCCTATTATTAACAGATTGTTGTTCTAAAGGTAACATTAGATTCTTTCAGGGTTAATTAAACAACAATGACAATAGGAACATTATAATCAATGTAAATGTAAATGTAAATGTCATAAATCATAATACTGTGGAGACTTCAGTACATTTGAAGGTAAATACTCTTGAACTTTTAACTGAAATATCAGGTTCGAATACTTTTTCAACTACTGTTCCTTTCTAACTGCGTTATCAGGGCCAGAAAGTAGAGGAAAATAGAAATGGTGTGCGCACAAGTTAGACACCTCATTGACACTGAACTCCGACTGGAACACACACTCAAAATCTAGTGTAAATGCTTCCCAGAATGGTTTATATTTTATTATTATTTAGTAAATTTGTTTTCCACTTGCACTATTGCACTGTATATACATATATTATATATATATATATATATATATATATATATATATATATATATATATATATATATATATATATATATATTACATACACTTGTGTTGTCTGTTACACTGTTTTGTCTTACTCTGTTCACACCAGATTACACACGATGCACTTAGTCTAGTACTCAACTCAAGTTTAGTAAAATAGAATAGAATAGTCGTTATTAGTCACATATACATTACAGCACAGTGAAATTCTTTCTTCGCATATCCCAGCTTGTTTTGGAAGCTGGGGTCAGACTGCAGGGTCAGCCATGATACAACGCCCTTTGAGCACAGAGTCTCAAACACATGGGTAGCATGGCGCCTTAGACCACTGAGCTACACCCCTATGTAGCTCTATGTTGTGTGATGGGGATATGTTGTTATATGTAACACCAAGGTTCTGGAGAATTTCACTGTGTACTGCGTCAGCTATATATATATAGTTGGAATGACAGTAAAAGCCTCTTGACTCGACATGAAAGTAATTATAACGGTAAAATCCAGAAAGCACATTGGAGTGTGTTACTCGGGTGTCCATAAAAAAATTATGTTTGCGCACTATGATCTTCATATTTATTAAGATTTTCTCAGCCCTGTTTTGCGGCCCACTCCTAATCCCACATTTACACGATTTGACACCTCATAAAGCCGAGAAGCTCCGGGTATAAACTTGTCACAGGCAGAATGATGTATTGTAATATATGAGGCTTCGCCCAAAGTACACCTTTTTGTACTCACATTAAATGCCGGCTTGCGAAGAAGACCGCGAAGAGCCGATCGGTTAGACAAAGGCGCTTCCTAAAGGAAACAATCGAGATAAAAAAGAAGGCATCCGGTAATGTAAAAGCACTGTGGTACAAATTGCCATTCTCTGAGGCCGGGGATTTTTCTACTGAAGCTTTTGCCTGCAGGGAGATAGATTTAAAGTTTCTATCCATGCATGTATGTATGGAAGCACATCTGAGATCGAAATTCAGCAAGCAGGTGTAGGGTTGCCTTAAAGGAATGTGTGAAAGAGCGGTGCATGATTGAGCTTAAGTGATCGGCACTGTGCAGTTTCTACCGACAGCCCTGAGTGTTGAAATATATATATAAATATATAATATATATATATATATATATATATATATTTTTTTTTTTTTTTTTTTTTTTTTTTTCTTTTTCTTAGTAGTCTTTTTAAGCAACAAGCATCGACAAACATACGTCTCAGGGACGCCCTCAAGGGCAGGAGGTTTTAATGTATCTTGCTTTCAGAGACTTGTCAGTGTACACGCACCAGCAGCTTCAATTCACCATAGACAGAACGAACAAACACAGCGTCAACTTTACGTTACCGATCAGTAGGTAGTGAGTGGGTGTACGGTTATGCAAAGACGAGGTGAACAAAGTGTCTTTTAGTGGGTTATATTATCATTATTATTTTTTTAAACACTATATATTAGTGTTCTCTAATTTGTAAATAATAAACAATGGATTCTTGTGCCTTCTGAACCATAGACCTGTAAGCAGGACTGTCTATAACCTTAAGACAGACAAATATGCAAACGTGGAGTCTATTAGAGTGCCCTTATTTAGTTTCTTATCCCTGAGTTGCAAAAACTAATTCTATAAGATGTGAAAGGACAAAATTATGGAGCTAAAAACCCATGTATCCATTTTTCTTCCTACTTAAATGTTCCACTTTGCTCGCTCAAATTTTCTTTACTCGTGTGCACGTTGTATGCCAAAAAAAAATAACAAGAGCTGATTTACATATACACACAAAACACCATAAAAGAGAGAGAGAGATAGCGGAGAAAAAGAAAAATCGCCGGTGCAAAAGCAACAAAACACCTAATAAAGCAGCTCACTCACCTTATATGTTATAGTTAATCCTAAAATAAATACAGTGTTAAGGGGCTTAATAATAAAATACATAGATGCCACTACTGCAAAGAGATCTTCATTAATGATTTTCTCTTCTAAAAAAAACAAGGTTACAGATACCTGACCTACAATGCAGATCTCCAAGTTCTCAACTTTAAACTAAATCACCCCATCAAAATAAAAATCATATCACTTTTTAAAACTATACCCATTCTAGAATATATATTCTATACGTATTCTAGAATATACACATTCTAGCTCTTTCTACTTACTGTTGTTATAGTAGCATTTCTATGGACCTAATAAAATGCTGAATTGTATTTGTCTTTATTGTCTTTTTTAATTCCTTCATTCATTCATTCATCTTCTACCGCTTTATCCGATCTTCCGTCGGGTCACGGGGAGTCTGTGCCTATCTCAGGTGTCTATGGACATTAAAGCAGGATACACCGTGAATGGAATGCCAACCCATCGCAGGGCACACACACACATTCACACACACACATTCATACACTAGGGACAATTTTCGGGACAATTTTTTTTGTTTTTGGACGGGGGGAAACCGGAGAACCCGGAGAAAAAAAACCCTGAGGCATGGGGAGAACATGCAATCTCTACACACACATGGCCAAGACGGGAATCGAACCCGGACCCTGGAGGTGTGAGGCGAACGTGCTAACCACTAAGCCACCATGCCCCCCTAGTCACATTCATTTATTTATTCCTAAATATATTTTTTCACCTTTCTTTAAACTCCTGTGTATTTGAAATCTATATAGAGGTGCTTCAAGGTGATCAATCAGTGTTCACATATGTTAAAGAATTTATTATTTGTTTTAATTCCCCTTAACTTTTACTATAAAACTGACATTTTGAGTTTTGGAGTTAATTCAAATATATCGGTTCCTAAACACCGTGTAGGAAATAGCTTATTATAGAATACTGATAAAAACTGAAAAATACAAAATAAGAAACAAAGGAAATGATGACAAACATTCAAACATTAAATATAATTTAATTCTTCACTGAAAAACACACACACACACACACACACACACACACACACACACACACATTTAACATTGTCAAGTTCATTCATTCATTCATCTTCTACCGCTATATCCGATCTTCCCTCGGGTCACGGGGAGCCTGTGCCTATCTCAGGCGTCTATGGGCATTAAGGCAGGATATACCCTGGATGGAATGCCAACCCATCGCAGGGCACACAAACACACACATTCATACACACACACACACACACACACACACACATTCACACACTAGGGACAATTTTCCAAGGTGCCAATCAACCTACCGTGCATGTTTTTGGACCGGGGAGAAACCGGAGAACCCGGAGAAAAACCCCCTGAGTCACGGGGAGAACATGCGAACTCCACACACAAATGGCCGAGACGGGAATCGAACCCGGACCCTGGCGGTGTGAGGCGAACGTGCTAACCACTACGCCACCGTGCCCCCTACATTGTCAAGTTGAATGCATGTATTTCTTATTATGGTATATTCTTATATTTGTTTTTTTTTTCTCTTTGATGTTATCCTAAAATACATATATTTTTAAATAATTTTTCCTGTGCTGTATCTGACAAGCAAATGTTGGGCTTGAATTTGAAACTAAGAAAATTGAAGCATTAGGTAGTGGTGCTTAAGACAATCAAATTCGAATCAGAAAAGATCGTGTGTTTAAAGTCCGCTGCTGGGCCCTTGAGCAAGGCCCCTAACCATAAGCTGCTTTATTATTTAAATGAGATAAATCAAAGTTGCTCTGGATAACAGTGCCTGCCAAAATCCAAAGATATAAATGAAATTTTGTTTCCCATTAATACATCTGTCCTCGGTAGGTACTTTCATCTTTGACCTTCAGAAAGTGAAGCCTGACATAGAAATGCCCCCTTTCCCCTATGTAAGGTTGACAGAATAAAAAAATATTTCTCACTGTTAAAAAATGTGCATATTTATTTTCGCCTTGCTGTCTAACAAAATGCCCATAAGGTCAGACTCAAATTCATGTTATTTTAAGAACATTATAAATCCATACTGTACTTGTGAATGTAACGGCTCCTTAACAATCCATACAAATAGCCGCGCTGTAAGAATTTCCAATGAAATAATTATTTATCATTGTTCAGGGATAATTATTATAATAAATGAGTTCAGCATAAAATCAAAAGCAATTATTTCAGGCCAAAAATCGTTTTTGTTTCAAACAGCCGTTTATAATCTCGCCTAAAACGTTCCTGAGTGGCATAACTAAGCGCATTCAGATTTCCCCCGATTGAATCCTGATGATCCCACAGACGTCTATTGCCAGGAATCCAAAAGTGCTTTTGTGTACCCGGGCTTACCTATCAATCAAGACCATGGCCAAACAATAGGTTTCTGCTAGCTCATGTATACACAAAAGGAGGTTAACGTTTTCCTCCAGCTGCCTTGTAGGGAAAAAATTCTGCGCCAGACAGAAACGCAGTCGCACCAGAGGAGGACCCTGAAACACGTCACACGAATGGTATTGCGTTTCCTGCATTTTTAAGAAATACCATAGAAAATTCCACTGCATTTCGTTTCCATCAGTGTGTTACCGGAATGGCACACTGAGTCGCAATTACAGCAGAATCCAGACAAGGGGAACAGGGTCTGAGTGCAGGATTTCAGTAGGTATTGCCAGCGACATTAAGAAAAAAATACACAATAATATAGGCTAGATATTTATAGATATGCTTTATTGATCTCCAGTCTGGGAAATCTGCCCCCCCCCCTCTCTCTACTACACTCATTCAATAAGCATTTCAGTAATGTTTATTTCTGAAGGACAGCAGTGGCGTAAAGTATGTGAGTAAATATACTTTTGCTGTCTGTGTTTTGCGGAGTAACTATTTACATGTAATGGCATAATTTAATTACAAAACAAAAGTAACAGTAATTCGTTACAGTTACTGAGAAAAAAAGTGTGTCATTAAATTACAGTTGCTTATGAAAATGTTAAAGATTACAAATCAGAAAAGACCACGCCCCTGAACCTCCGCCTGCCCCCATCCCCCCCCCCCTTTTCCGGCAACAATTTAATTCTGATGCAGCTCAGTTCGGAAAAATATAACCTACTTTTTCCTTAGTATGTTAACTTTAAGTGATACCTAGTGGGCAAATCAAAGTAATCAAATGTAATTAGTTACTTTACTTTTATACTTTACTTATAAGTTATTGAAAAGTTATACTACTTATTACATTTTGAATAGGGTACTTTGTAATCTATTACATTTCCAGAGTAACCTTTCCAACACTGGTTACTGTCCAGTGGATATAAAAATTTGCCACACTTGGGTCCTCGTGCAAGGCCCTAAACCCTCTGTGCTCCACGAGGCGCCGTATTTTATTATTTTCTTTATAGCCTTTATTGGTCACATGTACATTACAGCACAGTGAAATTCTTTTCTTCGCATATCCCAGCTTGATGTTGGTAGTTGGGGTCAGAGCACAGCGTCAGCCATGATACGGCGCCCCTGGAGCACAGAGGGTTAAGGGTCTTGCTCAAGGACCCAAAGGCGGCAGCTTGACAATACGGGGCTCGAACCCGGATCTTCCGATCAGCAGCCCAGCGCCTTAGACCCCTGAGCTACCCCCTCCCTAAAGAAAGAAGTTTTATGCAAAGAAAGAATTTCACTGTGCTGTAATGTATATGTGACAAATAAAGGCTATTGTATCCTATTTCTTCAGGGACGGGAATGTAAAGTCTTCATGCGTGCTGTGGTCCTGAGCCTTTGCAGTCGATATTAGTTCAGCTCCAATTAAAATCAGTTCCTAAATACCTTGAGCTTATTGAGTTTGTTATTGAACACTGATAAAAACTGAAAAATGCAAAATAAGGAACAAAGGAAATGATTATATAAGATAATAATAATAAGATAATTAAATTATTATCTTTACTGAAAAAAACACATTTCATTTAATTGTCAAGTTTAAAATCATATTTGATTTGTCACATATACATACATGCATTATACGACATGCAGTGAAATGCTTTTTATGATCGTCCAACATGTAAACATAACAGGAGGAAAAAGAAAATAGTGCAGACATTTAGAAATAAATGTAGATAAAAAAAGAATATTAAAATAGAACAAATACAATAAAATAGAATAAAAATAAGATATCTTTATTAAAAAATATATTTAGATAGTGTATAATAGTGTATAAAGTGTCTAGTGTAAAGTGTCCAGTGTAAAGTACATTTAATGCATCAATTTCTTATTATGGTTTATGCTTATATTTATTTATTTATTTATTTCCTTTTAGAAAATTATTTATTTATTTCTTTGATGTTATCCTAAAATAAATATATTTTGAAATGATTTTTCCTGTGCTATATCTGACAAGCAAATGTCAGGCTTGAATTTGAAACTAAGGAAATTGAAGCATTAGGTATCATGGTTAAGACAATCACATGTGTTTAAAGTTCACTTTGGGGCCCTTGAGCAAGGCCCCTAACCATAAACTGCTTTGTTATTTAAATGAGATACATCACAGTTGCTCTGGATAAGGGTGTCTGCCAAATTCCATAAATATAAATGACATTTTGTTTCCCAATGATAACATTTCTCCAGCTCCACAGAATAGATAAGAAAAAAATAGAAGACGTAAGAGATGAATGATATTGGTCTGAATATTGAAAGGGAAGAACTTGATAATGGATTAAAATTGTAAATGAATAAATGAATGGCATTTCAGATTTTCCATAAGGTTGAAACAAACAGATTCCGATTTTCAGGTTTTATATTTAAACATCTCCAGCTGTAACTAATATGACTGTTACAGTTCAGCTGCAGACGGATAGGTTTAACTAGAATCTGCCGTCAGCGCAGAAAATTCATTGGCCGTGATGGATAGGCCATAAACGTCCCCTGTGTTTTAATTTATTTCGCAGTGTTTCATTTATCTCGCACTTTACGAGCGGCTCGCTGTGATTGGGATAATTAGCTGAGTGCCGGTTTACTCAGCTCGGGCTGATCCATGACACCTGCTGCCACGTTACCTACCTGAAGCGCTGGATACAGGTGTTATATATCAGCTGACTTATCGTAAAAGATAACGCTTTGCAAGCAGTTCTGTCTTTATGAAGTGTGCTGGGAATACGTGAAAAAAATAAAATAAATAAAAATACCAATCAAGGTGATGTTCATATTTCATTCTCGTATACAATTACAAGGACACGCATGCACTTGTCCAAGGCATTTCAGCTTTCAACACCGTTTAGCTAAAGGATGGTTTTTTTCGCTGCCTTCATTCACACACCTTTATCATTTTTCCATTAAGGACAAGTTTGATGGCGCGTCCCGCCGCTCGTAGTTTTCAGCGCTGGAGCGTGTAAACACGAGACGCCCGAGCGACGTGAGAGCAATTGCGACGTATTTCCAAGAGCGTGACGAAAAAAGGACGTGAAAGACAACGGACGACGGACGTTTGGAAAACGCACTCAGATGCCGGACAAGTCGGAATGCCGGCGCTCTCGTCTCGCTACAGTTCTGTAATTACCCACAATTCCCTGCAGGTTATGCTAATGACCGTTGGGCTATTAAGTAGGCTATCTATATGCACAGACTGTAATGGATTTGCTCATTATTTATTGTTAATGTGCAAATGTTGTCTCCTGATGAGGGGAATGAGATGGAGCTGAGTCTCAGGTGAAGATGAGAGAGAGTTGTCTCCTGATGAGGGGAATGAGATGGAGCTGAGTCTCAGGTGACAGAGAGAGAGAGAGAGAGAGAGAAAAGGAGTGCACACTGAATCACACTGGCTATCGTTTACTGCATCAGGGTTGCGCTTCTTCTAACATGACCACTGTTTGGATTTAATGGAACACAATACAATTAGAAGAGAAAATACTATTAGACCTAAACTGCCATTACAGCAACAGTGTAAAAGACACTTGTTGGACTGTATTTTAAATCCAAATTACAGGTATTCAAACCCTGATTTAGGCTTGCGATGTTGTAGGGTTTAGACTGTCGAAATCGCCAAGAAGGAGGTAAAGAGGCAGGATAAGGAGGAGGTTTATGGATGTAGTGAGGGAAGGCATGCAGGTGGTTGGTTTGAAAGACGCTGATGTAGAGGACAGGGTAGTCGATGTGGCTATCCTGAAGGTTGGAGGTTCGAGGACTGGTATCGCCAAACTGCTGCCCTTGGGTCCTTGAGCAAGGCCTTTAACCCTCTGTGCTCCAGGGGCGCCTTATCATGGCGGACCCGGCGCTCTGATCCCGGCTTCCAAACAAGCTGGGATACGTGAAGAAACACTGCTGTAATGTATATGTGATATATAAAGATTCTTCTTCTTCTTCTTCTTCTTCTATTCCTTTGTAAGCTTCTGACTTTCTACCATTTTTCCTCCTAGGCCATCTCGAGCTCAACTAGAATAAATAGGGAGTATCTGGAAATTCGCCATCCTCAGTTCTCTGTATATGCTCATGTTGTCGTTCTGAACCTTCAAAAGCAGTCTAATGGTGCGTGCACTCTGAAGCAGGATCTCATCAAGGACTTCACTGTATGTTGCTGCATTCATCCTTTTCTCCATTTCAGTAAGTGTTTTTTTGTGTGTGTGTGTGTTGTTGGGTTTTTTTATTTTGTTTATCATTTGGAGTGTAGCCAAAGGAAATGAATTTTTGTGTCTTATCAGATCAGGGACTATTTTTTTTCCTCGTGCACTCCGAGTCGCTTAAGTGCCTGAAATATGCTTTTTACTTAGGAGTGGCTTCTGTCTAGCCACTCTCCCATAAAAGCCTGATTGAAAGAGTTTTTTCTTAGATGGCTATCTTTCTGTCGAATCTCTGTAGAGGACTTCTGAAGCTCTCCTAGAGGGGCCATCGAGCACTCGTTCTGGTGATACTACATTTTTTTTCCTTCTTTCCATTTCACAACGAGGGATTCCTGGATACTGTCAAAGCTTTAGAAATGATATTTATACTATCGACCGAAATTGGTCTTAAGGTTTACAGAGAGTCTCGTAGAGTTCATGGTTAAGATCGTTTGGGTCTGAAATGCATTTTGGACTTGTGATCATCTGCCTGGAACACATTTCCAATCACTTGTGCCTGCCTCAGGTGGACTCAGCTCAAGCTGAAGAGCCATGTCAAGATAATCAAACCGAACAGGAGGCACCTAAGCTCAGTCTGGAGGGCCTGAATATGTATTAAAATGAAACGTTTCTGTATTTTATAAAAAAAAAAAAAAAAAAAAAAAACATAGTACAGTGCAACCTCGATACTCACAGGGGTTACGTTCCATGATCCCTCTTGAGTAACAAAAATCACTGGGTTTTGACGCACCCTTTGCGACCCAGTAACACTGTAGAAATCTTAAATCGTTTGCGAATAACACGATAGAAAGGGATACAGTGCTTTGGCGAGGAAGCCTTGTATTTTACTGGCTTTGTTCTGTGAGGAGCTAAGAGGCTGTGCTGCTATTGGTTGAGCCCTTTGTCATCGGTTCCATGATTGGTCAGAATGCTATATGGTAAACAAAGGTAGAACAGCGGGTACTGGACATGTAGAGCATACTGTATAACTCATCAATATTGTGAATTGCATGTAATAAATGTTTTACTTAATACTTTACATGAATAATACAATAATAAAATAGTTTTCCAAACATTTTAGGTAACTTATTAGTACAAACTACAAAAGTGTTTTGAAATGTTAATCCGAATTCGAATGAGCTCTCATGAACCATCATATTTTACTCTTGGTTCGGGTTCCAAATGAAATGCGAATATCACACACACACACACACACACACACACACACAAACATACATGGTGTTTATTTTCATGACTTTTTACATTGTAGATTCTCACTGAAGGCATCACATACTATGAATGAACATATATTTGGAATTATAACTCGAAATATGTTTCATAATTTATTCATTCATCTTCTACCGCTATATCCGATTTTCCCTCGGGTCACGGGGAGCCTGTGGCTATCACAGGCGTCTATTATGGCAGGATACACCCTGTATGGAATGACAACCCATTGCAGGGCACACACACACACACACACACACATTCATACACTAGGGACAATTTTCCAAGGTGCAAATCACTTTACCCAAAACTAAAAGAACTCTTTCTTGATTCTTCCTAAAGACATTCCCTCACTTCTTGCTTTGGCTATAATTATAAGAATGTGTTCATGAAATTTCACATCATACCATGTTTTTTCACCATGTAATATACTATAATTTCATTAATAAATGACCCATGAATGAGACGACACTCTCTGTGGCTGCCAGCAGGTTATTGTTTGGATGGCCCATTTTCAGTACAGTCGTAACCCTGATACTGACCTGATACTGGTCCTAGTGTATCAGGTTGAGTGTGTTGCTGGTCATGCTCCAGCTCAGGGATAGAAAACTGATACTGATGAAGGAGAGGATGGATGAATAACCTACACTGTGCATGTATAAACGAGTCTTGGATTTTAGCAACAACCAAGAAAAATGTGTTAGATAATACAACAATAATGCACAGTAATTAAAAACATCAAGAACAGCAATGAAAGTCATTCTACTGTACTACTGAAACGAGTGACATCTCAAATAACGCATTCAGAGGTGATTATAATATACACAGATCAGGCATAATATTATAACATTATTACCAGGGTAACTAGTTCCATGTAACAGTGTTCATTCATTCATTCATCTTCTACCGCTATATCCAATCTTCCCTCGGGTCACGGGGGGACTGTGCCTATCTCAGGAGTCTATGGGCATTAAGGCAGGATACACCCTGGATGGAATGCCAACCCATCGCAGGACACACTCACTCACACACATTCACACACACATTCACACACACACACAATTTTCCGAGGTGCCAATCAACCTACCGTGCATGTTTTTGGACCGGGGGAAACCGGAGAACCCAGAGAAAAACCCCCTGAGGCACAGGGAGAACATGCAAACTCCACACACACATGGCCGAGACGGGAATCGAACCCGGATCCTGGTGGTGTGAGGCGAACGTGCTAACCACTAAACCACCGTGCCCCCTGTAACAGTGTTATGTAACTTAATTACAAAATAAATGTAACAAGTAATTCGTCACAGTTACTGAGAAAAGAATGTGTAATTAAATTACAGTGTGAAAATGTTAAAGATTACAAATAGGGTTACATTTGGACAATTTCATGTAAAATAAGTGCTTTAGACTTCACCATGATTTTCAACTGAAACGCTGAATTTGCTGCAGTTTCATTTTGAAAAAAAGAACCGATTTATTTTTCAAGGGTTTGAAACTTTTTTTCTTAGAATGTTAACTTAAAGTGCCACCTAGTGGACAAAAAGTGAAAGTGATCAAAAAGTAATCAAATGTAATCAGTTACTTTACTCTATTTCTATTCTATTTAGATTTTTTTAAATTCTGCTTTGTCCTTTTATTTACATTTATTTATAATGTCTACACTATTTTCTTTTTCTTTTCTTTTCCGTTATGTTTACATGCTGGATGGTCGTATAAAGCATTTCACTACATGTCGTACGATGCATGTATGTGTATGTGACAAATTTGAAATTGATTTGATTTTGAGGGGTGTAGCTTAGCGGTTAAGGAGATCGGAAAATCGGGGGTTCAAGCCCCGGTGTCACCAAGCTGCCACCCTTGGATCCTTGAGCAAGGCCCTTAAGCCTCATTAGCTTCCACAAAACAAGCTGTATATGTAAAGTATAATAAAGTACATGTGACAAATAAAGGCTATTCTATAAACCTGCAGCTTTTGGGTAGGAAGGGAAATTTGTCTGGGTCTGCACTTGGTCAGTATCTCTGAAAAAGTGGCCCATGGAAGCAACAGTCATGATCCGACATGAGGTGCTGAAAGAAAATGAATCACCTCCGACCGGCTCAGATTTGAAGCTGCAATATATATGTTTTGTCCCCAGTAAGGTCTCCACCCCCCCCTCCACCCACCTCTATACAAACCTATATTTTGGACCAGAAGTCCAAATGTTTCTTTTGCCAAAGCCACTGTAAAAACTAAGACAAAACTTAAAACTCCACCGAGGTCATAAAACGATTCCCTCTGCGGACGTCCTTTCAAACGTCCTCCACGTCCTCTACGCCTTCCCCGCCCCTTCCTTGTCTTTTTCGTTGTTTTTTTTGCACCCTTTGTTGTAATCTTGTGGTCTGGGTTTTACCGATGCCTCTCAGATTCCAGCCCATTTGCACTGAAACCAGAGATGCATTGTGGGTAGTGAGCAGCCGTAAAATGAAAACACGATCCGCTTCCGTGTCTCTCGGGTCGCGATAACAGCACAAACTGCGCCATCAAATTCACTACCTTTATAGAAGCCTATTGTGTGTCTGTGTGTGTGTTTTTTTTTAATTTGCAGGATACACACACACACACATATGGTATCAATATTTGATCACAATTGTACCACATCGCTTCCATTAACTATATTTGATTTCCACACAGAGGGGAAATAAACATGGGGGGTTGTGTAGACAAGAAAGAGGATGAGGGAGATGAAATGGGCACCATTAATACAATTACCAGTAAAAGTGATGGAACAGGGGGTGGGGGGTGGGGGCAAAGCTCAGTCTCCGTAAACGGCTTGAGGCGTAATCCTATAAGAAGCGTACAATGTAAGTGTGCTCATGGTGGTCCCAGATTTGGAAAGAAGGACTTCGGGGATAAAGGCGTATTACTGTTAAGGTTGTAATTAATGATTTTGTCCTCTTCTTGTTTTGTCCCTGTCACGCGTTCCCACATCGTTTTAGCCCCGTGTTTAATATTCATCCAGGGTCAAGCAGTCAGACATCCGAGTGAAGAAACCCACTCGAGTAAGAGATCTGTTTAAAACTTCTCAGCCCTCTAAAGACGCATTGAAATACAGATTGAGGCCCCATTAATATTTACACTGACTGCCAAGGCGAAGAAATTGAATTGCCAACCTGGCCTTTTACAGTAATATATGCATCCTATCTCCTGCCCATGACACTGCCGAGCTCGGGGTGGCGAGCCGTGAATACATTTAAAGCAAATTTATGAAAAAAGCGACGCGCCGAAATGACTGCGAAGGTCATTCTGTATACGCCGCGTCCTGCAATTACATGGCTGTGGGAGCGCTGATTTGCGTATTTGTACGCCGGCGAAATGAGGTTCCTTTGAGGAAACCGTAAAATAAATAAATAAATAAATAAATAAAAACCTCAAGGAGCAGTTAGCTATTTGTCAGGAGCTATTTGTCAGGGAGCGAACACAATGTAGCAAATTAGCCTCAACGAGCCAGGCAGGACTTGTTGTTCCTGTAAAAACACACCGCTCACTTTGGCAGCCGAATTGCATGTCGTTTTAGCCTGATTTTCTATAGTCATATTTTTAATTGATTTAGTTCAGGAGAGAAAAAAAATGCCGCAATTCAATTCTAGTGCGTTTAAACCGGTTTCCCCCCAGTCAAAAAAACATGCACAGTAGGTTGATTGGCACCTTGGAAAATTGTCCCTAGTGTGTGAATGTTTGTGTATCCAAGGGAAGATCTGATATAGCGGTAGAAGATAGATGAATGATATATATATATATATATATATATATATATATATATATATATATATATATATATATATATATATATATATATATATATACTGAATCACTGCTTGATGTTATGTTGTCTGTTTTTGAAGATTTTTTTTATTGTGATTTCCCCCAATCACATCTTAATCACCAATGTATATGTATGTATAAAATGTTTTATAATGTATGTATGTATAAAATGTATAAAACAAAATCCTGAGACATCCCACATGCTGATTATTTTCCAACCGAAACAAAAAGAAAAAAGCAGGAAACTATTTGCTAAAGTTTCTATTCATTAAAACAGTAACTTATTCAATCAGTAACTCATTACAATAACTCGTTAACTTCCAGATTTTTGCTTGACTTAATATTGTGCCGGGACCATCCCTCTAAAACATTTTAATGCTCCACAGGAGATTGAGAGTCTGGATAAATACTATATATATATATATATATATATATATATATATATATATATATATATATATATATATATATATATACAGCCAGTCTGGATGAGCAGAAAGGCTAACATCACAAAGATTCACAATGTTCTGCGTCACACACACGCGCCCCAATTGAATTTGGCGATATTCAATACAGAAAAGCAGGATCTGAGTCATCTCAGTCTGAGCCATCAAGCCGTCATTGCTGTGATAATGTAATCTCTGCGACGGGCCTCGCTGATTCTTAACAGTGCTCCTGGAATAAACCAGTTTGTACTACATCGCTCCTGAATTCTCCATTGGTGTGTTGGTTAAATGTCTGTAACTGCAGTTCTGGCTGTAGATCAGGTTTATTTTATGTAATTGTCATTGAGAAATGAACAGCTATCATACAAGAATGCGTTATAGATCCTTGACACAAATTTATCCACTTGTAAACGTTTTTTACTGAGGACATTTGAGGAGGAGGAGGACATTTGTTTCACAAAACAAATCTAATCATAGTTCATAAAGTAGTCCATACAAATTTGAAAGAAATTTGTGTTTTAAAGGGGGAAAACGGAGAAACAAAGAAAAGGAAAGAAACAAAGGATATTCCATTTGTTGCACATTCCATTTCTGGGCCCTTGAGCAAGGCCCCTAACCATCAACTGCTCAGCTGTATAAAGGAATGTAGTAAATCTAAAAATCTAGACAAAATTGGGGAATTAGCAACGGTGGCTTATAGTTCCTCAGGACGTTCGCCTCACAAATGGTAGGGTTTTTCTCCGGGTTCTCCGGTTTTGAATGGGGAATTGTTTTCCAGTTTGCATGTGTGGTGTGTGCTATTTGCCAAACATTAATACATAGACGTGAGATGAATATTAACTATTAATAATGAATAATGTGCTTTGTTTATGTTCAATTCAATATAATTTCATATAGTGCTTTTAACAGTGCACATTATCTCAAATCACGTTCAATAAATACATTAAAAACATACATTTTAAATTCCGTAAATTACTACCTGTAAGTTTATTCCTAATAAACAAGAAAAAAAATCTCCCTGAGATGGTATGAGGAAGAAACCTTTAGAAGAAACAGACTCAAAAGGGGTGTTCTCATTTGGGTGTCCATTCATTATAATCCATCATTGTTTATTAGCTGTTTACCAATGGAGACAAAAATACTTCATGGAAACTGCAGCTCTAAGGCACTGTAGTAAAGGGTGTAAGATAAGATATATCATATATAAGGTTTATATTATTCATTCATTCATTCATCTTCTACCGCTTTATCCGATCTTCCCTTGGGTCACGGGGAGCCTGTGCCTATCTCAGGCGTCTATGGGCATTAAGGCAGGATACACCCTGGATGGAATGCCAACCCATCACACACACACACACACACACATTCATACACTAGGGACAATTTTCCAAGGTGCCAATCAACCTACCGTGCATGTTTTTGGACCGGGAGGAGGAGGGAGGAGGAAACCGGAGAGAACCCGGAAGGGAGCGGAGAAAAAACCCCCTGAGGCACGGGCGAGAACATGCAAACTCCACACACACATGACCGAGACGGGAACTCGAACCCGGATCCTGTCGGTGTGAGGCAAACGTGCTAACCACTAAGCCACCTGTGCCCCGAAGGTTTATATTAATGACACTCTAATTATCTTATTTTAGGTAGTATTAAGTTGGGTTTATCATCTACAAATATGTTGTCTTGAAATTAATGACAAAAAAAAGAAATCCTGTCAGAAAAGATTTATTGGATTATAAAGGAGACTCTTTAAGGAGACTCTTCTGTAAATGTTACATATCTCGATTTCTATTAGTCTTAGATAATGTGAATGAGTCATTTGAAATGTAGCCAAGATCTTACGAATCTTATTGAAAAAAATAAAATGATTCATAAGATACTGCCTCTACCACATATTCCTTATGTCTCTGTGTGAATGTCTCTGTGACTGTGTCTGTGCCCTGCGATGGGTTGGCATTCCATCCAGGGTGTATCCTGCCTTAATGCCCACAGACGCCTGAGATAGACACAGACTCCCCGTGACCCGAGGGAAGATCGGATATAGTGGTAGAAGATGAATGAATGAATGGATTAGCAGGATCAGAAATGCTCTTCCCAATCGAACAATGTCTCTCTGTTTTTAGAGCCTGTGTGTATTTTTGCCTCAGCATCATTCCAGGATCGGGGAAACTCGTCTCTTCGGCCTTACTATTTGCGTCCCAACCACAAAGAGGATTACGTTATAAAAAATAAAAAAAACCCAGACATACTTTTAGAAATGAAGATGAGTCTTGGGCTTTTAATGAAGACTCTTTACTTTTCTTGCCAGCGGTCAATAATGGCACAACCGTCTCGGCCATAGACAGGGCTAATCTCGATAATTAGCAATTAACCTCCTTATGCAGCTCTGTGGAGAGCCACTCCAAACTCTCAGCGCTGCCTCTGACAGTGGCGATGCAACATGTCTGTCTGCCTCGCTTACAAGATTTGAGGCTCAGAAATACAATTAGCACGATCAATGTTTTATGATCTCAAACGTAACGTAGTTCCAGTGTCTCCACTGAGCCTGAGCCTGCGGCATCTGTGTGGGGACCCATGCTTGCTCTTATATATATATATATAAATATAAATGCAAATTCACTTTAACTGCACTAATTTTGTTAATGCACGATTAATGCAGTGTGCATTAGTATGTGAACACTCTGCGCTATATATATATATATATATATATATATATATATATATATATATATATATCTTATTATATATATATATATATATCTTATATATATATTATATATATATATATATATATATAGATATATATATTAGCATATATTACCATATGGAACCTTGCGGAATTCCGTATTACGGAAGCGCATTTATCTTTTGTGAATGCAATGTAAACGTATCACCAGTTAATATGGAAACTATACAGAACAGAATTCTTAAAGGAGCCACGTCCCATATTTTAATTGAAACAACCACAAACATTGAAATTAGCAAGAAATGTATTAATTTACAAGAAAGTCATATTTGGAGAAGAATTTCCAGAGTACAATAAATATTAAATAATCAATAACTTTATTAACGGGAGACATTTGGAGAGAAATTAATATAGATATAACACCTGTTTCAGTTAGATAGAGTAGTAGAAACATTTGTTACTATGGTACAGCAGGTGTTTCTAACTCACACCTCTGGGATCCCTGGTTTGATCCAGAGCCCAGGCGACCATCTGTGAGGAGTTCCACCGCTTGTCCTTGTACCCACATTAGTTTTCTTCAGGCACCCCAGTTCCCTTTCAACTCCCACTTTATTCTACTCCTTTACTTTAAATTCAATATCTTCAATAATGATCATAATGATAGATATATATCTTTATATATCTATATAAAGTGGAGCCACTTTAATTCATCCAAATTTCACAGAGGATGATGGCTGGATGATCTTTTTGAGCCTGTTTTTCTCCAGGTTTCCCTCTCATGCCTACAAGTAACAGGAATTTCTCGCCCCGGTTGCCATGTCGCTCAAAAGTGGTCTATTGTAGATTTTAAAAAATCACCAATTTAATCTCCTGGTTACAACCTATTCCTAGTTTCACATATTCATCCTGTGCGCATGTTGGCTTTTTCAATTTCATCCCAAAAACATGCCCCGATGTAAAAAAATAAATAAATGTACAGAAGACCTATTCTATTCAGGCTCTATTCCATCCTCACAATCAGTGTTCCAGGATCCTACATGAGCTGAAGCACTTTCCAATGCAGCAGGTGTTTCTGACTCATAGCTCGGAGATTAAAGGAGAGGGTTAAAGCTCAGCGGTTTAAGGCGCTGGACTACTGATCAGAAGGTCAGGGGTTCAAGCCCTGCTATCACCGAGCTGCAACTCTTGGGTTTTTGAACAAGAACCTTAACCCTCTGTGCTCCATGGGTACTGGGCATCTGATCTCGTCTTCCGAACAAGCGGGAATATGTGAAGAGAGAATTTCGCTGTGCTGTAATGTATGTGTGACAAATAACGGCGATTCTATCCTGAGCCCTGTGTGTGTGGAGTTTCACATGTTGTCTCGTTTTCTGTGTGTATTTTAGATTCCTCCCAACAACCCAAAGACATTCCAGTACTGAAATTGTATCTATAGTATTATTATTATTATTATTATTATTACACCCTAAAACTTGTTGCGCAGACCAAACCGTAAGTCGTAGAGACTTGAAACTTGGACAGGTGGTAGAGCTCAATTTGGGGAGAGGTTGACAAAGTATCAACCCAGTTGGCCAAAGGGGGGCGCTACACTTCCAAAAAATTTATTTCACACATTTATGATCATAGCTTCTAGAAAATTTATCGTACGCTCACAATTTTTATATTTATGGAATCCTTGGGTCGATCCAAAGAAAATCCTCATTGACAGTTTTTGTGCTGTTCACTTTTTTCGTAAACATTGGTTATGCTAAAAACTTGCGCACTGGTCATAGGTTTTTTTGCAGCACCAAAACCAGTCTAGAAATGATCAGTAGACATTATCCGGCAGGCTTATCAATAATTATCAAAAAACATTGAACTTTCGACACTGGAATGTTCAAAGTAGGCGGGGCCACACTGACAAAAATGGCTATAACTCCTGAACGCAATGACACATCTTCATGGTAGAGACCTCTGTCCTCAATCCTTGGTCAAATCCAAAAAAAATGTGTAGCTTTGAATCTTGCTTGCGCTAAACAAAGAAAAAAGGTTTACATTTTTTCTTTGTTTAGTGCCCCCTAGTGGCAAAGCTACAGAATAGCCACTAGGGGGTGATATAAAACTTTTCAAGTACAACAATTCTGTCTTCATCCTTATGTCCTTCAGTGCCTCAGTTGCTTGAACCCCGCAGATGGCTGTATATACAATATATATACAATATATATATATTGTATTTTCTATAATATAACAACATAAAGTCCTGCGTTTTTTTTTTTTTTTTTTACACCGAGCACAAGTGGGTCTATTGATTGCTCAGTTGCTTGTCGGCCAGCTGTGACAGTCTGGGTCATTAGATCATGTAGAAGGTATGCGACACATGAAACTATTCCTGATCCAAAGCATGTGTGAAGCACGGGCAATACGGGAATGCAAGCTTGTCGGCATAAACGGGCCGCGTGTTTTAATGATTTGGAACCAAACTGTAAAAATAATTTGGCTTTCGATTTGATTAACCTGTCCAATTAGTCTTGATACCCCGAGGAAAGTCTATTGGATTAGTATAAAAAAAAAACCCAAATAGATAGTTCAGACATAATTACCTTTAAACTCACGCTGAGATTCTACATTAGAAGCGTTTCATTTTCATTATAAGATGGCTGCTGTTATGTAGCCATTTTTAATTCATTTAATATACATAATAATTTTTTTAATTAATAAAAAAAAAAAAAAAAAAAATAAAATATATATATATATATATATATATATATATCTATATATATATATATATATATATATATATATTATATGTTATGATTTTTAATGCAGTAAAAACTAGTAAAAAAATTAATTGGTTGATTGGTCGCATTGTGGCGTCTCGTTCATCAGGACATATTTTAACAGACTGATGTGCACGCCGAGTAAAGCCTCAATGCTATAAATGTTTTTTTTTCCCCCCACAGTATTTTATGGATCGTGTAAAACATGGCTATTAGAAAATATCCCTATAATATAGTTATAGTCCCTGACTGTACTCTGGTCTATTAAATACATACAGTTGATCGGGAAACATTCCCTTCTTTTTTTAATATTTTCGTGCATGGCCTCAATGTAGAATAACCAATACATTCCTGTTTTCCCTGCCATTTCTCTCTCTCTCTCTATCTCTGCAAAATTCATTCTTCCATTCCTCAGGGTCATGTTGGAGTCAGAGCCCATCCTCGAAACTGATAATATAGTCATAAACTTTACTCTGTTGATTCGTTTTCATGAACACAAATCCCCCCCCCCTTCCGCCCCGGTATTTATCAGACAAATCATAAAATATAATATATAGGGTTATACATCAATGATAGTTTCCTCTGATTAACCGGGAGAATATATTTACTGTATTTCAATGGGAAGGAAGTGGGCACGGTGACTTAATGGTTAGCACGTTCACCTCACACCGCCAGGGTCGGGGTTCGATTCCGGTCTCGGCCAAGTGTGTGTGGAGTTTGCATGTTCTCCCCGTGCCTCAGGGTTTTTTTCTCCGGGTTCTCCCGTTTCCTCCCGGTCCAAAAACACGCACGGTAGGTTGATTGGCACCTTGGAAAATTGTTCCTAGTGTATGAATGTGTGTATGTGTCCTGCGATGGGTTGGCATTCCATCCAGGGTGTATCCTGCCTTTTCCCAAAAAGCAATCATATACTGACAATTTTAATCTGGTATTATTTAGTGACCAAATTGCCTGCTTTGTTCATTATTTTAATGATTTAAAAATCAGATAACGGTTAGCACGATCACCTCACACCTCCAGGGTCGAAGGTTCGATTCCCGCCTCCGCCATGCGTGTGTGGAGTTTGCATGTTCTCCCCGTGCCTCAGGGGGCTTTCACTCTAAAAACATGCAAGGGAGGTTGATTGGCACCTTGGAAAATTGTCCCTAGTGTATGAATGTGTGTGTGTATGTGAGCCACCATACAAGGTGTATCCTGCTTTGATGCCGAAAATCGCCTGAGATCGGTCCAGGTTGACCAAGACCCGAGAGTTAAGTTGGATAAAGCTGTAGAAAATGAATGAATGATTTATAAAAATCAACCTCAACAAGATGGGACTCCTCAAAAGGCATCTTTCAAATTTAAAATGAGGGAATTGCATTCTGTAAAAGCTGCTTCGAGACAATGTCTGGTGCAAAAAGTACTATAGAAATATAGCGACATAGAAATAACATTGAATCAAATAAGCTTTAACAGGTCAATCAGCCTAGACATTGATGTGTCTGGTTTTTAACATTCACATAAACGACAACGCATGTAGACTGAAAACAGTTTTAATTAAGGCCACTGTCGTGTGTATCTCCAGACGCTCCGAACAGCTGCAAGACTTCAATCGTGTCTCTAAAAAGACGCTTCAGCGAGCGAGAACGCATCTAATCGAGTTAAATACGGCTGCTTAATTACTCCCATGCTCGTTTCCCTTTTTGTCTTGCATCCCAGGTCATCCTCATATCCTCTGAGGGGGGGGGGGGAAAGGAGCGAGAAATGGAAACGAGGCAAAGACTGGCAGTGTATCAAAGCAGGGTCCCTTTTTTAACTGCGCCTCTACTGCCATCTAGTGGAGAAATCTAATACGTATTACAGAAAAGTGTGAAAAGTGTGTGTGTGTGTTGTGTGTGTGGGTGGGGGGGGGGGGGGGGGGGGTGATATAAAAATATTTCTTAAAATTCTTTATTCATAAACTTGATGCAAGTTTACAAATTGTATGTACAAGGTCAAAAATACACAATGGAAAATGGGAAAAGAAAAAAAAAAAAGCAAAAAATAAAAACCAATGCATGCTAACAGTGCATACGCCCATTTTCCCCCCCAACATAAGCCAACCAAGAACTGCTCAGTGTTGAAGTGAAGGTTTGATCACCGTATGACTTACCGTCAATTAAAGTAAAGTGATCTCTGTGGGCGCTATTTGTATACGTTTCTCCATATGTTAACGAGATGTCAGGATTCCGCTCGGCCATTACGTTTAAATAACATGTAACACAATGCCCTGTTCACACTGTAGTGAGAATCCCTTGTGTACTTGTTTTTTTCCCCCCTTCTCCATGTTGGAGTGAACAGATGTAGCTCAGGCTGCAGTTTAGCATGTTTCAAAGCGAGTTGAGCTTTTTTTTTTTTGGGGGGGGGGGGGTGGGGGGGGGGGGGGGGGGGGGGGGGGGGGGGGGGGGGGGGGGGGGGGGGGGGGGGGATATGGGGGGTGGGGGGGGGGGGGGGGGGATAATAAATAAACAAACCAGCAGCTGTATCAAGCAAGGACTTTCACATCACCTGCTGCTTTCGATCTCGGTGACACACCCAAGCGAACAGGACCGAACATGCCTGCAAGGCGATCAGCCGTTTTAAAAAACAAAACAAAATCTGCTTACTAAAAAGGTCTGTGATTTCCCACCACAAAGAGAAGGCTGGGGGAACTTCGGAGTGCTTATAATAAATCCAGGAGAGAATCAAATTTTACACCGGAAGTTGAGCTGGACTTAAATACATTAACGTATGATTGGATGAAAGATCTTCAGCGACATCAAGTAAACCATTTAAAAACCATTTAAAAAAAAAAAAAAAAAAAAAACACGCAAAAGGAACACGTTTACTGTTAAATACTTCAATGGTGGTTTTTTTCCTCCTCCCCTGCTTGTTTATCTTCTTACCAATTTTTTTTGCACTGCCGGTATTTCAGATTCCGGAGCTCTTACAATGCAATGCAGACTTATCAGGAACTGATCTGCTCGAGCAGACGTGCATATAACTCTGGAATAACAGGTGTATAAAATCGTTCGGGGGGAAAAAGAAAAAAACACGGTATCGGAATGCAGTGAGTCGGAAATTGTTAACCGCCGTCCATCGATGGAAGAAAATACTCAGAATTCCATTTCGGGGAGGGGAAAAAAAAAATCCCAGACGACTTTCGAAGATCACTAAGTCAATCAAGGTGGATGTTGGCTTCCGGGAAGGTCTAACGACTTGAGGTTCGGCTATAAATAAGCGCTGCACCCTTGCTGCGGAGATCATTAATATTGCATCCTCTTCCAAACCCAGCCTTCCTTAATTCCGCCCAATGAGCCGTGTCTCGGTTTGAACCAGATGAGCCACCGACCGACGGTAACAACTTAATGGTGCAAATAAAATCAAAGTGTGTGTGTGTGTGGGGGGGGGGGGGGGGCTTTTTTAAGGAAGGCAAACTGAGAAGTAGGCGGTTTAAAAACGTCCAGGTGGATCACATGGTGATTTCTGGTAAGCAGAAATGTGAGGCTTAAATAACGGCCCTTTAATATTAATTAAAAAAAAAAAAAAAAAAAAAAAAAGAAGTGAATTCTGGACGAGTAAAGGAGTAATGATGTAGCAGGGTGGTACGATTTTGCCCGACAGAAACGGACAGGTCCAAAACCAATCACCCGTGGAGATTAGGAAGATGAAGATGTGAGAGAAATTGTAAACTTGGTGCGTCTATATGAAGGACGGTGACGTTAAAAAGGGAATTTTGTTTTTTTTTTAAGGCATTAATGGTTTTTTTTTAACCCCACAAGAATGGAACAGGGCATCAGAAATAAACTATCCGAGAAAAAAAATTCGTTTGTGGCTTCCGTTTGTATGATAATAATAATAATAATAATAATAATAATAATAATAATAATATTACAGACTGCTAAACACTTCAAATGAGCCCGAGTTGGCGAGAGGGGGTTAAAATGATTTAAAATGTTACACAACAGCGTCGATGTCATAAACAAAGCAGAAATCACACTGGTTAAAGAGGAATGATCACAGACTGCAGTTAAGGACAGCGTAAAAGCCACACATCACTTCCATTCTCACAAGGGGGGGAAACAAAAACAAAAACAAAAAAAAAAAACAAACAGCAGTAGTCATGTGTACATAAAACATGTTTAAAGATATTCCTTTTGTCAAAATGAGGACATCCATTAAGTAATTCATCCTTATTCTAGTTGCGAGTTTGAGCTCCGGACGGACGTCTTGTGTCTTAGCGATCCCGCCCTGTCCGCAATCCAAATCTCTGCCGTACGTCTTTAAGTTTACTTACAGGCGGAAATCGTTTCCATGACTTTACAGTGAACGAGTCCATCGCGTCTGGTCAGATTCTCATTGTGACCAGGGAGAAAAAAAAAAAAAAAAAAAAAAAAAAAAACAGATGGAGTGGTGATGGCATTTAACCTCCATCTAAAAATAAAAAAACAAACAAAAAACAAAACAAAAAACGGTCGGTTCATTACAAGTGTCGAACACTTAAGTCTCCTCCGAGCGACCAAGTCTCTCCCGATAGATTTTTTTTCTCCGCAATGTTCGCGTCGTAGAGAAAAAACAGGGAGGCGTCGGGTAAGCGCTGATATCCAAAAAAGCCTGTTATTGTGTAGGAACCTTGGCGTTTATGCTGATGGGGGTGGGGTTTGTGAGACGTCCCGTCCGCGAGGCAAGAGGTCACGGGCATCGGTGACGGGGGCAAAAAATCTGCAGTGTTCGTTTCTGCGAACCGAACAGCCGAAAGAGAAAAGCAGGAAGAACAGAGAACTAGCGAGAGAATGAACGGTGACGCGCAGGGAACTGTGGCGGAGGGATATGGTTTACCCGTTAACTCACCAAGCACACTCGGTTCAGAAGTCTATAATCCAGACGTGGTGAATCTCCAACTAGCAAGACGATGAGAGAGAGAGAGAGAGAGAGAGAGAGCGAGAGAGAGAGAGAGAGAGAGAGAGAGAGCGGAGAGAGAGAGAGAGAGAGAGAGAGGAGGGAGGGAGGGGGTGATCCAAAAAGAAGAACAGCTGTTGACTCCGATACATTCTGTCCTTGTCTGAATGAAGAGACGGGTTGCGTTTTTCTTAGCCGTCTTCTTTTGGTGGTGTGTACCAGCCTGCAAGAATCAAAGCCACACGCAGGACATTGAGAAACTAAAACAGACTGGTTGGGAAACTTGCATGATAAAAGAGACATCACAACTTATCTCCATCAAAACAAAATCCGTAAACAAAGCCTGGCACAAGCCCAAAAGCCGGCGTGACGTACGGGTCCGATCTCCAGCTACGCAAGCTGCATCACTCACTCATTCGCGAAAACGAATGTCGAAATACGCACTAGGAGCAACACCAAAACATGTGGGCAAATAGTTGGACAAAAAAGAGATTTCATTATCTTGCTTGTAATTAACGCAAAGCTTCTGCTAAAAAAAAAAAAAAAAAAGGAAAAAAAAAAGAAAAAAAAAAAAAAAAGGGGGGGGGGGGGGGGAGTGGGGGGGGGGAGTGGCAGGCGAAAACTTCTTTAGTGTTAATTCAAGCGTTTTCAGTGGATGTGTGTTTATCAGTGTGTGAAAGTGAATGTGTGTGTGCCCTGTGATCGGGGTATCCTGCCTTGATGCCCGAAAACGCCCGAGATATGCACAGGCTCCCCACGACCCGACGGAAGATCGGATAAAATGGTATCCAGCATGCTTGCACGCTTAACTGGTAAAAATGTACGACGTGCGCCATCTTATTACGCCATCATGTTTTATAAACAAAGCATTATCTTGCTCCTACCTAGATTTATTCCATTCTAATATCTATCGCATGTACGCCATATTTCACGCGCTTTAACTATCATAGGGTTAATGATTACCCTTTATATCTGAGGTTTTCCTCGCAATTGGTGCACCTTGGAAATTAACTGTTCGTCTAATACATACATGGTATATAAAAGAACGAACCATCAAGCTCACCTTGCATGCATTTGGTTTGCTTCGAAATGAAATTAAGATTTATCATAGGGTTAATGATTACAAGTTACGGAAAGCCTTTATATCTTTGTGTGGGGTCTGAGGTTTTAAAACCATCAACTGCTTAAAAATTAAAAGCAGAAAATTGCACAAGAATTAATACGAATTTTTGGAGTAACCAAATATAGACAGACATTCTCAACCCAACAGACATGTTTGAGGGGACGATATAGTGGGGGGGGGTAATATTACAGGATATATGAGCACAATCCCATTCATTTTATTTCATCACACCAACCTGAAACAGACGAAGCATATGCGTAAAAGGTAAAAGCCATAGTTACCATTCTTTTCATGGATCTGCACCAGTGATTTATACGACTGCTGTGCTCTGGCGAGATTGTACTGGTTCTAGGAAGAAAAACACATCAAAATATTATTACGGAATATTGCATGGACTATTTTCTTTTCATGCCTTGAAGATCTCTGCTTCTGAAATAGCTTTTTCCTCTCTTGATATTAATAAATAAAAAGGTGATTTATATCGTTAGAATTAGACTTCTGTCTGGCAAATAAACAAACAAATTGGCTTTTAAAGAAAATGGTACATAAACATGCATTTAACTACTAAATAACATTTTTGATTCAACTAATCAGGCTTACATTACATACAGTGCACACAATGAACAGTATATAAATACAGCATTGCGGAAAATCTGAATACTGGCTGTGGTCCCAAAAAATAAATAAATAAAAAGTAAATAAATAATCATTTTTAAAAAGGCTATAAATGCCAACATTTTTCATTTAAACCTTAAAATGCCCTCAAAACACTTTCAAACTCGGCTTAATACTTAATATTTATTGAAAGCTTTCTCTCACATCTTCATCTTCCTAATCTCCACGGATGAAATGTAAATGTAAACCAGTATACTGTACTGCTACACCTCGCGCAGTTTGATTATTGTAAATACAGATTTTTACCTCTATACTGTTACTGTACTGCAATTCATGCAAGCTGGTTTTCTTTGTATGCATGTTCTCTTTCATATTAAAAGGGTAACTACAGCATGAATTTCATATATTATACTGCACCCTTTTACCTTTTTGTTTACAGTAAAATAGCGCTCACAATCTTACAATTAAATTATCACGTGGATTTTTCACTACATAGGAACAAATCCTTTTTTGAACAACATGTACCACATAGCAGGCACTTTGCTTTTTTTCCTAGTTATTTTCTCCTTTCTGTTTTAGTTTAGAAATATGTGCAGTACTGCGTCTTGTTAATTTATGTTGTCTGTTATAGCACCATGGTCCTGGGGAACAGTTGTTTGGCTTCACTGTATACTACACTGTATATTGTTGAAATGACAAAGCCTACTTGACTTGAAGTACATAATTCAATTGACTAATAAGTCAAATATTAAAATAAATAAATAAAATTGTGGAGAATGCTTGTGGTTTTTACGAATAAGAGGGGAATTCTGTGAATGATCATCAGTGAGGTTCCAGGAAAAAAAAAAAAAAATCCATGATTAACCGAAGCCGGAAACGCTGAACCACAAGCGGAGGTTGTACGCACAATGTGAGATATAGCTACCTTATTAGCTCCGAATTGCACTCTGGCTTTTCCTTTGACTAAAGTGGCGTTAATCTGCATGATGACGGACTCGATCGAATAGGCACTGCTCCAACCCTGCAGACATACAACAAATCAATCAGCGAACATCCAGTTTGAACAGAACTGGAAGTAAAATCTAGTAATCAAAAGAGGTGAATGAAGAGGATTGTGCGGAATGCAGAGTGAGCAAAACTCGGGTGAGGGAAAAGGAAGTGAATTTTGGTAGGTGTGTGTGTGCGCGTAACAATGTGAAACGATGCCAGAACTTGTAGGTATAACACACCTGCTTGGTGAGTAGTTCCATGCACAGGGCCCCGCCTCCGAGGACATAACTAATGCAAACACCAAAAACAGTCAGTCAGTATGGACGAGAAAGAAACTGTTCCTGTGTGTTCATATTATAATATTAAACTGACCGTGACCTCATACGGGATTAATGCGAAAATGTTAAAATAGGTATCGATTGTGCTTTAAAGCATTACACTCGTGGGCTTCGGTAAAAAGGCAGGAAAGCCACACCTTGTACGCCTGTACACAATATAAAGAAACACCCATGCCAGCACAAGTTCAAGATTATGAAAGTGATAGACAGTTCGAGTTACTCACCCCCCAGACAGAACAGGAGAAACGACTCGTACAAACGGCGGATCAAAGGGAAAGTTGTCCTGTGGAGCAAAGAGCAAAAAAAGAGAAAAAAAGAACACATTTAGTTGTTTTTGTTCCTGACGTTTCTATTACTTTAATACAAATATATCCCCCGCCCCACCAAAAAAACAAACAAACAAAAAATAAACACAATTTTATATGTAGATCAAAAAGTACCAGGTGCAACCAATGACTGGACAGAGGACAAATTCATGGTCCAGTAATCGATGCAGGTGCAGGTCAACTGACATTAGGGTTAGGTATCATTCATTCATCTTCTACCGCTATATCCGATCTTCCTGGGGTCTTCCTGGGAGCCTGTGCCTATCTCAGGCGTCTATGGGCATTAAGGCAGGATACACCCTGGATGGAATGCCAACCCATCGCAGGGCACACACACATTCACGCACACATTCATACACTAGGGACAATTTTCCAAGGTGCCAATCAACCTACCGTGCATGTTTTTGGACCGGGGGAAACCGGAGAACCCGGGGAAAAACCCCATGAGGCACGGGGAGAACATGCAAACTCCACACACACATTCCCGAGACGGGAATCGAACCCGGATCCTGGCGGTGTGAGGCGAATGTGCTAACCACTAAGCCACCGTGCCCATGGTTAGGTATTTTAACATTATTGATTCTTC
This sequence comes from Kryptopterus vitreolus, assembly GCA_030449085.1. Lineage (NCBI taxonomy): Eukaryota > Metazoa > Chordata > Actinopteri > Siluriformes > Siluridae > Kryptopterus > Kryptopterus vitreolus. The sequence goes on along the minus strand of JACRUU010000027.1, from coordinate 17,683,933 downwards.
TTGATTCCAAATGATAAACAGACCGCAGATGCTTAGTCATGTTGGTCGTGACACCTTGTTTGAAACATACTAGTTTATTACAATAATTATACTTTGTCTTCGGTTTTTATAACTTGTAACTACACTTTAGAGAACTTCCCACTGGCCATGTTGTAAACTGATGTTTAGATTACCACATAAGGTCCTGGCAGATTGTTGCATGGAAGGTCCTGGCAGATTGGCAAGTGAAGGAGAAGCAAAAAATTCAATACATATTTGCACCCAGAAATCGAAAATTTTAATTTTATAACAAGTATCCGATTCTTAATCTAAAGTATCCAATTCCAGATTGAGAATCGAAAATCTATTTTTTTTTCTTATACATCACGAGGACACAGACATAAAAAAGCAATAACAAACAAAAACAACAAGAGGAAAAAAAACCCCTGCAAAATCTCCATCATGAACATACAAGGTGGCATCAAAAACTTTACAAGAAAGTTATTCATCTACACAATAACCATTAAAAATAAATAAATAAATAAAATAAATAAAAGTCCCCTTACACAACCCAAAATTTCTGCAATGTTGTCAAAGCTTTTGAGTCAGAGCTCAAGAGGGCGAAGTCTGCAGGAGCCAAATCTGGTGAGCAGGGCGAGTGTGAGGTCATGTGGATTGTTCTCCGGTGATCATTACGCACGAGTTGCTGAACGGGCTCGATATTTTCGGGGGTTAAGCTCATCAAAGGTCTTCCTGATCTCCCGTCGCTTATGAAGCATCTCAAAACGGCTCGGACAACGTGAAGCGCCGTCATATAGCAAGCACATCGTGCCAAGCGTCTTCTGTGGCATTAGTTTTAGATTCCTTTCTAATGTTTTTATTTACGACACCACTTCCCGAGCCGCGTGAAACCGACCGAGGGTCTCCCGAGAAAAGACTCGAGGTAAAAATTCTGCATGCGTGCGCTCTCAAATGCCCTTGAGATTTACTCGTGCTGCTGTGACCGACACGGAAAGCAAAATATGCCCCTCCCACCGAATGAAGAGCCTTCTCGCCGCTCGCGGATTCCTAACCACAGATAACGGTGGCATCGTTGGGAATTGCGATCTCCTCATGACAGTTTCAACACTGTTGTCTTTTTTTGTATCAGCTGGATAAAACAAATGTTTACTCACAGATTATGTGTGTGTGTTGATGGCTTTCAGGGGAAGTCTGTTCAGACCAGGGAATAAAAACCGGTTCGGTGGCGAACAGAGAAAGCGGCGGGAAATTAATCAGATGGTGAGTGGGTTGGAATCCTTGCAGTTGCACGTTGTTCTGCATTTGTTAGTGCTTTCTTCTCTCCACGCATTGCGAGCCGACAAGTGTACTGATGAATCGTGAGGCATACAGAAGAAGAGAGGGATAAAAGGGGGAGGAAAAAAAAGCAGAAGAAAGAGAGACACTTACTTTGTATGAGAAATTGAGAAGGATGTAATCCATTCCCTCCTTCTCTTTCAGCACTTGAAGGTCGCTGTGCAGAGGGCTGTCCGGATCAACCCTGCTCAGATTAAACAACATGACACAATAAGGTGCTTCATTCTCGCACCGTATATCGGTCGTCTACGTCGCATGTACAGAAAAGGTCCTTACGTTCTTAGCTTGACATGCCACTCGTATAGGCTATCGTTAACGAGCTCCACTGAATAGATACCTGCAACAAAAATATATATATATATATATAAATGTAAAATCACAATACACACACACACACACACATATACTTGTATTATAACGGACTTACCTGATTTATAACTTTGAGATCGGTAAATCTCGCGGAGTTCCTTCATTAAACGATCCGAGGCTTGGACGGAGCCTGACACGGCTCCCTGAAACACAGAGCACAGGCAGAGGGACAGCAGGGTTAGAGGACACAGTGGAAAACTATAAAGTCCAGGTGTCTATTAAATTGACTGGCAAGGCCGGCCCAAATACCAGTTTTCTAGTCTCTGCACTTACTTCCAGAAAATAATTTTCTGTCATACATAATTTCTCACAATGTGTTTACTAGTCACAAATGAAAGACATTAATTACAGGCCAATTAAAAACAAACGGCATTAATTAATATGCTAATTTCACTTTAACACACAGATGCGGACAAAAAAGTATATAAATTTGGTTATTGTATGGACATGCATAGAGCGTTTGGGACAAAAGCAGACCCGTTTTCCTGTCCTATAGAAAATAGGCTGAACACACCACAGTCCCACCCACTTTTATTCTACAGCCACTCTCAAGAATTTTACTGTTTCACCTAGATTGAACTGAAACGCAAGCGTCTCTCCAACACCAGGCAATGACTTGTCCACTGATTTCATTTTTGTTTAGCTTGGCTTAACTGGTAAATAAGCCTGAAGGTATGTCGCTGAAAAATCACAACTATAAAGTTGCTCGTACTCACGCGCCCCCTTATTTGATCAATTTTTCACCACCTTTCTTTTTTTATTTCGTTGCTATAATTATGCAATGCGGTAACTTTATCAACTGTTTTTTTTAAAAGATCCTTTTCATTAAACATGCCAGGAGGTTTGCGCTTTGATTAAGATATATTTTTACAATTTATTCTCAACCAGCTGCTCATTCCAAATCCAACACTTCAATGAAATAATTAATAATGACTTGCATTTGAATTGGGTCCCGTTTCAAACAACTCCTGCGGTTCTGCTCATTGATTAATCAGCGCATTAGATTTAACGTAAAGCATGCTCATTTTTCCCCCCTGCCAATTGGACCTTCGAACCTCTGTCAACACATGGTTTATATTTTGTGGATTTAGATTAGCAATCTGGTTATGAATGGTAATTATGGGTGACGGGGGATGAAAAACGTGGTTCCTTTAAGGATTGCCGCCCGAAACGACTGTCATGCATGCTTATATTTTGCACTTGAGCAAAAGTGGATTCAATGTCAAGTCAATTACTACTGCCTGATCTAAACTGCACATTCATTTCGAGTCTGGTGTGAAAAATTACTCTTTTCTGAGGGGATGCCTGGATTTTATTAATTCTTATTATTAATTTATGACATGTGCTGCTGACCTCGTGGCCAGGTCGCCCTTGTAAAAGAGCGCTTGATCTCAATGGGTTTTATCTGGTTAAATAATAAAAATTTTTTTTTAATTATCTTCACTAATTATCTAACTACTCATCTTGGTCACCCAGGAAACCAAGTATCCAGAAAGCTCAAGAGCAGCCACACATCTGAAATATAGAAACCTGGAAATATTCTAAGGATGCCTATAAGCCTTAACATGCAGCTCAATAATATGCAGCGTGCTCAGTTTTGTGCCCTTAAAGGCAGCATATGCTCCACTTTCGCAAAGCCTGCAAAAAAAATTGTTAAATAAGGAAACAATTCAAATCGGCGCTAAGGAAAAGTCCTAACACGGTTATAATGATTCAGGAAAAGTCATATATACAATGTACATTCAACTTAGTAAGTTTAAACATCGGCACCACTGTTAAACTATAAAGCGTCACAAACATGCCAACCCCTTAAAACCCGGAAAAGCATAAGAAAGGTCACCTTACCGAATGAGCACTTACGTTCAAGTGGTCCTGCCTCTGGTTCTTACGGATCTTCTCGAGAATGGCCAGGTTCTCTTTCTCGATGCCGTCGTCCTCGGACTTCTTTCCGTCTACCGGCTCTTCCTCTTTCATCTCGTAGTGGTCGAGCTCTTCTATGTCCTGGTGACAATGTACAGAAACAGAAAAAATGCACATGCAACAAATTAGGGATGAAGTAAAGCTCAAGTATGCAGAGATTTATATCATTTCTCATTTCATTCCACTGAGAAATTCACTTTAACTCACCCACACCCCCAATCCAAAAAGAGGGAATAACTGAATACTTTTGCCAGGAAAGTAGGAAAAATAAGTGCTGATCAGGCTTCCCTAGCAAATAACTTGAATGATAGAATCAATGGATGGACTGAATCGAGGAGTCTGAAAGTTTTTAGATTATATTTTGATAAATATAATTAAGTCAGACAATAATGATTATGATACCCTAATGAGACGGTTAGTTCAGTAACAAATGAGGTTAGTTACAATGGGTTAGTTACAATGGCGTGCCGTGAGCGTATACAATGAACGACAGGAAGCATTGCCCCGAACACAAAGATGCATTCCAGACAGGAAGGCAGTTTTCCAAAAAGGTATTCAAAGTGACATAATGCACGTTAAAAAAAGGAGATAACTGTACACTTGCGTAGTGAGTTTTGTTGTTTATATTATAATATACCATTTAGAAACAAACACTAATCGGCAATTACACCTGAAAAGTATAAGTCTCTCTCAAAAGGCGGGTTAGAAGTATTTATTTTTATACCTTTACCTTATTCATTCATTCTTATGTGTGTGTGTGTGTGTGTGTGTGTGTGTGTATATGTACTATATATATATATATATATATATATATATATATATATATATATATATATATATATACATACATACATACATACATACATAACATACACACACACACACACCACACACAACACAACGAGAAAAAAAAATATACACACACACACTATATATATATATATATATATATATATATATATATATATATATATATATATATATATATATATATATATATATATATATATATATATATATATATATAGTGTATATATATGTATTCACTGGTAACTGCTACATGAAAATTTTTGTTATTTTGTTACTAGCTGTTTGAAGCAGATATTATCGATTAATTTGGCCTTTATGGTTTACGTCGATGTTGGGGGGGGAAAAAAAAAATGGACTTTGCGACTTCATCTTGGTTTCATCATTCGTATGGACATGGTTCGGGTTTGGTAATATTAGACTTTCAACAAGCCAAAGCCCGCTTGCTTTAAAATTTGTCTCAAATTTGTGGCAACTAAAGGTAGCAACACGACATCAACTTATTCCAGCACCGCAAACAGAACCACTTTGTTGAATGGAAGTCGTGTATGGTGCTGTGAGCTATACATGACTGTAGCAGCGCCAACACACAGGTTAAAACCAGATACAAAATAATAATAATAATAATAATAATAATAATAATATAAAAAAAAACACCGGCCATTTTCCAACTGTATCCAAAATCGAAAATCAGGATTCAATTTATGGATTTATAATGATCAATAAAATCAATTCTGGATCAACTTTAGAAACGTGGGAAAAGGCCACAGCGTCAGGAATTTCATGCGTCAGATCATGTTTAATAGGAAGGCAAGAAAGCGAGGCACATTCAAGTATTTTGAAGGCGACTTTCATAAAATAAGTATAAAAATAAGAAATTTCACCTCTCCCATATCTTCTTCCTCTTCCTCCTCTGAAGTTACTTCATCTGTGGTACCATGCTGAATAAGTTATTAAAAAAAAAAAGAAGTTATACAGATACAAATAAAAAAAAAGTTTTGAAACTGTAAATGTTTCATCAAGGCCTGTGTACCTTTCTTTCTTGGTTGACGGGGCCAGCGGGGAGAGGCTGATCCAGCATCTCTACATCAGGATGCTGAGGTAGATTATACAGCCTACACAGGTCACAGATCAGCCTCTTCAGCTGCTGCAGGAGCTGGCAGACCCACACACGACACACGCGCGCACATGCACACACGCGCGCACACACATCACGCACACACACACGCACACACGCACGCACACACACACAACACACACGCACACACACACACACACACACACACACACACACACACACACACACACACACACACACACACACACACACACACACAGAGAGAGAGAGAGAGAGAGGAGAGAGAAAATTAAAAGCTTCACACATCTAAATGACACTCGTTTTCTGAGCTTATGGACAAATTATTCTTAGCATCTTAATGGTGCTCGTGTCATGCCACCATAGAAGCAGAATTTCCTCATTTTACACAAGATCCGGGTATGATCAACAGGAACACACAAATTGGCTAAGATTATGACACAGAATATAATGTGTCTCATTGTATTCTAAGGCCAGGAGAGCACCAATGGCTATTTCCATGGCAGGATGAATGTAGGAAAAAATATGACATTACAGCAAAAGTTTAAGACGTATGCCAGACGCACTCATCCAGACCGACGTATAATTCTCATTCAAACAACTGAGGAGTATAGAGTTAAGGGCCTTGCTCAGAGGGCCAGTAGCAGCATAGCGGTGCTGGGACTGAATTCATGGCATTCTTTTCCCACCGAAAATTCTTTAGTGTTCCATTTCGAAAAACTCCTACTCCTCCATATTTAGCTCCCCATTTGCTCTCATTAATCCCTCCGCTCTTCCACGACTAGATTTTGGAGTGTTCCTTTTGTTCCTCAGCCACAATGGTGTTAGTAAAGTCTGGTAATGATGTAGGTGAGGAGGCCTGAGGTGCAGTCAGTGTTTCAATTTATCCCAAAGGTGTTAAAGAGATTAAGTTTTGAGTAAAAACACTGTTGTCTTCTTAAAAGTATAGACGTTTCCTGACCAACAGTAGCTTAACTTGCTATCTTTCAATCCTATGCGGAGTAGACATGACAAAACTGTCAAAATATATACATTTTCTCATGGTAGGAAAACAGTAGCGTATACTCCACCCGCCACCAAATTGTTTGTACAGTACTGTAAATTGCTGTTATGCATTTTAATTGTTTTTTTAACATTATTAACATAGTCCAGTATACTACCCAACTATGATCCCCACTTGACTCCTAGGGTAAGCAAGGCAATGTCTCATTGATATGATACAATGGGGTTTCTACTTCTTTGCAGTCCGTTAACATGTTAAAGTACTGCTTGTTTCGTAGTTGTGAGTGTCCTATACACCATCTCGTCCATATGGTCTGGTTGTGGCTGGATTTGAAATGGAATTTCAGGAATTGTCTTATGTAGCTTGTTATCCGAGAACTGATCCCATTCCAATTGATTTCATGATGGGATTTTACAGTCTGAGGCTTGCATTTTGTAGCCTTTGTGATACAAAATAAGTCAAACACAAGAACACTATACGGGGCGGGTTTTAAAATGAGAGAAAATTTGAAGATTTGGGGTCTTGGGGAGTTGGGAAATACTGGGAAATATATACATACATGTTTGTGTGTACACAAACACACACCCTTATTTATTCAAGCCGTGGTCTCACCAAACTAATCAATCTTGGGTCCATGAGATGAGCAAGGCCCTAAACCCTCTGTTCAGCAGGGGCACTGTATAATGGCTGACCCTGTGCTCTGACCCCAGCTTTCAGAAACAAGATGGGATATGTGCAGAAACAATTTTACTCTGCTGTCATCTATGTGTGACCAGCAAAATGTTATTCTAATTTATTTAGTCACAGTAAACTTACCCCTAAACACTCACAGCACACTCACCAAGGTATTTTTAATATGCTGATTTTCTTTTGACTTTTGACTTTGTTGACCAGTAAATTCCCAAATGTGTTTACAGGACAGCTGATTTATGTTTAAGACTACACATAAGTGTGACAATACTAGCACAGACCTGAAAAAGCCGGATCTAAAATTGGTCAAGGATGTAATCCACAAACAGCGCAGCTCAGCCACTGCAGAGCATCAACAGCAGCAGACACTAATCTGAACTTTAGTCTAGTTCGTTAAAGCTCTATACAAACTCAGACCCTTTAGTCAGATATTAAGATTCTGAAATACAGACGACATATAGACTGATTAGCCAGTTAGGTCGTTAAGATTACTCACTCTTTCACCATGGTTTGTGAAAACACACAGTTCTACACATTAATTCACTTCCAGTACATTAAGGGCACTGGTTTTAAGCCTCCGGGGAAAACACCACAAACCTACACAGGTCAGAAACACACATTTAAAGCTTCGGGGTTTGCTATTTAAAGCTTTGGGGTCTTGGGGTATCGGAATATGTTCTTGGAGCGCTATTAAAATCAGAGTGGGTAAAAAGGAAATCGATATTTGAACATATATTTTTGCCCATCACACAACGCAAGCGTGGGCAGAAAAACACCCAAAAAAAGGCTTTGTTACCCACAGCCGGAGACTCGATCCGAAGTAAAACAAGTCTGATTTGAATATTTCTAGTGAAAAATTAAGTGTCCGAATAATCCCTGCACCACTGATCTGCAACAGCCCAAGAAGGAAGACTTTAACACAATTTGCACCGGGGACCTCGTTCAACACCCGACCCGGCATTCAGACATGTCCTTACTACGGACAATAAAACGACTCTTACCAGCGTATTGCCTTTTCTTACATCCTCCAGGCGTTCCAATATTTGGGTCAAACTTGGGTCATCGGAGTCCACAAACCATAATGGTGGTGTTGAAGGGTAGGATTCCTGGAAGATGCACAAGAGATGGTAATTAATACATACAATACAAAGAGACTCAATCAGATACTGGGAAATATTTGAATATTTGAAAAAAAAAAAGATTCTTCTTAGCTCAAGCTTTAGATAATGACATTACGGAAACTTTATGTAAAACAGTGGTACTGAAACTTTCAGTACAAGGCCCCATTGTGTAGGGTGAATCCTTTTGAGGCCCCCAAAAGTAAACTCATGATGTAAAACATCCTCCAAGTTACAATTTTACTTTAAAACTGTAGTTTGCAGCGTTTTGTTTTCACGCAAGCCTCATCTGTATTGACCTTCTCAGCTAAGACACTGCATCATCTATCTAAAAAGTCTTAGCATTTATCAGTGTGTACTTTGGAGCTCTTATAGTTACAAAAGAAGATTGAAGAAGTGGTATTACACACAAAAATGTATATGTGTATGTGTGTGTGTGTGTGTGTGTGTGTGTGTGTGTGTGTGTGTGTGTATATATATATATATGATATTATATATATATATATATATATATATATATATATATATATATATATATATATATATATATATATATATATACTATATATATATATATATATATATATATATATATATATATATATATATATATACACATACACACACACATACATATATATATACACACACACACACACACACACACATACATGCTCTCACATATACACACATGCCATACACCCACACACACACACACACACACACACACACCCACACACACACATACTATACATATACACACACACACACGCACACGTGCGCGCATAACAAGCTCTGTGCACGTAATGCATTCATTCAAGTTAAAAATAAAAATCACACCAAACTGATCCCAGTACGCTTAATTGTGTTAATAAACTGAAGTGTGAGCAAGGCTTCGCAGTTTCTCCATGACGGGCATGTGTGAAGTTGTGAGCCACTGTTAAACGTAACAGATGTGTACGTGTTTGATTTTGTGCATAGATTATCTCCAAAGGTGTTTGTTCACCCCCCCCCCCCCCCCCCCCCCCCCCCCCCCCCCCCCCCCCCAAATCTTGAAGATCTCCGACTTCCGTTACCCAGAGGAAAAATATGCCATTGGTGTCTTTGGGTGATATCGAGGTTTTCTACCCTAGTGTGTCTTAGCCCTGCTTAACAATTCACTGCCCATTAGGCTGTGTAACACAATGGAACAGTATTGATACGGCGATAACATCGCAAACCTGCAGGAATTGGCTGTTACTAAGACAATACATTTTCCTCCAATTCATTTAGCATGTCTCGTTACATTGTTTATTCAATTCCCGCTATATAAAACAACATAATCACTAAATCTGTATGATGAGTCGGTTGCGGATGTGTGGTGGTAATAAAACCACCAGAAGTTTCAGTTACCTCACAGTTGTTCTGAGATTAGCGCGCACACCATTATATACAGTACAGCTGTAACGACACCTTGTATATGCTGCATTGCGATACAAAAAACATGAGTGCCATTGTGGATTAGAAGAGTGAACTCCCACAACACCTGCAACACCTATAGAGGTCGCTGATGATGCAATCACATGATTTGAGAAATTTCCGACTCATTATCGAATTGTGCTGAAAAGTTTGATCGACCATGTTAAATAGATTAAAATGTGATCCGCATTAGAGTTTTGATAACACCACTACACTTGTACTTCCATATGCAGCGCGGGAGCAAAAAGAGGCCAGGGAAATAGGGCACGTTAGCCAACTTTGGAGCTCTAATAGTTACAAAAGAAGATTCAAAGTGTTATTCGAACAAAAAATTTGGATAATTCTAACTTTTGCTCATTGATTTTTAAAGACCCTGTGAACCTCATTTACATCATGTTGGATGGTTTCGAATTAAACAAACAAAAAAATTTTTTCTCCGAACTGCAGTAAATCCAGTGGTGCCCAGAGGGTTTCATTTCAGCTCCTCATTACAAATTCTCCTCACTTCGCCAAAGGTTTACTCATTAAGGAAAGCTAAAGGTGAATCCTAAAAAGCATTCGCATCCACTTCCAGAGTAGATTTTGTAGTGTAAATAGTGCAAATAGTCTGCGTAAACTATAAATAGCAAGGAGTGCACTTCACATACTCATGCGATGCTCTTATTCAGCTGAATAAACATGTGGAATGTTGGACACTTGGTTCACTGGGGTGACACAAAGTTGATTTTTTTGGATTCCTAAAGGAAAAAATTCTCTAATAAATTATGCGTTGGTCTGCTGATTGGCGAATTTTGGGCGTAAAAAGAGTAAAAAAAAAGTAAATATTTTGTCGCTTTTGAGTCAACACCTGCCCAGCGCCTCACAGTTATTCTTGCATCACAGGCCAGTTTTACACAAGACTATTTTCCCAAGGAATGAGGTAGGGAAGTTAGTGTTCTGTATATTGCCATGTGCAATAATGTGCATGCAGAATCAGTGATAGCGTAATTTAATCAATACATCGAAAAAAATGCAATTGAAAGTGTGTTTTCACAGGCGGATGATTTTTTTTAGCTGCAAGTCAATAAATTGTAAATTAAATAAAAATTACAAACTTTTTCCCCCTCCTGTGCACTCCGATACCAAACGACCCATGACAAGAGAACAGCAGATCATTTTTCTCAACTTTTAAATCTACAACTGACCATTGTGAAGCACTGACACTGGAGACTCCTTCCAAAAACGTGGACTCATCCTTTCCACATCAATGATTACATCCTAAATTTTAATCCGTTTAACAATCCACCATAAAACACTAAAGTATGTTTCTGGCTGGAAATCGGGGTTTCGAGACCCAAACTGTAATTATTGGGCCCTTGAACAAGACCAATAAGGGTCTTTCAAGTGCACTGTAATGTACGTGGAAGTAAAACTTAATCCTGTTTTCTTTATAAAGATAAAAATTGAGCGCTTTAATACAGCCTTGTGATTCGTCGTAGAAGCGGAACTACTTTCGGGGCCTTTCGACCAATCAGAATGGATATACACATATATACACTGGTGCAATGGAGATATATATATATATATACACACACTATTTGAGTTGTGTCAATCCGCCTGAATTGGGCCTAACTAATTTGGATATTAATTACGAATAAGAACAAATGTCTAATAATTAAACTAGAAACCGGGGGACAAACTGCTAAATAATTTCCTAGATTTATACACCAATACGCCGTCCATGTTAGCCAACACTAACAGGATTTCCACTACATCATGTATCGTCTACTTGAAACGACGCGGAAAGCTTTCACAGCGGTGTACACGTAAAGCACTTTATAATGAATCTTTATTAAAACCCTGTATTTTATCTCTCGCTTAATGTTTGCTTAGAGAATCAATCTTAGCTGATGCTAGCTTCTATGCTCTAAACTGAAAGGAAAGGCAGAGTACCAAACGCCTTCCGCTATCCCACATAGTGCACTACATAGACAGCACAAAGTCCTTTTTGTCTAGCAAGCTTGCAGTGCGTATGGATAGGGACCCAGGTGTGAATCGGAACGCGGACCAACTTTTCTTGTTTTTCTCTGCGCCAGCGTTGGGCTTTTTCCCCCCTTTACCGTGATGTTGCAGTGGATGATGAGCAGCTTCTCCCCGGTCACGTTGAACTGGCAGCTCAGCTCATCGGGCTTCCAGTCGATGATCCTGAAGCGCTCGTGGTTCGTGTCGAAAATGGACTCGAGAAACTTCAGCTCGGCCTTCAGTCCCGAAACCGACATCTTGCGCTCATCTCCGGATTAAAAAATAAACAAAAAGAAAAAAAGAGCACAAAGCGAGAGGCGATGCGGAGACGGAAAGCTGAGTCCGAGGCGGATCCGCGCTTAGCAGATCAACAAATCTACGTATCGCCAGACCCTTTTAGCTCATAAGCTAATAATGAGTGCTAACTTAGCTAGCAGGCTAATAACAACGCCTTCCTTCACTTGGTGCGGTCGGGTGGTGTTTTTTCTTCCCCCAGTCTGTGTTTCTGTAGCAACAAATTGTTCACTTGAACACCATCCATAAAGTGTCATCTAATCACTACGGCCTGTGTGACGGTGTGTGAAGCCCGAGCCGGGAGCGCCGTGGAGCGCAGCGCTTAGAGCGGATCCGCCGCTCGGAGTCGTGGCGCTAAACGGAAGCGGACTCTCTCTGGGGTTTAAAGATGACCGTTCGTCTCGGGAACGCGCATTCCCAGCATACTGTGCGCGCCCCGATAGCGAAGCAAAGGCATGCGGTCGCGTTGCGAATTGCGTCGCCGTTGATACCGAGTGAAGTAGGTAGCCAATGAAAGCGATTATTTCAGGCCCTATGTAGTGCACTCGCGTAGGGTGGAGGGAGCCACTGCGGACTCAACCGAGCCCTGTTCCGTGGCGACGAGCTGGTTCTGCTGGTTTAGTCTTCAGCCGGAATTGCGACACTTGGAATTTCTTGATGACTTTTGATTGATTGATTGATTGATTGATAGATAGATAGATAAATAAATAAACCAACCTATCTATCTATCTATCTATCTATCTATCTATCTATCTATCTATCTATCTATCTATCTATCTATCTATCTATCTATCTATCTATCTATCTATCTATCCATCCATCCATCCATCCATCCATCCATCCATCCATCCATCTCTCTCTCTCTCTCTCTCTCTCTCTCTCTCTCTCTCTCTCTCTCTCTCTAGATAGATAGATAGATAGATAGATAGATAGATAGAAATTTTATTTGTAAAAATAAAATGTAAATTATATCAGTTAGGTCTCCTGAGTCACCAAAGTCCCAGTTTATTTATTTTATTTTTACTTAAAAAAATATATTTTTCTTTCATTTAAATGTAATTAAAGTGCCCCTCTCTGTGGAGACTTAAAAAAACTTAAAAAAGTAAAAAGTAATTGTTAAGAAATTAACTACATACATTCATACATTAGATAGATGTTAGCTAAACAACAATAACTCAGGTCTATAAATAATATTAACTGTTACATACTGTTCATTGTTCATGCCTTCACAGTACAGAATAACCTCATAATAAGTGTCTATAGCAAATTTTGAATTAAAGATATTTTTTACAATTTATAAACAGCCTATTTGACTAACACATGGATGAGTCAATGCTTTAGAGAGTGTGTTTTTTAGGTTTTATCCCATCCATTTTCTGTCACACAATGCGATGTCCTGGTTTACTTAAGATATGAACACATAACAGCCATGATTTTAATTCATTTATTTTAAGTTTAGATCTGTTGGGATTCATTATCATGTATACCTGTTGCAATAGAAAACACTGTTCTTTGGTGTAACAAGTTCAGGATCTTTACTGACAAGGTGTGTGAAATTGATGTTACATTTAAATAAACACATTTCCATGCGAAAAGTTCAAAAACTCCCCATGTAGAGACCTTTCACCTATTCATCTTTGGAAAATTACTTCATCCTTGTCAGGGTCACGGTAGATTCCGTGTCCTGGAAGCACTGGGAATGATGTGGGAATATACCCCGGGATTGTCAGTCCGTCACTGAGATAAAATCTCACCCCGATCATGGGATCATCCGTTAAACAAAAATGACTCGTGGTAGAACCGTAACAGGGAGTGAAATGCGCAAACACATGGCCTCAGTGCTTGGGGGTTTCAGAGAGCTGGAAGGCCACAGGATCAGGTCAAAGGAAGATGAGTGAGGCCGAAATGGGAGCAGACAGGCGCGAGGAGGCTCGCTGAAGCATGGCGGAGCTCAAATGTAAACAGTCTCAGCATTCCCCGAGGAGTTAACCCCTTTCCCGACATGCATGTGTGAGCTTCTCGCAATACAGGCCTGTCAGCCCGCATTTTGCCATGACGCCACTTCAGAGACGCAGCAAAGAGTCAGATACATTTCACACACAGTCAGAAAGTGGAAATGAGTTGGCAGGTCACACACTGATCTGACACATGACTCTGTCTCTTAGGATAATAATAGCCCAAATGTATTATTATTATTAGTAGTAGTAGTAGTAGTAGTAGTAGTATTACTATTATTATTATTATTATTATTATTATTATTATTATTATTATTATTATTAATGAGCAGATTTAGGAGGAAAATGTATGGCCCATACAATCAAGTTCATGTTCATTTGGAGCGTCATAACGAGATCACATTATTCAATGATTACGAAAAGAATTCGAGAGGGACTGCGAAAGCCACAAGATGGCATAAGAGACCACTGAGAGACTCTGGATCATTTTTGTCCCGTAAAATTCAAATTAACATAATTTATCATATTCATAACATATGCAGCCTGACCTGCAATGAAATGTTTTATAATATATTTATAATATAACATATATATATATATATATATATATATATATATATATATATATATATATATATATATATATATATGTTTATATGTATCAGATGGCAGAAAATCTGTAATGCTGTAAAAATTATTGTACACCTAATGTACATATATCATGTAATAATAACAATAATAATTAAAATAATAATAATAATAATGACAATAATTTAAGAGGCTGAGATTGTATACATCAATTTAAATCACAAACTAATAAATACACATATGTTCCCCTTTATCAAGAACATATTTACACTTGCTTGTTGACAGCATTTGGCAGAAGCTGTTATCCAGAGCATTTGATCTCATTTATACAACTATAGCAGCTATAGGGGTTAGGGGTCAGGGGCCGTGCTCAGGGGCCCAACAGTGTTAGTCTGATGTGGCTGGAATTTTGGGCGCATGATGCTTGGATTCAATGTCCAATCCCTTAACCACTACAACCTCACCACACTTCTACAGTTATGTGCTCTGTCAAATAAATAGCAGAGGGACAATGCATAAAATAGTGCAGCGCTTCAGCTACTGCTAACATCAAACATCAGAACAAGGTGGACATGTAATTTCACTGATCTTGTGACACGATAAGCCACAAGGTTTAAGTATTTTTTTAAATCTCCTGGGAAAGTTTACACAGAATCGTTTCCGGGGGGGGGGGGGGGGGGGGGGGGGGGGGGGTTGGGGGGGGTGGGGGGGGGGGGGGGGGGGGGGGGGTAATAATATTAATAATAATAATAATAATAACAACAACATGCAGTGATCTGTGAGTGGAAACAGCTGATGAGAGAGGAAAAATGAGCCGGCTGATTAGAAATAACAGTAATGCATTGTTAATTTAACCAAAAAAGTATATTTATGGCCTAAAACACCAGAGGAGCACAAATTTACAGGACACAGGACACCGAACGGATTCAGATTTTCTTCAGAAATTCAGCATGCACTATGGCTATTTTTAAGTAATGAATTAAAAAAGCATATTACTAGTTTTATATAATAGAATAGAATAGAATAGAACAGAATGTAACACAATACAACATAATACAATACAATACAATATAATATAATATAATATAATATAATACAAATTTGACTTATTGCTGTTAAACAGTGTGGTTTCTTCCACCTTGGCTGAAAAAAAAGTGTGCATTCTAACAAACCCCACTGATTCATCTTTCAAAGCAGGACTTTATGGAAAAATTAATTTCTGCACGAGACATAACCTCAACCATCAGCTGCACATAAAGATGTACAACATGCTGAGCGTCCTCTTATAGAAAAGTGACATTGATTGTTTCTCATGCCTTGAATGTGCTCTTTGAACTTAAATCACATTAACATAAATCACATCATTTGACAAAGCAGTCAACTTTTGGCAAAGTAAAAAAATTTAATGTAAGCATTAATGTAATTAAGGATGTGAAAATCACGGCTTCATTTTTCAGTATTTGGTGTGAGTCGAATGAATAATGGAATGAAAAATAAATGAAATATTCATAGAATTACAAATACAAATAATAACTAAACAAAATAAATCAATATTTAGAAAAAAAAGAAAGGATGTAGACATGCAGGTGGGGGAAAAATGTGCACATGAATCATACTTGTGAGGTTTGTGTGACCGTCCGTGACATTTTATCATCGTGCAAATCCTAAGCAACGACCCCAAGCTCGCAGACCCAGTGTGTTCGCTGTCAAATTCACTTCATAGCTTGTAGTGACTCAAATCAAACATTAAATTACAAGGGCCGAAAATATAGTGCACTTGGCCGTAAGGGCAGTGAAACTGGCCACATGGTGATCAGGGGGAAGTGTGTGAAGGTGTAATTCACACTGAAGCCGAGCACAGCCTTCTGTCATGCGTTGGATTACATATAGCTTTTTCTGGTTTGGTTCGCTGATTAAAAAGGCAATTTCCTAAAATGATTATTCTATTCTGTACGTTAAATTAATGAGCGAACACATCCAGTGGTGAAAGGCTTCCGGAATGTCCTGATTAGCAGTAGCGGGTGCTGCCTGGTTCAATTCTAGAGCCACAAATTTGAAGAGAAACAAATCAAATGTTTTAGCAGGTCACAGAAAGCCACTTTAAGTTGCTAATTTTTTTTTGTTAATATTTTTATGATGCTTTGGCAAAAAAAAAAATGTCCATCTGCACATATGGAATGCACAAATCTGATTTGTTTTGGGCATTTATATATATATAAATATATACTCATTAATAATATAAATATATACTCATCAACTTGATATAATCGTGTTTGATGTTATCAGACTTCCCCGCATAAACAGTCATACCTGGAAGCAGAAACGTAATAGTTTGCAAGTGTTTTGGTATTTTGAAGGTCAGAGACCTATTCCAGGTGAAAGAAATACAGATCCAACATGGCTGCCATTCCATACTTCAACACCATGTGTGATTGACAGAGCAAATAGTTGGCTGGAGTGTTATCTATTATGGAATGGCCTTCCCAGTCACTGCACCTAAATCTTATTAAGCTGCTCTGGGATGAACTGGATCTGAAAATGTCAGGAAAAAATCTCCAACACGTTTGGCATGCTGAATGTCTGGAGAACTGATAATAAATAAATAAATATTTTATTTCACACACATATATATATATATATATATACATACATATATATTGACATCCCATCCAGGGTGTATCCTGCCTTAATGCCCATAGACGCCTGAGATAGGCACAGGCTCCCTGTGACCTGAGGGAAGATCGGCTAAAGTGGTAGAAGATGAATGAATGAATGAATGAATGAATAATTGCATGATTGCTATGACTAAACTCCTGATTAATCGCACGTTTTCAATGTACCATAAATTAATACTGTACATGTTTATAATACTGTAACTGTAACAGATGTTATAATTACATAAATTTCACTACAATTCTATAACTATTAATTATTTAATTTTTATTTTACTTTGGAAATTGTTCTTTTAATATGAATTTCTTGCTCGGTCTGAATTGATGGTTATAAATATCATCTTAATATGCAGAAATTCAGTATAAAGGGCCATTGCCATTGCCGTAGACACAATAAATGCCTGTACTGAATAAACCAGGGGCGAACTACTGCAGCTCAAGACATGTATTCTACTGCAGCTCCAGTTGTGACCCACATAAGAAACATCAATACTTGTAATATTATTTAGGAAAACAGCAGCATTTTACTCACCAAAAAATCTTATTGTTTGTAAACAAAAACCATCCTCCTCTCTTTGCTCAATACCAGTTGCTAACGTGAAAGAGGCAGAACAAATCCTCTTCCTGGTCGTGACAGGTTAGCTTCGGAGTTGTCCAAACTTTCTTAACAATGTCCGGCTTTTCTTGAAAAGTCCGACTTGAAAATGGCCTTGAAAGTAAATCTGCCTCTTAATCTGTTTTTTTCTTCTTCTTCAGCCATTAGGGGGTGACAAAAATAGCTAAATTGGACCCAATCTAGACTATCCAATCAATGGCTCTCATACGCCTGCTAGAGGGCGCTGGTGACACCATTCAAAATCTCATTGGTTGAAGGAGCAGTTTCATCAACATTTATTCTGTGATAGAGGTGCCTGCAGAGTGGATTGTGAAGGCCTCCGGGAAGACTTCTCTGACTTTGACTCTGCCTGATAACAAATGATGGCTGAAATGTGATTGGTTAAATGCTTTAATATGAAAATACATGTCTGGAAGCTGCACAAGCATCGGAAAATCAACGACATTTGCATATGGCGGATATGAAAGGAAGCGAATAGACCATTTGGAATTATTGAATAAGTACTGATGGACAAAATATAAGTAATATCAGTTTATGATTCAGATATTTCTTAGGCCAACAGAGAAGGCCTTGCCCACCACTGATATATATATATATATATATATATATATATATATATATATATATATATATATATATATATATATATATATAATGGTAATAATATTGAGTAACTCATACCTGTTGTGAATTCGCAGCTAGTAGGTGCAAAATCCACAAAGTATTCTCAGAATTACAACACTTTATTAATTATACATACATTTCGACCCACAGACAACCACAGACAAAGCAGCAAAAGGTTGCAGAGAGAAAAGGCCACGACTCCAACTTATTGCATGCTTTTTATTTGTTTGCACTGTGAATGAAATGGAATGACATTCATTTGAAAAGAAAAAAAAAAACAAAACCACACACAGTCAAATGGGAGGAGTGAAGCCTATATGGCCTTTATTGCTATCTCCCCTCCTCCTTTTAATTCTTCCTTTACTGCCAAGGGTGCATCGGAGTGTACAAGATTAATAGCAGGAAGAGGTCGGGGTATTGGTCGTGTCACCGCCGTAATAATTCAGAGTGAGCAGGTTCACATGAGTGGGTCAGTTGGAGAGAAATATAGCTTATTGGATTCGCTGCGTCTATTTAATATGGTCGAAAATGGCAACCATAGTTTTGGGGAGCTGACAGTACAGCACATCTTCTGCATCCGTAGAGAAGTGGCTCAGTGCGGTGCAAATTTTGGTTTATAGATCATTGCTATGGACGGAATACCCAAAGAAAAACATCTCACTAACTCGGAAATTTAGGATTATACCTAGTAATCCGGTGTTTTAGTGGTTAGCACGTTTGCCTCACACCGCCAGGGTCCGGGTTCGATTCCCATCTCCACCATGTGTGTGTGGAGTTTGCATGTTCTCCCTGTGCCTCAGGGGTTTTTTCTCCCGGTTCTCCGGTTTCCTCCCGGTCCAAAAACATGCACGGTAGGTTGATTGGCACCTTGGAAAATTGTCCCTAGTGTCTGTCTGTCTATCTACAGTGGCAAGAAAAAGTATGTGAACCTTTTGGAATTTCATGGTTTTCTGAATAAATTTGTCATAAAATGTTATCTGATCTTCATCTAATTCATTGGTATTGACAAACACAATGTGTCTAAAAATAATAACACAAAAAAAATCCGATCTTTCTTGTCTTTATTGAACACAATCATTCAACATTCAAAACGGCAGTGGAAAAAGTAAGTGAAACCTTGAGTTAATGACCTCAAAAAAGCGAATTGGAGCTAATTGGTTTTAGCACACCTGGAGTCTAGTTAAGATAAGTTTGGAGGTGTGGACTACAGCTTTGACTGATAAAAACCCCTCAAACCTTAGGAGTTTGCTCTGCACAAGAAGAACATGATTAAGTGAGCCATGCCTCGCCAAAAAGAGCTTTCAGAGGACCTACGATCAAGAATTGTTGATTTACATGAAGCTGGCAAGGGTTACAAAGTTATTTCAAAGACTTTAGAAATTCACCAGTCTACAGTTCGGCAAACAATCTACAAATGGAGACAATTTGGGACTGTTGCTACTCGACCTAGAAGTGGGTGCGCCCCGTCAAAATGACACCAAGAGCACAACAAACACTCATCAATGAGGTAAAGAAAGATTTGAAGGCATCATTGGAACTTGCTAACATATCTGTTCATGAGTCTACAATACGTAAAACACTGAACAAGCAGGGTATCCACGGCAGGACACCGCGAAGGAAGCCGCTGCTTACTAAAAAGAACATTGCTGCACGCCTTAAGTTTGCAAAAGAGCACATTGACACTCCACAGCGGTATTGGCAAAATGTTTTGTGGACTGATGAAACTAAGATTGAACTATTTGGAAAAAACACACAGCACTACATCTGGCGTAGAAAGGGCACGGCATATCGTCATGAAAACATCATCCCAACTGTAAAGTATGGTGGAGGAAGCATCATGATTTGGGCCTGCTTTGCTGCATCAGGGCCTGGCCACCTTGCAATCATTGAGGGGAAGATGAATTCCCAAGTATATCAGACAATTCTTCAGGATAATGTGAGAATGTCTGTACATCAGCTGAAACTGTGTAGAAAGTGGGTGATGCAACAGGACAACGACCCAAAACACCGGAGCAAGTCCACAACAGAATGGCTTCAGAAAAACAAAATCCGCCTTTTGGAGTGGCCAAGTCAGAGCCCAGACCTCAACCCAATAGAGATGCCATGGATTGACTTGAAGAGGGCCATACACATGAGACGTCCAAAGAATATGACAGAGCTAAAGCAGTTCTGCCAGGAAGAATGGGCTAAAATTCCTCCTCAGCGATGTGCAGGTCTGATCCACAGCTACAGGAAGCGCCTGGTTGAGGTTATTGCTGCCAGGGGGGGTCAACCAGTTATTCATTCTAAGGTTTCACTTACTTTTTCCACTGCCATTTTGAATGTTGAATGATTGTGTTCAATAAAGACAAGAAAGATTGGATTTTTTTGGTGTTATTATTTTTAGACACATTGTGTTTGTCAATACCAATGAATTAGATGAAGATCAGATAACATTTTATGACAAATTTATTCAGAAAACCATGAAATTCCAAAAGGTTCACATACTTTTTCTTGCTACTGTATCTATCTGTCTGTCTGTCTGACTGTCTATCTATCTATCTATCTATCTATCTATCTATCTATCTATCTATCTATCTATCTATCTATCTATCTATCTATCTATCTATCTATCTATCTATCTATCTATCTATCTATCTATCTATCTATCTATCTATTTATTGTCTAGGTATCCGCAAACTGAACACCTTTTTGTTTTACCAAAATACATTATGAAATTACTGAATACTGAAATCTTCTGTGATAATTTATCACAAAAAACATCTTCCCAAAGGGGTGGCGGTATATATAATAACACCAACTAGAAACAAAATGTGAAATGGGGTGTTCAAAAAGCCTATTCCAATCTTAGTAGTCAAGTGTTGTCCATATGTTGTCTATACATAGCAGGATGCCCATTGTACTTACACAATGCGTTACTTACTTACAGATACCTCGGAATTAAAGACAATGGTTGTCTTTTAAATATATTTCTATTTACATTACCTAGTTTTCTTTTTCATATTGCTAAAGTTCAAACAGTGTTACAAACCTATGTTTTGCAATTAATCAATCACCACCTAGTGTCAAATCTTTTGCATTTAAAATCTGCTTAGACAGTACAGAAATTGAAAAATCACTTCTAAACCTCCAATCAGTGGCACTCAATCCCATGGGTGATTTTTTTTACTCGAATGCTGTCAAATACTGATTTAAATTCAATAACATCTCTAAAATAACTGCGACCTTCTTTAGGTCATGTCCATGTGTTGTCAAGGCAACCTGTCCAACCTACAAACAGGATCCCGGCTTGCTGTAATGGAATGAGGAATAGGTCTATAGGTTAAAAAAAGAGAGAGAGAGAGAGAGAGAGAGAGAGAGAGAAATAAAAATATGGACCTACTGGTTTTCTCAAGGACTTTAACTTAAGCACCCTTGTGTTTTACAATACTGGGAATATTTCTCCTGATCTATAATTCCTCTTGATTAAATAAGTGCTCTTATCCTGTCTTTGTACAGTGGATTGAATGTTCCCAACTCTTCCAAGTGACAAGAAAGAGAGATAGGAAGGAAACTAAAATGGCCTACTACAAAGGAAAGAATGGAAAGACAGATGCTTTGGTCAGGGATCTCTGTGGGTCTCACTGTTCCAAGTGTCTTATAGAGTCTTTATTCAATTTTATTCAATTGGGATTATAAACAAATATGCACTAGTAATTCATTCTTTCATTCATCTTCTACCACTATATACGATCTTCCCTCGGGTCACGGGGAGCCGGTGCCTATCTCAGGCGTCTATGGGCATTAAGGCAGGATACACACTGGATGGAATGCCAACCCATCGCAGGACACACACACACACACATTCATACACTATGGATAATTTTCCAAGGTGCCAATCAACCTACCGTGCATGGATAATTTTCCAATCGGTGAGGCATGTTTTTGGACCGGGGAGAACCGGGAGAACATGGGAACCGGAAAAAAAAGAAAAACCCTGAGGCACGGGGAGAACATGCAAACTCCACACACACATGGCCGAGACGGGAATCGAACCTGGACCTTGGCGGTGTGAGGCAAACGTTCTAACCACTTAGCCACCGTGCCCCTTGCACGAGTAATACAAATGATAAATATTCAAGCCCTATCAAAAGCTTGGCAGCACATTGTTGGTTTCTAAGTTTTTTGAGAGACACATGCACTTTCCTTTAACTTCTATATAACAGTATGAATATTTTCCTTGTCCAAACAAATATATACAGTAAATGTAAGGATATTAAACTACTGTATATTTAGTGTGGGCAAGGTTACTTTGGAAATTTAATAGATTACAGATTACAAATGACCCTATTCAAAATGTAATACAAAGTGTAACTTTTCAATTACTTTATAAAAATTAATTAACTGATTACATTTGATTACTTTCATTTGTCCACTAGGTGGACAAAGTGGGAAAAAGTGGGATATATTTTCGAAAATGAGCTGCTCCAGAATCAAATTGTTGAGGGGGTCGTTGGAATTTGTAATCTTCTACATTTTCTAAAGTATCTGTAATTTAACTGCAATTTAATTGTAATAAAAAATTGCTGTAACTGTAACAGACTAATGTTACTTCTATTTTGTAATTAAATATAAATATAATTTATTTTGTAATTATGTTACATGTAACTAGTTTCTCCCCAACACTGTGTATATTAACAGTGAGAAATACCCCTTAGCATGAATAGGGGAATTTCGGTAGCTCAGTCTCTGGAACCAAAGATCACAAGTTTAAATCTGAACCATATCAAGCTGCATCTACTGGGCCCTTGAGCAAAGTCTTTAACCCAATAGCTCCTCAGTGTGTATATAGTATTTTAAGTTGATCTGGATGTAATGTCATGTAAATTAGGGCAGTTGCTATTGATTATTTTAGGCGAGTAATCTAACAATTATTCCGTCGAGTAATTGGATTTTTAAAAATACGTTAACGGGCAATGCTAAATAAGAGAGAGAAAATAAGACTCTTAAAATGAACAAGTAACTTGGTTAATATTGCTTTATTGCTGAAATTGCATACAATTATATCTGTGATTATTTTGGTATACTATCGCAAACTAAACCCATTTTTGTGTATTTGATTGCTGTATTGCATCAAAATACAAATACAGTGGGCCCTTGAGCAAGGCCCTTAACCCTCAATTGTTCAGTTGCAAGTCGCACTGTATAAGGCCATCTGCCAAATGCCATAAATGTAACGTAATGTGGATTGATGATCAAGTGATCCACTAGAACATAAATGAAGGTCACATTGGGAATAATGGCTTTGGGCTTGATTTAAAGATAACTGTATCTCTGCTAATGTAAAGCTAATGTGACATTCTGACTACTGATTTAATAATTCAGAAAATCCAGGTTTGAATAAGTTGGAATCATGGGTGCGATTACTGAATTGCTAGAAACTGTGATGCCTGTAAAAAAAATCTGTTTCATAATCCTGTTCATCCATTTTAGTAGCTATTGGTCTGGAAAACTGATATAGAAAAAGCAGCAGAACTTTATGGTTAACCTTGAGTTGGACAGAAAAAGCTAACATCTCCCCTGCAAATCACAGCAGGCTTCATTCACATCTACACTAAACCCGTCTGATTGAGTGACAGCACCAAAAATAAATGCACAAACTTTAAACCCAATTGTCTTCTAGGTCGTATTTTATGACAATGGCAGTCTCTCATAGTTTATCACCAGACAGCGTTCATGTCCTCTCTAATAAAGGGCCAGATTGGGGTTGCCACTGATGATATATCCGAGGCTCTCATCCTCTATATGTACTGCTGCTGTAGATAATTCAAGACGAACGTCTGCATTAAACCCCTGCTGTTCTTCTATGTGTTTTATGATGCAGAAAGAATCCATGCTTGAAAATGAGGCTCATGTTTACATAGCTGCATTTGTTTTTCTGTCTTATAATCATAGTTTGCTCTGAGCTCCAGTGGATTTAGTGCCTGTTAGGTGTTCTTGTCTAAAAGGATTAGAGCCTGATCTTTTTGGTCTTCTGTCTCTTTAATGTAATGTGCATTCTGATTAAGACAAATGTACAGCCTGCTTATATATATATATATATATATATATATATATATATATATATATATATATATATATATCATATCATTCATTCAACTTCTACCGCTATATCTGATCTTCCCTTGGGTCGCGAGGAGCCTGTGCCTATCTCAGGCTATCTTATGGGCATTAAGGCAGGACTCACCCTGGATGGAATGGAATGCCAACCCATCGCAGGGTGCACACACACAACACACACACACGCACTCACAATCACACACACATTCATACACTGGGGACAATTTTCCCCGGAGAAAAAAATCCTGAGGCACATGAAAACTCCACACATGGCCGAGATGGGAATGCTAACCACTAAGCCACCGTGCCCCTTTATATACCGTGCATATTATATCTATATATATATATATATATATATATATATATATATATATATATATGTGTGTGTGTGTGTGTGTGGGCAAGGTGATATGTGATGTCCTTGACTTTAATGGTGGCATTGTTGGTGCCAGATGAGGTCGTTTGAGTATTACAGAATCTGTTGATCTCCTGGGATTTTCATGCACAACAGCCTCTAGCCTATAGAGCGCCTTCTTATTAGTAAATCATGTAAAATCACCAGGAGGAGAGCAGTCATTTTAAAATAGCCAAATAGGGTCAATGTCCCCATAAAATGGCAGCCGGGGTCAATGTCAAAGAAATCAATTTTGTTAGGTTTTGAATTTTGAACCATTTGTCTGTTACAATATATATAATACTTTAATAATACTTAATAATATTAATATAAAAATACTTTATTTTTAGAATTTAGAATTAGAATTTAGTATTTGTAATCTTTAACATTTTCACTGTAATTTAATTACATGTTTCTTTTTCTTTGTAACTGTAAGGAGATACATAATGCCATATATATATATATATATATATATATATATATATATATATATATATATATATACATACTCTAGTAAGGAAACACCCAACTAACTTTCTTTTTCCGATGCAAGCAAAAATCACTTATTGATTCCTCAACGGGACGGTGTCATTAAAATACTGTCTGTGGAAAATAGCCCAGCTATTATTATCCTCTAATGACTTGGCTGCACAGTGGTCTGTGTGGTTCAAGAATTTCACACTGCTATTGGGTCTACAGGCTTAAAGTAATGACGAGTTAAACCTATATCCCACGCTGCCCAAATGTCATATATAAGCGTTGGTGTGACACAAAGTCGATCCGCATCGTCATTCAGGATGAAAGAGGTTTCCTCACCAGCTTTTTATCTTGTGGTATGAACTTTTTGCTGGCTGTTCCAGATCCACCGCCCCATCAGATGCTTCATTGTTAAGTAAATGCACAACACTTAGTCTTAACTTGACTTTGCTGATGTATTCCAAAGCAGTTTATATTCAGCTGCTACAACTCCGCATCCCATCCTAACTTTGTCCAGCAGATAAGTAGAAGTACATCCAAGCTGAAAGAATGGAAGATGGGGAAGATCTATTTTTTTCTCAGTTCTAGCTCATTACATCATTACATGCTTGGTGTTGTCAAGACCAGTTCATCCAGACCAAGATCAGGAACGGCAAATAAAATCAAAGAAGATAAAAATTTAAATAAATAAAATTACAATTAAATAAATACTAAAAATCCAAAGCCCAAAGAACTGTTCCATGCTTTTCCAAAAAAGACTTAATGCTGGATAAAAATTCTATATAGCCAAAAATGTTATAACTGTCAAATGTAAAAAAAAATTCAAGTAAGTATGTCAGTAAGACAAAAACTCCCACAGCCCTAAAAACATTTTCCTGTATTTAGAATGCCTAAGGTTTGAGAAATCTGCTGAAATTTTCATAGCATTATGTGTCTATGAGTTGAAATAGCAGAGCTCTGAGTAAAACTGCAAGACTGATTTATGCTGCCTTGAGAATACACAGTAGTTGCTCAAATAAACTCACTTTGCAAACATTGTGAACACAAAATCTCAACATGTACACATTAATAAATGTAGATGGGCTTCAGGAGTAGAAGGCAATATTGGGTTTTAAAAATGTGAATCTGAGGCTAAAAGGGGGGCAGTCTTACTAAAGCTGTTCTTATAAAATCTAAATTTGGGACTTTATTAGAACATGGTTTACATGTAAAATGGAAAAAAAAACGTGAAAGAAATATTATTGTGTGATTCACAGTTCATGTAAATAATCTGATGCACGTGCAGGTTATAGTCTAATAACTGAATCGAAATTAAATATTAAATATAAATGTGATCCTTCCTGATTATGTAATGAAGTCATAAATTGAAGAAAAAGATAAGTGCGTGTGTGTGTGTGAGAGAGAGACAGAGAGATAGATATAGAGATAGAGAGAGAGAGAGAGAGACAGAGTGAAAGAGAGAGAGAGAGAGAGAGAGAGAAAGAGAGAGAGAGAGCTCCTGTTTAAACATTAAAATGTTGTGACACCTGTCTTTTTAAAGCCATCTGCTTTACTCTTCTTGGCTTTGTCACGAAGTAACAACTTGGTTTTTTGTAATAAATATATATTAGCTTTCTTTATAAGTGTTTTTTCCTTAATCTGAATGACCGTCTTAAAAACTTACACTTACAGTGTGTTCTACTGCAGTAAATTAATCTTACTGCTGTATACATACTAGGGGGAACTGTGGCTTAGTGGTTAGCACGGTGTTAGCGCGTTAGTAGTTAGCACGGAGCCTGCTAATGACCAGTGCTAACCTAAAATAACTACTTATTCAGCATGTGCTGCTGTTATATCTGTAAGGGAAACACTGCGGAGAAACAGTATTTGTGTAGGTTATATATCAACATTTACCTCAGCATATTGAAAACATTACTGAGAAAAGACAAAATTACAAAAACTACACTGTAAATAGACTTAGCAATACTAGCCTATACTAGCCCAATTTCCTGGGTTGTCAGTGAGAAACAAAAACATTATGTTACAGCTCATGAATTTTCATTCAATTAAATATTTTGTTTTATTTGTGTAGTATCTTTAACATATTACATTGTCTATATACATAATGTTTTTCTTTGTGTTTCCCACTTTAGCATTGGCAACCCAGGAAATTAGCTTAGTATTCAGTGATAAGTGTATTTACAGTATTTTTGCATATATATATATATATATATATATATATGTGTGTGTGTGTGTGTGTGTGTGTGTGTGTGTGTGTGTGTGTGTGTGTGTGTGTGTGTGTGTGTGTGTGTGTGTTCAATTTATTCCCTATATGTTTATTGATAATGAAGACAGTGGCAAAAGAAACCACCTGGAAATGAATTGGAAAATTAGACATGTTTAAGAGCATGCTGACCCGAAAATGAAGCTTTGCTTATCTATGTGGCACACATTATAAAATTCATTCGTTATTATTTTTGCTAATGTTAGCAACTGTTCATTGCTGGATGCTTGAATGTGAAACTGTTCGTGGTAATGTTTACTGTAGAAAACTGTTTATATTAATAACAGTAGAAAAAAAAAACATCATAACAGTACTTCAGTTTAGTCATCCGTAGTAATGTCATGGCTGGAGCTAGTGGTCTCCAACTGAAAAAAAATGTCATCGGGAGCATCAGGATAGATCACGAAGCTCAATATCATCTTACTGTTAGTAGAACATGACAGTGAAACAGAAAAACGAGTCATTAACATACGGATTTTCATGTGAAACCTACTGCATATAGACATTTTATTATATTTAACCAAGGGTAAGAATAATTGCAAATTTCATTTAATAAGGATTAACAGATGTGTTAGACCAGAATTAGCATTTTTTTTATATCCAGTTTATTTTCTATACAGTTCTTAATGTCTTAATCATTCTTTATAAATAATTCAAGTATATAAAAAGTATTTGTTTAACTGTCAGTAATGTATACTTCTATAGCAGGGTAGCTACTGGTAAAGGTTCTAAACATCCAGGAATTTTAGAAATTAATTTTCTTTTTTTCCCAATCTATCCAGCTCCTCTTATTTCATAGTCAGATATTTAACACAAAATAACATGGCAATTAAATAACATGGCAATAGAATAGATTGCAATATCGTTTATTTTCAATATTTGATTCGTCACGTATAAAACTTTTGCGAATATCCTGTACAGACTGTAGAATATCATGTAATGGACAGTGGAGAAAAGCCCATATACATGGGCTCATGCATTGCCAAACATGAGGCTCCCACATTCTATAATATGGGGTTTTCATTTTAGGGCACCATGCAGGTTGAGCTGCATGTATTTTGGCCAAATCTTGGAGCATAATGGAATAATGGACTGTGCTGGGCCGACATAATTGGATAATGCTTATCAGTACATCAGCAGCAGACACTGAGTTCTGTTCCTCTCCATTTTCGCTAACCAAGTAAACATGAGCCCTAATCAAATCTTCTGCCAGAGCTGATTTACCTCACCAGCTGACGATAGCCATCAGCTGTGTCTCTGTTTACATACAGTGTGTGGGCGAGAGATTCTTTGTGTGGGTTTTATGGGTTGAATATGAGTAAATGGGAAGGTGTATGAGTCTGACACTGGCAGCACCTCTTCCAATCCATCAGTCATGAATTTAATGCAGTTTATGGGGCCTGCGAGGTTCCCGACAAGCCGACAACGAGGGAAGCGGGCCCAACTTAAATCAATTAGCTAAGAGAAGAGAGGCAGCTTAAATCACGTGGCGCTAAAGAGCCAGCTCAGACGAGGTGAGATGAGAGAGGATGGCTGTAATGCTTAGTCAGGATAGAGCTGGCGTTATTGGCAAAGGGCTGTGATGATGAATCAGAAAGATAGAAGGAGGGCGAGAATAAGATAAGAAGGAAGTAGAAGGGAGAGTAACATCCAATACACTGACCACAATTTATATAAAATCGGTATGGATGTGATATTTACATACGCTGCAGTGTAATTTGCCGAGGCAAAATTAAACGTTGCAATCACTGGGGTTTTGTGACTTTGCAGTATTTTTTTCCATGCAGTTAAAGTAAGATAGAAAATGCATGGTTCATGGACTATACAAACCAGCACAAAATAAATTGTGTTTGATGTTTAGTTGTCAGTGTTTTTACACTATGAGCAGAGCACAGGATTACGTGTAAACCAACGCAATATCCAGGTCTCCATGAAATTTATGTCATGGTATATTTATTGGTACTCAACACACGTTTCTCTTTCACAAATTTCTTACATTTCTGCACATTGCAAGCCATAAAATTGTACAAATCAGTGTACTGAAAATTATTTTTTTCAGTCTATTTCTAGTCGTTGTTGTAGCCTATTGCCTCAGCATTATAGCTTCGGACGAATTTGCACATAATAATTATCCTACCTTTGCGTAATGTTCAGAGTGAAGAGTTGCTACTGTATATATGTATGGATGAGTCTGTACAGGTTTGGCCATTTGGAGTCCAACGGGTGGACACATTAATCTCGTTTAAATCACAAAAAAGACTGAGACAGCAGTATAGTTGATATGAGTCAAAGAGGTCATTGCGGATTTGGGGGAGATCAATTTTGCATTAAAAAAGAAGTTGCATTCTCATCGGACAAGCGTGCATGATCTGACATAGACTACAGGACTTTTCAACAGTACAAGCAAATTATTTGCCAATTTGCATACGCTTGAAAAAAAAATCAATAACACACAATAAACTGAATTATTAGTTGGTTCTTAGGAATTTGCTATTACATTATGTTCTAAGGATTCAATTCTAAGGGATTGCTTGTATTAATTAATTTTCAGCATACTCAGCATAAATAATGCACTGTAGAACCTAGCAATTAAAAGTTGTAGTACAGTTACTTAACATCTAATTAAATTTGCAATCTTTTTTCTATGTTTTTTTAAGTGTTGGCATAAACCACTTTCATGGTATTATGTAACCCAGGCAAATGAGTCTTTTGTAATTCGAGGAAAAGGAATTATGTTATTGGACAACTTTCAGATAATCAAATCTCAAACTACTCAAATACCTTTGCAAATTTTAGGTATGGAATAAAACATAACAGGAAGTGCTTTAATAAGAGAATTCATTTTTCATTATAATTATTACGGGGCACGGCGGCTTAGTGGTTAGCACGTTTGCCTCACACCTCCAGAGATGGGGTTCGATTCCCGTTTCGGCCATGTGTGTGTGTGGAGTTTGCATGTTCTCCCTGTGCCTCAGGGGGTTTTTCTTTGGGTTTCCCGTTTCCCCCCGGTCCAAAACATGCACGGTAGGTTGATTGACACCTGTGCTTGGAAAATTGTCTCTAGTGTATGAATGTGTGTGTGATTGTGTGTGTGTGTGTGTGTGTCCTGTGATGGGTTGGCATTCCATCCAGGATGTATCATGCTTTAATGCCCATAGACGCCTGAGATAGGCACAGGCTCCCCGTGACCCAAGGGAAGATCGGATAAAGCGGTAGAAGATGAATTAATTATAATTATTACCTCAAAATGCTTTTCCAAAAGTATTTACTTGTATTTATTCATGGATGATATATTTCTAAATTCCTTTTAATATAGTTACATGTTGTTCATCGTCCCTTAAACATTAAACACTCGTAGTATTACTAAACTAAATACAGGTTCTTCCAACAACTTAAAGTTAATAACTGAGAAAACAAACAAACAAAAAAAAAACTCCTGTCCTGGGAAGACTGTTACTGTACAATGTGTTGATGCTGGAGATTCCTTATATGCTTTTTTCCCTCTACTATATTCCATGTTTATTAATCCATTGCTACTAACCTTGGATTCTAAGCATTCAGCATATAATTCCATGTACACATTGTTCCTATAGAAACAAGAATATGTCACAATTAGCATAGAATTAATTAACCATATCCTGTTGTAAATAAACATAATCCAACCTTTCTGACCAATCAGATTTGAGAATTCACCCGTCTGTCCACATAACTAAACCACAACTCTCAGATTAAAACAAAAATTAAGAATGCAAAAAATCTAAAATATACTAAATATGCAAGTGATACTTTATGGACCACGTGGGTAAGAATATATCTACTCTGCATTCAAAAGTATTCATACCCCTTGAATATTGGGATTTGATGTGACAGGCCAAAACAAAGTCTCGCATTATTGTGTAGTCAAAGGAAGATGGTACATGGTGTTGATGATGTTTTACAAATAAAAAAAAACAGAATGTATTCAGCACCCGATACTCTGATACCCCTAAATAAAATTCAAGGCAATCGACTGGCTTCAGAAATCAAGTAATTGATAATTTGAATTTACCTGTGTGTACTTAAATCCCAGTATTATTAAAGCTGTTCTGTGAAACATTCAGAGATTTCTTAGAGAACTAACGGAGAGAGCAAACTGCATCATGAAGACTAAAGTACACACCAGACAGGCCAGGAATAATGTTGTGGAGAAGTTTAACGCAGGATACAGTTATCTACTGTAGGTAGAGCAATATTCAAATTCATCATCTGAAAATGGAAAGAGTATAGCACATCTATCTATCTATCTATCTATCTATCTATCTATCTATCTATCTATCTATCTATCTATCTATCTATCTATCTGTCTGTCTGTCTGTCTGTCTGTCTGTCTATGTGACACTCAATCTTAAGTTTCATTGCAAATTTCTTTCCCAAGTGTTCTGATATTTTCAAAAACAGTAGTTACATAAATGTTTCTTATCTATAGCATTTGCTGTCGTTGCTACAGTAAATTATAGCAATTTCTGTCTGAGAATGGAACTCCCACCTACTCCTCACCAACCAACCCCCACCAATTCACCCTGTTCAGGAAAAATCAATTGTCCGTCCTAGTGTTATGTTAGATAAGATGTAATTGCATTTGTTCACTGCCTTGTAAACTTGACTCCCAATTGGGAATTTTAACTGGAAACAGTATCCTACATCACACACACTGGCGGTCCATTATTTCTGACTCCCACTCTATTGCCAACAAATAGCTTATAATATTTAAAGCTCACATACATTTGCTGTATATAGTTATAATAACAATATGAATGTTTCAATGAAATTGAAATTGATGTTTCAATGAAGTGTCTACATTCAAAACTGCAAAAGCTTGTAAACATGGGTATGAAAAATAATCCTTACACCAAATTATCATTCATGGGTCTGATGGACAAATAAAAAGATTTTATTAGAAATAGACATTTTAACTGCTGAGATAAATGACACGTGTTAATGACAAAGGTAATGCATTAGACAGACGGTCATACATTCAAGCCCAGCACCACCAAGAGACCTCTGCTGCGTCCTTGGACAAGCCCTAAACCTTCACCTGCTCAGTTGTAAGTTTTGGATAAGGGCACCTGCCAAATGCTGTAAATGTTTTTCACTAGGCGAATCCTTAATGCTTCGTAGGACTTTAGTGTCGTTCTTTTAAAATCGGTAGCCTGTGCAATAAAATCCTCCATAAAGTCTCACTGTTCAGCTCAGTGATTTTCATTATGCTTTGGGGATGGAAATGGCTCATTATCATAAACCTCACAAGGTATAATATCCATTTATTTCAAAGTACAGAAGCTATAACGAGGTTCTTAAAAATATGAAAATAAATGCATAGAATCTACCAGGCCTTAGAACGTCACCGGAATTGTATAAGTATGAATCTATCATTTGCAATATACAAAGAGCCTTCATTTGTGTTGTCGCTCCACCTTCAATTTTGATTGAATTAAGTTGGTTTTGTGTAGATATTGATCAGCTACTGGGCCATTACAGACTTTTAGATATTTTAACAGTAATTGAAAGCTAATTAAATTCGCACAATGCTACTCAGAAGCCTATAAGGCTGATATGGATGTACTGTTTAAAAGCAAATAAAAAAAAACATTTTGTCTTCCCTTCTTAAAATGTCAATTAGTAACCAATTTATGGTGTCTGATTTTTGCTCCATAAGCACTGGAATAATAAAGCTAAAAGGTATGTTACAGCTGGTAGTTTTGCATAATATGCTAGTTTTGCTAGGTTAGTATGCTAGTTGTATACAACCTGCTATTTTTGCATAGTTTTGCAACTAAATAAACTTTTCTTTTTTTTCTCTTTCGACTTCTCCCACGAGGGATCGCCCCAGTGAATAGTCGACATATTACTTTTGTTGCATGTTTTATGCTGGATGCCCTTCCTAATGCAACCGTCCCCATGTATCCGGACACTAGGAAGGCACTGGCTTCTAGCAATTGGGGGTTAAGGGTCTTGGTCAAGAGCTGAGTGGAGGCAGCTCAACATTGCTGGGACTCAAAACCTGCGACCTTTCAGTCCAGAGCATAATACCTTAACCACTGAGCTACCACCTCCCCCCATCATACTAAATAAATACTAAATAGATTGTTGACAAATTATTTATTGGAATTCTTTCACCACATAACCATAACATTGTTAGGAAGCTGAGGTCAAAGCTTAGGTTAAGTCATGGTAAGGCGGCCCTGGAACAGATGGGGTTAATAGCCTCGCTCAAGGGCCCAACAGTGGAAGATTGTCTGTGCTGGGGTTTGACCCCCATGACCTTCTGAACAGTAATATAGAACCACAATATTTCAATGACCACTGCCTACAATATTATGGGGTGGGGGTGGGGGGGTGGTTGGGGCTTAGAAATGCCAAGTTCATTACAGGGAACAGATGTTTTGTTAGGGTTTTCCTATTTGTAATTTTTTTCCTGAGGTGTTTTTTTTAAATATGACATTTGTGATGAAGAGCATCAACAAACATGATATCATGGTGTTGTGCAAACTTTATGCACAACATGGATTATTATGCACTATGCCATTTTTCGGGTCTCACCCTGCACCTGTGGTTCTTTCCATTTCCTCCTGGTTGCATTTCTGATTACATTTGGTAGATATACTTGTCCTGAGTGAAAATACATTGCATGTTGCATTCGTCTCATTTGTCCTGTTCAGTTGTGTGCTCAAGTCTGCAACACTGGCAACTGGCAGTGCTGGGATTTGAACTGATAACCCTCGAACCTGTAATCAACCGTCTTAACAACTTTATCCGTAACATTCGCCACAACAACTCTGCTTTATTACACAGAGATAGACGTATTTCTGTTAATCATCCACTAATTCCCTGTCTCCGTTTGCCTAACAGATTTTTGCTTTTCAGCATTTATTTGCAAAATTAACTTTTGCCGCATATCCGGAAGCTGGACATCCCTCTTTTCTCTTTACTGGTCACTCGGCAGATACTCAGAGAACAATCAATATGTTGCTACCTCTGTTGCCTCGCTGCCATAAGAGCCAAGCACTTGAGCTAATGAACTGCCTGGCTGATATATCTCCCCTAGAACAGCATCATGGAATTACAACTCTGCTACAGTAGCAATTCTTTGCGTTCTTTTTCTTAACTTCTTTAGTCCCATAACCACATCTAACCCCTGTACATTAATGCCATCAGTTGATTAGCCAACCATTTGGCAGCAGCCAGCATTTCAGAAACTGGTAATTTGATCTTTTGGTATAACAATCTCTGTAGTTTTCACAGAGTGGTGCAAAGAAAAGGCAGTGACTGGCCGTTTAATATTTGGAAAATCCCTTGCTTATTATGGAGGCGAGTGGCTACTTTTCCCAACCATAGTTAGCATCTTAAAGTATTTGCAACTGTGGGGCAGAAACGTTTGCAGTGTTTAACTGGCAATTTTGTGCGCATGGTGGCTTAGTGGTTATCACGTTCGCCTCACACCTCCAGGGTTGGGGGGTTCGATTCCAGTCTCCGCCGTGTGTGTGTGTGTGTGGAGTTTGCATGTTCTCCCCGTGCCTCAGGTGGTTTTTCTCCAGATTCCCATAAGTCCAAAAAAAGACACGGTAGGTTAATTGGCACCTTGGAAAATTGTCCCGAGTGTGTGTGTGTGTGTGTGTAGCCTGAAATGGGTTGCATTCTATACATTGTATATCCTGCCTTGACACCCAAAGATGCCTGAGATAGAAGCAGGAGAGAGAAATTGGATAAATTGGTAGAAGATGGATGAATGAATGAATGATCGGCCAATATTAGTGAGCGTTTAGGTGATAAGTCTTGTATATTATGCCATGCTTTTCTACTCACCATTAGCTTAAAGAGTGGTTTGTTAGATTATTGTAGCACTTATGGAACTCATCTCAACACCATTTCCAATCATAGAACTGCTACAGAATTAGGAATGCCTTAATTCTTAAAAAAACTCAGAGGGTTAGTAGTTGCTGTAAATCTCAAACCCTATATCAAACCACTTTTGACATGTATGTGCATATCTGAATGCAATGCAGCATAACAGTACAAGTATAATTATAAAACTAAACTGTTATTTATAAATTATAAAACTAAACTGAACTGAATGGCTGAACTGACAAATAGTCATATAAATCCAATTAGAATTAATATTCTGTTACTCAAAAAGGGCAAGAAATTGAGGTAAGGATTCGGATACAAGGATACATACATTTACATTTACAGCATTTGGCAGACGCCTTTTTCCAGAGAGACTTACCCTGAGCAATTGAGGGTTAAGGGCCTTTGCTCAAGGGCCCACTAGTGGCAGCTCGGTGGTGGCAGTGGGATTTGAACTTGCGATCTTTCAGTCTAATACCTTTACCACTAATCTACCACCTCCCTTATATACAAGACCTTATATATTATAACAGGGCTAGGAATTTGTCCTGTATCTTAATTTTCTTCACTAATACACCACTATTCTCGATCTAATAGTGCAATTAAAAGAAAAAAAACGATAATAAGATTGAAAGTCAAACTAAATGTGAATGAATGATTTTTAAAATGTACTATACATTATACAGTATATACTGTTTATGTTGTTCGTCTTATCGCTAATGGCTCAGTTCTAAAAGGAAATGTGCGAATTCTGCAGATCTTCACAGTTCATTGTAGTCTGAGCACACAGGACTCTCGAGTCATTAGAAATCAGTGGCTGCTTCATGATGGAGAGCCGAAGCATAGGTCTAGGACAGTAAATCTTTGCCATCGACACACACTGATTTGTTCCCGGGTATGCCTTTAAATTGTATGTCAATAAAAGATATGGATAGAAAGCAAAGTGCAAACACCGAAGAGTTAGAACCATTAAGGGTTCGTTATTTCAGTAAAACTATAGAAACTTGATATCTCTATATAAATATATACTGTATGAGGCCATTTATTTGTAAATCAATTGCTGAAGGATTTGCAGGATTCTTTTATGGAAATCTAGTCAGCTGGAAAATAGTGTTTGCGTGTAATGACAGCTCCTGATCTGGTGGACATTTATGGAACTTGCTAATGTACAACAGAGTCTAAAATAATGACACGCTACATGTGTAATTGGCGAAGTTTTTATTTATTTTTTTATAAAGTTGTATACTAATTATATGGTTTCATTACTTCATTTATTTAATCAAACGTGTTATAAATTCTGTGAAATGTAATATAACGGATGTAATGATTTCAAAGAAACAAATCAATAAAACTAATAAGGCTAGGTATTTGATTGGTATAAAAATAATGGCCCCCTATAAAAGTGTCTATGATAACTGATGAGCCGCAGTGGCTGAGCTAGCATGATTGGACCATAGAAGGTGCTTGTCATAACTTTTGCGCTATTGAATTTTTGGTAAACATGTTGCCTTCTTCAGAGGTTTATGGGCATCACTAGACTTAAAGTTGTATCATGAGCCTGTTTACAAGTGATTGTCTATTACCAACATCTGTAAATCTAGCAAGAAATTTTGTATGATCAATAAATAAATGTACATGGATGCTGCTTGTGGTATAAATGAGTATCATGAGGAGCTTCAATGTGCCAAATCAGACAAGCACAAACATCAAAACATGTCTAGTTTCTCTAAATGTATTTCAAATCTGTTTCTTCGACATGCATGTGCTGCTCACATGTACCTAACACAGCCTAGATCATCCCACGCACCATCATATCTCTAATGCAACCTTATCCATTACAACCTGGACCTTGTGAGTGACCGAGTGGAAACCAGTAATTATCTGTCTCATATGGAGGATACAATAACTGTTAAGAGGAAGGTCAACAGGAGGTGTAGAACGAGAGAGGAGATAATTAGCTGTCATTATGTGAGTCAGGGCAATGAGAGTATTATCCGGATTGCTCTGTTTGTCAGGAAAGCATCATGGTTTGGGAGAAAAGAAAAGAGAGTGGGGGTGGGGGGGGGAAGACAGAGTGAGAGGGAGAGAAAGCATATCTGACTCAGACCCAAGGTCAGATCAGTAGCAGTCAAGCACCCCCTGTCCTGACCTCTGCTCCTGAGCTGTGGCCTCTCCGTTAACTCTTACCAGAAAGTGTCAAACAGCTCTCGAGACACTCAGAAGGTCAATATTTCCAGTCACAGTAACATCTAAAGATCCTAGACAGACAGACAGACAGACAGATAGATAGATAGATAGATAGATAGATAGATAGATAGATAGATAGATAGATAGATAGATAGATAGATAGATAGATAGATAGATAGATAGATAGAATGCATAACCACATCTATGGCGAGTGTGGACATAAAGAAATGAAAACACTGGAAAAGTGTCTATGGGATATTTTAAAGGGAAAAAAATAATTAATTATATTAGATATATGTATTACATGTACAATACATGTATCAAAATTTTTGTTGAATCTAAAATAAAGCATTGAGAAAATAAATATGATGATTTAAAAACAATAAAAATAAAGCGCATGCTCTGACATGTAGAAAACATTTTTGTGACTCAGTTATGACTTGTAAAATGGCTAGATAGATAGATAGATAGATAGATAGATAGATAGATAGATATATAGATAGATAGATAGATAGATAGAAATGAGATAAAAAGTGTGATAATCATTCATTTATTCATCTTCTACCGCTATATCCGATCTTGGGGAGCCTGTCAATTAGTGCCAGAATAATATCAGGCGTCTATGGGCATTAAAACAGGATACACCCTGGATAGAATGCCAACCCATCGCAGGGCACACACATTCCCACACACACATTTATACACTAGGGACAATTTTCCAAGGTGCCAATCCATGGAGAACTGGGAGAAAAAACCCCTGAGGCATGGGGAGAACATGCAAACTACACACACACATGGTGGAGGTGGGAATCAAACCCGGACCCTGGAGGTGTGAGGTGAACGTGCTAACCACTAAGTCACCGTGCCCCTCAAAGTGTGATCATATAAAATATTTAAAAAAAAAACATTATATTAGATATGTTTCACATCACATGTGGGAAAAAATAGATAGATAGATAGATAGATAGATAGATAGATAGATAGATAGATAGATAGATAGATAGATAGAGGAGAAAAAGAGCAGGAACAGAGGAGTAGAGAAGAGTAAGTGGAGGGAGAGAGAGAGAAGAAAAGGTGTATAGAGGACGAGTTGGAGAGGAGAAGTGGAAAGGAGAAGAGAAGGGGGGAAGAAGTAAGAGGAGCGCAGGAGAGGAAGAGGAGCGCAGTCCCACAGTGCTGCATAAGTTTATTAGCGAGGGAAAACACAGTGTGTTTGGCCGACAGTAAACAGCGGGACCCGTGTAAAGCCGGTCCGGTGTGTGTGTGTGTACGTGTGTGTGGGACTGTGTGTGTGTGTGTGTGTGTGTGTGTGTGTGTGTGCAGCTTAATCCGGAAAAGACAAGGCGCGTCCCCGCTGCGTGTGAGCGCGGGATGGGAGTGTATGAAGGGACAACGCGGCGTCGACCATGACACGGACCCTCGGCACCCTCCTGTACGCGTTCACCTTCATCCACAGTGAGTACAAATCCGCTTCATTCTCCTCCCCGAGCGCGATTCCTAACTTTCCTAACTCGCCAAATCCCTGCAGTGTCTGGCTTGATGCCTCAGTAGGTTTATGTGGAGACTCTAGAAGGGATAATTATTATTAATACAGCGGAACACACTTCGTAACACACTTCATTGTCGGTGCTTTTATTTGTTTTTCCAAAGTATTATTTCTCACACCTACATGCTACATGTGTATTTATTTTTGACACGGGATATTCATTCATTCTGTTTATCCATTTTCAGTGAATATTTTATTCTGGTCAGGCTTGGACACACACACACACACACAATGTTGTTGTTGATGATGATGATGACGATGATGATTATTATTATTATTCATTCATTCATTCATTCATTCATTCATTCATCTTCTACCGCTTTATCCGATCTTCCCTCGGGTCACGGGGAGCCTGTGCCTATCTCAGGCGTCTATGGGCATTAAGGCAGGATATACACTGTATAGAATGCAACCCATTTCAGGCTACACACACACACACACACACACACACACACACACACACACACACACACACACACACACACACACACACACACACACACTCGGGACAATTTTCCAAGGTGCCAATCAACCTATCATGCATGTTTTTGGACCGGGGGGGGGGGGGGGGTTGCTTGAACCGGAGAACCCGGAGAAAAACCCGGATCCTGGCGGTGTGAGGCGAACGTGCTAACCACTACGCCACCGTGCCCCACTCTATTATTATTATTATTATTATTATTATTATTATTATTATTATTATTATTATTATTATTATTTATTATTTATGTGCTCAGCTTTTATAAGCCAACTCCAATATACATCTGTAGCTTTAACTCTAGGCCTATATTTAAAGAGTAACTTGCAGTGTTTCACTACACGTGTAAAAGGAGAATAAGTGTTTAATGCTTATTGTTGACAATAGGAAGATGGGTGCTTTGTGAATATTCATTCATTTCAAAAAGAAAGAGAAATGAGGAAGGGAATGGCTGTTTTATGTAGTTTTGTAGATGTTCCGAAACTATAAATATAAGCATTATACAGAAAGAAAAATTAATTTTTTCAGTCCACTAAATTATTTCTACACATCACGTCACGTCAGCTATGATACAGTAATCTGAAGCAGAGCCTTGCTAAGAGCCTTGTTCCAGGGCCCAAAAACAGCAGCATTGAAAGCTGAGATTCTTAACCCCCCTCCCACTCACTCTGTACCCAGAGCCTTAACCCCTTGTAGACTATTGTCGCGAAATTGCATCAAACTGCTTCCAACCTAAACACAGTCATTTTAATGCATGTATTCCTCCAAAGCCAGTTGATGCATATTTGATACGTACCATGGATCATATTGGAGGCACTAACTGCGCAATTATAGTATCTGCTATAGTATATGGCAGATACAATAGTATCTCACACACACACACACACACACTATAGACAACTAGAAAACAAAAAAGGAAATACAAACAAACAAACAAACAAAAATCTCTCTTTGCACTGGCTTGCACACTCTGTCTACCTCGATGGGTGCTCGCAATGTTTACATTAAAATAGTGCCCAGTTTACATTAAAAATAATACATTACTTATTTTCACTGCATAATAACAAATCCTTTTTTGGCGCAAAGTGTACAACATAATTGGTGCTACTATGAATTGTTTACTGTCTTGTCTTCACTGCCCACCTTTTTTATACACATGTGCACTTTGCTTTAGTTAGTTTTCTATTTTTTCTTCCGTTTTAGTTTAGAATTAGAATATGTTGACTGTTATAGCACCTTGGCCCTGGAAAACATTGTTTCGTTGTTATTGTTGAAATGGCAATAAAGCCTACTTGACCTGACTTAACTTGCTTGAAAGCAAAAACGCACATGATTAATTTTTAAAAAAAAATATGATTGTAAATAAATTCAGGCAACAAGGTGTTAAATAGTGAGCTACTATATAGTTGTAAACATGGAATGAAACACATTTACAGGATATGCAGCTAGATCAAAAGAATTACCTTCAGGGTGCTAAAAGCAGCTCTGCCTTAAATCAGGGTGCACCACGTTAACCAATCTATTGATTATTTTGCCTACTACAAGACTCTCAGACAATATGTAGATATACTTTTTTTTCCACACAATATCCAAATTGCAGTTTACAAGAACCAAGAACAATGTGTAAGACCCTTTTACTGACACCTAATTTACAGTATATATGAGTGAGACCTGACATTTATAGATGAGTCAGAGGTTTTGAACACTGCAGACACTGTGCCTTGGTACAGTGATAATGTTTAACAACGTACATAAAACTGGCACTGATGACAAACGCTGTCGCTATTAACAAGCCACCAAGAGGAACCTTATTAGCATATTCCTGCTTTCACGCTGCACATTTTCCAGTAAATGAGAAGTGCTTGGTGATGTGACATCTGCTGTAATGATCTGCTCAGAGCACTAGTGTATTAAAAGGGTGGAAATTCAAACCTTTTTTTATGTTTTTCTTTTGGCAGAAAATGTGTAGATACAAGAAACAGATTTTTTTGGTCTGGGTCTGATCAAAATATATCCTATAACATTTTCTGAACTCATATAGCTTATTTGGTCCCATAGTTTAGAACAGGACAGACCTACATCCACTACTTATATACAGTGTTGGGAAGGTCACTTTGGAAATGTAATAGGTTACAGATTATAAATGACCCAATTCAAAATGTAATAAGTATGGTAACTTTTCAATTACTTTAGAAAAGTAAAGTAATTGACTACATTTGATTAACTACAAGTCCAAGCCCACATGTGAATTGATTCTCTTGTAAAAAAAAAGTTCACTAATGATGAAGTGGGAAGGTACGTGTAAATTGAAATGGATGCACAAAGCATGAGAGTGTGAACCACAAAAAAGATTAATGATTTCATTCACACATAGCTCCTGCTGAGTTTCTAATATATATTTCCAACTAAATAATTTCCAAACATTTATAACTTAATAAAGGTGTTACTCACCTTACAGTAGTAACTCAACTCTTGTTTACTCTTAGAATCTTTCATCGCTTGATTTAAGTTAATATTAATTTAATTTTTAAGCGCAGCCATAAGAAAGCCAGACAATAAAGCACAACAAATTATTATTATTATTATTATTATTTATTTTTTAATTGTTCAGATCTAAGCCTATCGTAATCTTTAACATTTTTATAAGTAACTGTCAATGAAGGAATGTGTGATGCAGACTGACTAACAGCTCATTATTTATTTATTTATTTAAAAGGTTGCTTATTTTGTTCTTACATTGTACCATGT
Organism: Kryptopterus vitreolus; assembly: GCA_030449085.1. NCBI lineage: Eukaryota > Metazoa > Chordata > Actinopteri > Siluriformes > Siluridae > Kryptopterus > Kryptopterus vitreolus. The sequence continues at coordinate 17,641,311 of JACRUU010000027.1, read as the reverse complement.
TTTATTCCTTTAATACCACAACAGCGTGCATTTCCCTTTTCAACACTTGATTATACACCATATAATAAACTACATTTCATTGAAGGTAATTGAATTGCTGACATTTGAGACTGTATATAAATTCTTGGAGAATGTTATGCTTAGGTTCAGCCATACAGCAAGTTCTTGTGAATATTATTGTAACTGTAATGCGTGCACGGATATACAGAGGAGATCAATAAAAAAATGTTTCGCATTATTGGACATATTTAATTTCCTCACAATTCCAGGCTCTCCTGTATAGGAATTTAATCTATTAATCAAAGTATTAATCTATTTTAATATTTACTGTTTGCAAATAAGAATATGCACATCAAGTCAATTGGCTATATTGTCATTGCACAGTATATAGACAGTATAGTACACAGTACTGAGAAAGACAAAAAACATGTGAAACATCAATTTACAAAAAAAAGCACCAGATTACCCAGAACATACCTATTTATATGACTCTAATTTCGAAATAGTTGTAATGTTGGGTAAAATGTAAATAAAATAATAATGATTTCCAAATCTCATACCATCACAAAAGAACAGATGTTTAAACTGAGGAAATATTAGGAAAAATAATGGAATTTTCTCTAACATCACATCTCTAAAATTCTGGACAGGGCAAGAAAAGTACGTGTTATTAAAATGACGCAGTTAGAGAAAACCTTTTGCAACGAATTAGGTTAATTGTTCTTTCTGAGCGAAGGACTTTCGAAGTAAAGTTCCTTCTCAGTGTTCATTGAGTGCATATTGCTTACTTCACCTTGTCTCTACTTGCTTGCTATCTGTTTAAATCACGGTTCTGCCAGCACACTGTTTTTCATTTATTAGCGTAGGATTAGTGTTCATTTGTCTGTGTTCTGTTTTCCATTCAATCAGCAACACAAGGGCAAAAGCTTACAGTTCAGCTCTGGTGAACACTAATCAATGCAAAGTTAAACAGTGTCACAGCTTATTTGTATCAATTACCCACCATTCATGCTCCAAGACCAGGCTGATCACACAGCAAATGGCTTCCAGAGTGCGTTCGGGGAAGGAAAGCATAGTAACCTGATATTGTATATATTTGCTCAGTTTAATGGAATATAACAGTCACTTGAGCGTATGATTGTTCCTACACTCCAAGTGCAAACAATTCTAACGGCTTAAAATATGAAAGCATTCTCTTCTGATTCCTGCATTGCTGTTGGTGTTCCTCTGCTGTCACATATTTAAATGTGCCTGACTGATTGTAGATTCAGGAGCAGATCATTCTTTATAAGGCTGCAAAGTCAGCAGCAGGTCTCCAAGCAGGGCAATAAAACACGTTCCATGCTGCTGATGTCTGGACGTGCAGAGGAGCTATGGGAGAGATTAAACCAGCGAAATGCGACGCATATTTATCAGAGACAGAAAAAGAATTTAAGGCACATGTAGCAAAATTAAATTACGCTTCTCTCAACTGACTAGTCTTCAGCTAGGAGACCCACATCTTTTCAAGCATGGCACATAACGGCAGCTCCTTGAAGTTGTGGCTTACATGGGTTGGGGTGAAAGATCTTGATTTGTCTATTATAGAGCTCTGACCTCAACCCACCTTCGAAGTTAAACACGTCCTCATCCCACATCAACACATGACTTTTCTAATGTCTTTGTAGCTTGGTGAAAGCAAAAATCTCTGCAAAGAAACACCAAAATGTAGCCACAAACTTTTATCTCTACAGTGTAAGTAACACACTATTATTACACTATTATAATGTTATATATATATCTATATATATATATATATATATATATATAGATAGATAGATAGATAGATAGATAGATAGATAGATAGATAGATAGATAGATAGATAGATAGATAGATAGATAGATAGATACAGTAGCTTGCGGGTCAATGTTATTTTGTGTTGTGTACTTGCCCTGTCTGTTCTACATTGTTTTGTTTTGCGCTTTTTGCACTATGTTGCACACGATGCAGTTTATGTGGCTAAGACAACTTCGTCTAGTCCTCAGCTCTGTGTATTATAGCTCTATGTTGTGTGTTGTGTGATGTGAATATGTTGTCTAGCACCATATGTTATGTAGCACCAAGGTTTGGAGAAGCGTTGTCTCATTTCACTGTGTACTGCGTCAGCTATATATAGATGACTTGACATGAACATATAAGAATATAAAAAATTTTGAACTTTGACTGAAGAACGATTTCATATTTTTGGTTGTAGACTTGAATTGTATACATTATGTAACTGAAGCAAAGGTCGATTAAATGCAGATTATACCGTGCCTATATATATGTACAGTAAAACCTGAGCAGCAACATGGGCAAAATCAAGATCATGAGACAACAACCATCATGGGGATTTACATGTTCTAATCAAGACTGGCTTTAGAATGAGGTATAAGTGAGACGTGATTGTGGGTCCTGAAATGCTAAAACATTTTTTGGGATTTTACTAATCATATATGAACAAATATTGCCTAATACAGTTCTCTTTTTCACTCTACATTCATATAAAATCCATACTAGGCCATCTTCTACTCTTCCGGCTGCTCCCGTTAGGAGAATCATCCCTCTCCATACCACCCTCTACATCTGCCTCTTTCACACCAACTACCTGCATCGCTCCCCTCACCACATCCATAAACCATCTCAATCTAGCCTCCTTTACTTTGTCTCCAAAGCGCTCCACATGCGCTGTCCTTCTATTAAACTCATTTTTAACCCTGTCCATCCTCGTCACTCTCAATGAAAAGCACAATATCTTCAGCTCCTCCTCCTCCTGTCTTTTAGACAATACCACTGTCTCTAAACCGCACAACATCACAGGTCTCACCACAGTCTTATAAACCTTCCCTTTTATTTCTTGCAGATACCCTTCTATCTAACAGCAAACAATAAAGTGCATTATTATTATTATTATTATTATTGTTGTTGTTATTTTATCTCCTGATCTCCTGCATCTCTTTGCAGGTACCATCTGTGCTGACGCTGAAGAGCGGCTCATGAACTGGCTCCTGTCTAAGGAGCGTTACAACAATCTCATCCGTCCTGCTCTGAACAGAACAGAAAGAGTTACCGTGAAGCTGCAGGTCTCTCTGGCACAGCTCATCAGTGTGGTGAGGGCAAAACAGAGATCATAGAAGTGTTGAAAGACCTTAATTGTTTCTTCATTTTTTTTTTCACGACAAATATGATAGAAATATTACTATTTTGCTAATCACTCTGCCAGTGTCCATGTTCTTTCAGTTTTCTGTAAGGTGTAATATTTGGGATGTGATGTACATGTGTATTGAGGAGATATAATACAATAACACTGAGATGGGTTTCCCGTTATGATTTATAGAGCCATAGCCGTGAGGCAAACTCACAGAGCTATATCCGCTTTTATGAGCTCATCTCCCATCTGGTAATTGAATTTGCTGCTGCATATAAACTGCTGGACAATATCTTTAGTTTAGTTTGTATGCAGGTCAGTTTGGTTGTATAACCCTTTTTAATATAATGTTACTTATAAGAATATATATATATATATATATATATATATATATATATATATATATATATATATATATATGAATATATATATAATATATATATATATATATATATATATATACGACACAGCTAAAGTGCTTTTGTTACTTCTGAACAAGAAATGAATAAGTAATGAGCTCGTACCTTACTGGTTCCCTGCATAGTAAATATTAATATTAATATCATCACCTGAAAAAATTGGTGCAGTCAAATGTGCCTGAAGTTTATTATTTTGAAGTTGTTTACCAACTCTGCTGATTTCACTGTCTTGCTTTGGGTTTTATCTGTTTATCCAATTCACACAGAATGAGAGGGAGCAAATCATGACGACAAACGTGTGGCTCACACAGGTAAGCGTGAAACGTCCGTTATTCACCAATTAATAACTAATAAATAGCAATACGCCATCGATGTCCTTGCCCTTGAACAGGAAAGACGTATTGGTAGACATATTTCTCTTATAGCAAATCAGTCCCACTCACACCAACTTATTAAAATCATAATAAAGTGCGTAATTATGTACCGTATGACTACCTGGAGACCATTTCTTAAAAATGACCCGGACCGCTACGCTGACTGTTTTTGTCTCTACTCTCAGAACTGGAATGATTACAGACTGTCTTGGGATCCATCCCAATACGACGGAATCGACAAGCTACGAATACCCTCCCGACACATCTGGCTCCCCGACATCGTTTTATATAATAAGTACGTCAAGCACATGGTACAAATATTGTACCTTTACAGCCATTTGCGATTTGGGTTAAATCCATGTATTCCATCCATGATGTAAGTCCATCCCTATAGCCCTAAGCATCACCATCTCAGTGTATCCTGTGTAGAAATATGTGTTTATAAAATGATTTTTTGAGGTCTGTTAAATAATGATTCTTTTCCCCCCCATACATTTTGGAAATACATATAATGGAAATACAGTTTCCAGTGTTGGGAAGGTTACTTTGGAGATGTAATAGGTTACAGATTACAAATGACCCTACTCAAAATGTAATAAGTGGTGTAACTTTTCAGTTACTTTATAAAAGTAAAGTAACTGATTACATTTGATTACTTTTTGATTACTTTCATTTGTCCACTAGGTGGCACTTTAAGTTAACGTTCTAAGAAAAAAGTTTCAAACTCTCAAAAAACAAACAGGTTCTATTTTTGGAAATGAAACTGCAGTAGATTGTCATCATTCAAATCCAAATCACATGAAAATCATGCCGTTGTCTAAAAAATTAATTTTTTCAGATGTAACCCTATTTGTAAATATATTCCTTTTCCAGTGCCGACGGCACCTATGAGGTGACAGTCTTCACCAATGCGATCGTACTATTTAACGGCAGCATCGCCTGGCTTCCTCCTGCCATCTATAAGAGCGCCTGCAAGATTGAGGTCAAGCACTTTCCCTTTGACCAACAAAACTGCACACTAAAATTCCGCTCATGGACATACGACCACACCGAGATCGATCTTGTCCTTAAGTCCGAAGTGGCCAGTATGGATGACTTCACTCCTAGTGGAGAGTGGGACATTTTAGCTCTGCCAGGAAGGAGGACGGTCAACCCTCAGGACCCGACTTATGTGGACCTGACGTATGATTTTATCATCAAGAGAAAACCTCTCTTCTACACCATCAACCTCATCATCCCATGTGTACTGATCACTTCACTAGCCATCCTGGTTTTCTACTTACCATCTGATTGTGGTGAGAAGATGACCCTTTGCATCTCAGTCCTCCTGGCTCTCACTGTCTTCCTCTTGCTCATCTCCAAAATTGTTCCTCCTACATCCCTTGATGTCCCTCTAATTGGCAAGTACCTAATGTTCACCATGGTCCTGGTGACATTCTCAATCATTACAAGTGTATGCGTGCTTAACGTGCATCATCGCTCCCCGAGTACTCATACCATGCCCAAATGGGTGAAGCTGGTCTTCCTGGACAAACTTCCCATGTTGCTTTTTATGCGAAGGCCTGAAGGAAACTCATCCCGGCAGAGGCTACGCCAGCGGAGACACCTCAAAGGTAAACGCGCTCTGATCGGGCTTAGGTGTGGCGCTCCCTGCAGGTCAACAATGTCCTCTTCGGCGTCAGTCTTGCTCGCTGCATCTTCGCCAGAAGACTTTTACAACAAAGTGACCAGCTTTCACAGGACATGTGATCAGCGGCCTAGAAACTTTCTACCTAGTGACAATACCTTTAACCATGGAGACACGAGAGGAAGCGGAGGCCAATCAGACATGGGGGATGAGATTCAAGAAGCAGTGGATGGAGTTCGTTATGTAGCCGATCACATGATGGGAAACGATGACGATCAGAGTGTAAGTAATCATTTGGGGAATATCTGTATTCTTTTCCTTTATTATAGGGAAGACTGGTTGGTGTCGAAATTTGGCGAAACCTCTGAGACTGACAGATTGTAAAGATCGACATTTTACTAGTCATTTAACTCAAGTATCCTATCTCCAGTGTAGTGAACGCAAAGCGTTTTCTACTGGATATTTCATTTAAAAGCATCATAGATTGGAACAATCATTTCACGAGTTTACCAACATTTAAAATGTGCTTTTTTGAGAGTATTCATACACTGAGGTGAAAATGTGTGTTAAGCTTAAAATACTACACAATATTGACTATACATCTGCAGTCAGTAACCTTGTTGATTTAAAAATTTGCAATGAGATTTAATAAGATTCAGTAAGATTTAAATTCAAAGCAAAAAAAAAATTCTACTTCTTTCATTTATATTAGTCCTTTGATATTGGCAGATTTAAAATGCAATGCCACAGTTGTAAGATATTTTAGATGATCTTTATATATATATAATTTCTACAATTTTACATATATTTATCTACACTTTCTACACTTTCCCTATGCAACATAGAAAACAACTATGAAGTCCATATTTAATTTCATTTGTTCTTTATTTTATTGCAAAAATATAATCAAATACTGTTTCCTTTGTCCAAGATTTCCATTTTGAAATGAAGTATGAATGTCTCAAATGTACTATTTTTTTTTAAACGTCATTCCCTTTACTGTATGTGTTTTTTCTAATCGCCACTTCGAGAGAACGTTGGCTTTTCAATGCTAGAGTTATGTGACGGGGGAAAATGCACTTGGCTGGGATACAAATGGGTTCGGATTTGACGGGGAAGCTCTATAAGAGTGCTGAAGTGAGCATGAGAAGTAATGGACATGACATCAGTGTAACAGTATAAAGCATGCAGAGCTGATAAATCACCTTTCCAGTAGTCATCTATTTTTCTCACACCTTTTTCTTCTTGCTTTGTATTCCATGAGAAATCTTATTAGTAATGTGATGTCCGTCCTGGTTTCTCCACAGGTTATTGAAGATTGGAAGTATGTGGCCATGGTGGTGGATCGGATGTTTCTGTGGATCTTTGTAATTGTGTGTGTGGTTGGAACGTTGGGCCTTTTTCTTCAGCCGGTCTTCCAGAACCAGACGGTTCCTGTATATCAGACAAATGCTGAATCCTCAAGGAGGGATGGGATGTAAAAAAAGAAGAAAAAAAAAAAACATGACAAATACCAGGTCTAAGTGATAGTGGTAATGTTTTGAGAATAGACTTGTGTTATAAACTTGAAGACTGTTGTTCTGAAGAAGAAATCAATATTTAATGGTGGACAGAAATGATGGTGGGTAAAATGTCTTCAGGATTATAGCACAAGTCACAATTTGGCTTATCATCCTTCTTTATCTGTGGATGCCTGAAGGATTTGTACAAACATACAACATATTTTAATTAGGCACCAGTTATGTCATATATTAACCAATATCACTTGCCTTAATGATGGAATTTTGCTGATATGGACAGTCTCTGGTGCAGCAAGGTTAGATATATCAGGACACTTTCATCTTAAGACATCTTATTTCATGCCAATAAAGCAGTGAAATTAGTATTTCTGATTAAGTGTTTATTGTTTTTTTCTTTTTCTTCAGCTGTGGAAGGGAAAAACGGGATTTTCTACCCCAATTAGTCAATTATCATATGAATAAAATATGAATCTAATAAAAGGTTGCTTGCTAAAAGTGGTTTCTATTTACAATTACCTGAATACATTCTTCCCCCTTATAACCTTAACGCTTTTCATGCATCTGTTCATTTTGAAGGTGACTTTTTAAGACAAGCAGACGTTTCTATAATATAAGAATGTTTTATTAATGTGAAGTGGTAATGTCAAGTCCAAATAAAAATCTAAAATCAAAGGCATATTCCAGGTACAGTTTGGGGTGATCAGCAAAAAAATGTGGCATAAAAACATAATGTAACCTTAAGTGGTAATGAAATTATACAATGTGCAAATATAAAAAAAAAGGTGTACAGCAGAAAACAAAGACAAGTGAACGGAATACAGAGGGTTATTTAACACACACTATTCATAGCTCGGTGGTCTTAGGTGGTAGTTCAGTGGCTTTGGGTTACTGATCAGCAGTTACGTTACATAATTTAAGTACAAAATAAAAGTAATTCCGTAATTCGTTACAATTACTGAGAAAAAAAGGTGTAATTAAATTACAGTTACTTTTAATGATAACAGAAAATGTTACAGAAAATGTTAAAGATTACAAATCCTAAAGACACTAAAGACCTAAAGGTTGAAAAAAATATATTTTATCATTTAATTTTAAATATAAAGTTTCTCAATTTAGAAACATATAACCACATTTTTCCAAAGATTTGAAGTTTGTTTCCCTTAGAATGTTAATTACAGTAAGCGCCACTTAGTGGACAAATGATGCAATCAAAAGGTAATCAAAAGTAATCAGTTACTTCCCTTTTATAAAGTCAATTAAAAGTTACACTACTTATTATATTTCAGTATTTCAGTAACAAAAGTCAATTCCCAACACTGCTGATCAGAAGGTTGGGGGTTCAATTTCCAATAATCTGCCACCCATGGGCCCTAGAGCAAGACCCTTACCCCTCTCTGCTCCACATGGGCTGCATCACAGAAGCCTTTCCTTTCTGATCCCAGCTTCCTAACATCTCTAGCGTATAGAAAGAAATAATTTCACTGTCCTGTAATGTACATCCGACAAGTAAAATGGCTTTTTCTTTCTTTTTGTCTCAAAGACATACACACAAAAAACAACAACACCCAGACAACTTACCTTTAATACTTTCATTTTTCTATTTAAGACATTTCATTAACAAAAAAAAAAAAACAGAAATGCTAGCACATTGAATCCCCTCTGTATATTACGCTCAATCAATTCTAGTGACTCATGATGGTGCGTTAGCGAAGATTCGTTGTTGTAAGTTCGTAAGTGTAGTAGTTGTGTTACTCTGTGTAAGCCCCTGATAACAGTGCTCACTAAGTGGCAGCAGGCAAAATGACTTCAAGATAAGCTCCAGATTCGCACTGACAATGACGAGGTGCAAAGCTTTGAAAGCTAAAAATGAAATTTACTTGACATGGTGTCCCCGTAAATCTTCCCAGTCTGCCTTAAACAATGTTACGCATGTTTAATCCAAACCACATCAGCCTATTTATTATTGTGTACTTAGCTAATGAGTTTGGCGCCCCGTCTTACATAATTTATTACGCTTATTACGGATTAATTGAGAAAGTGTTTAGCGTGTACTCAAAGCTCTGTGATCTCAAGAATATTATTACTTTCAGATTATCAAAGCTATTGCCTTGTTTGTTTGTTTTTTTATACAATATGGATAGAAGCAATTCAAAGAACCGAAATACATGTATTAAATGCTTTTACCCAGCATGCCCTCTGCTGGACATGGGTATAACACTGAAATCTTTGTTGAACTACTGTACAAGAATGATTTCTCATATAACACTTATATGAGACTCTCATATAGCTTTGCTTCTCACTATCTCTCATTTTATATATAATCAAAGTTGCTGCAGTTCCATTCTCCAGGTGATTATTAATATTTTTGCCAATTAATTTCTCTAGAGTGCTCCTAAGAAGAATCCTCTTATTTCTACATAGTAAGCTACAGGACGGGACTGCAAAAGCTTAAGGTGTCACATCCTTCATTCTATATGTAGAACGGGTCAATTTGCTCATATTTATTAGACCTCATATAAGCTGAGCTAGGGTCGTTGACTTTCACAGAAGTGAACGTTCAGCATAAGTGTACCTGGCTAGATGAAAATTCCAAGCTCATGAAAAGAGGGGCCAATAAAACTCAACTAATTTTTAGCTGATTGGAGGAAATTTCTCTCTCTCTCTTACTCTCTCTCTCTCGCTCTCTCTTAATTTGTTCATTTGAATCATTGCCAACCAATATTTTCTCTCTCACTGCTTTTCCTCATGACCAATCATTAAGCACCCTTGTTTCCAAGACCCAAGAATTCTACAAGAAATAAAATAAAAATGATAAAAATGTGTATTATTTATTATTTTATTGAAGCCATACATTGAATTTGACATTCAACAAATGATCTAGTTCATTTCCTTCTTTCATCACCATGAATCTGTGGTCACGGCATTGGACTTTGGATCTGAAGGTCAGGAGTTTAAATTCCAGCCACACCAAGGTGCCCCTCCTGGAACTCTAAATAATGCCCCATAGCAGCTCAATTCTATGAACTAGATATAGTTCTGGATAAGTAAAATACCATAAATATAAATGTTATGAATTTGTGGCTACATCATATTAATCCATATGATCACGACTTAGTGTGTGGTCCATTGTTTTCAATGTTTCATTAATATATACCCATCATGTCACCTCAGCACTAAATCATTGTCATGGAACCAACAGATCCTTCAAAGGTGAAGTAAATTTTAACCCAACATCAGTCCAGGTTAATTCATTCATTCATCTTCTACAGCTTTTTTCGATCTTCCCTCAGGTCACGGGGAACCTGTGCATATCTCAGGCGTCTTCGGGCATCAAGGCAGGATACACCCTGAGACATGGGGAAAAAAACCCTGAGGCATGGGAAGAACATGCAAACTCCACACACACACACACACACACACACACACATATATATATGGCATGAGATGGCATGAGATGGGAATCAACCCCCCCCCTTGGAGGTGTGAGGCGAACGTGCTAACCACTAAGCCACTATACCCCTCAGTTTAATTAATTTAATTATTATTATACAGTATTATCCAACTATCCAACTTTGGTGTGTACTCATATATGTCATATATGCTTCTGATCTCTGTAAATAATCTACTGATAATGCAGATTTTGATTTAGAAGACTAAATTATAAGCGAAAAATATCAAACGATTTGATTAAGTTTCCCTTAAAATGATCATTTACTAAAGAGGTTTAAAAAATATTTTGCAGACACAGTGCAAAAATCATGTTCACAAATGTATTTTCTATTTACCAGAGCTTCCGATTCCTGAATTTTTTCCTCCTCTTTTTCAAATCAAAGTTGTCATTAGACTCACTAATTATAGGCATTCAATCCAAACGAGCACTCAGACAAGTCAATACCATTATCAGAATACAAATCTAGTAGGGCAGAAGTCCACATTTCCCTTTCCGTCCACGACTCCAAATGCACACCCCTTTCCCTATCTCTCTTTCTCTCCCTCCTCCTTCCCCCTTTCCGTCTTTCCTCCCCTCTCTTTCACTCTCTCGTTACACTCACCGCACATCCCACTGATGTCCTTCCTTCTTTCTCTCTCTCATCTCCTCTCAACAAGATTCATGGATTAACCTGCAAGGACTTTTTTCGTTTCATCATGAACGCCACGCTCTTCCTCGTCACCCCTGTGTGCTACTTTCTCCTTTTTTATTTCCTTTTCCACAGTGAGTATGGGGAATTGATGCGCTTTCTGGGAGAAAGATTCACTGCTACTTGTTGCTCAATATGAGCATGTAAAAATGATAGTATGTTGTTTATCTATTAAATATTTTCACCCATAAGTGCAAATTGTAATGGCAGTTCTTTGTTAGTTTGTCAGTCAAGGCTATTCAAGTGTTTGATTGTGAGCTTTCTGATTTGAAAAACGGTGTTATACGGCAAATTTCTGAAAGTGCATCAAGTACTGTTGTGAGATTTATTTTTGCCATTAATTTGTTGCTACAACAACAGATTTGGCAAAAATGAGCAACATTAAAAAAGCAAAATCGTGTAATTTCACATTTCAATTTCAATTGCAGTAGATGTGCTAATAGACGTATAATAAATCAATACCAAACTATTTAAAAGGGAAAAAAAGCCTTAAAAAATTTATCTTTGCAGGTGGGATGTGTTCCGAGGCCGAGCATCGTCTCTTTTCTGTCATATTTGCCAACTATAACCAGTACATCAGACCAGTGGAGAACGTCTCTGACCCAGTCATAGTGCAATTTGAAGTATCCATGTCCCAGCTTGTGAAAGTGGTAAGTCCCTGAATAGCCAAGTTTTCCATCCAGATTTTTTTTTACATCCAGATTGTGAAACTGTAAGTGTCTGTTTTATAGCCTCATTTGCACAGTCATGGATTTAGTGAAGCGAATGGAAAGAGGCTGTCACTAAAACGAATCATTCATTGAGGACCTCATCTGGCAGAATGCTCTCATCAGGCTAAATGAAAACACAATCAGATCTGACCTCTATGTAAATTGGAACTGAAATAATGAATTATGTATATATATATATATATATATATATATATATATATATATATATATATATATATATATATATATATATATATATATATATATATATATATATATTTGTGTGTGTGTCAGTATCATGATCAGTGTACACAGTGTGTTTTGGGGTTTCCTGTCCACCTGCTCGAATAGTTTATGGGTTACAGGTTCTATCTCATGAGCGTATCACAGCATTGTGCCCTAAATTAGTGGTGCAGCTTTAATGGCTGGTTGCATGCTGTCAGTGTTCTCAGTGCTGTGGCTGGAAATCGGGATCTGACACAGTCAGTGGGCATGAGATTGAGCCACAGGAAGACAGGAATGAATTTTTTTTCATTTTTTTTTTTTCTGTAAACCCATTTAATCTCTCATATCTCCATCAGGAAACAATTTGGCTTTTACTACCAGCTCTCGACTGGCCGTTTTGTGTCTGACATTGAGTTTATCGAACAGTCTGTCTGTCTGCCTGTTTGTCAATCAATGAATCAATCAAATTCAATACACCTTATTGATAACATTTTGCATAATCTGTGAGTGAACTGTGCTGTGTGTGTGTGTGTGTGTGTGTGTGTGTTGGTACTTGTGTGTGCATGTGAAGTATTTTGTTCATATATATATCTATATATATATATATATATATATATATATATATATATATATATATATATATATATATATATACACGTGTGTGTGTGTGGTATATATAATATTTTGTTAAGGTGTGTGTATATATGTTATTTTGTAAAGGTCTGTCTTTAATCTAAATTGAGAGGGAGAATATGTATGAGAGCTCCGTATGTGTTTTATCTGCACAAAACCAGGAATCTCAAACCATATAAAGATCTATTAGTAGTTAAACAAGAATAATAAAAGAGTTAATAAAGACATGGTCATTTGATCAAAATGCATGTAAAATAAATGACTGGGTGCAGGAATTAGAACACAAGCAAATCAGAAAGAAAAACGCATGTAAATAACTGTCGCTCTGTTTTGGGATTAATAGAAAATGATTGAGATAAGAAGTACATTTCCATGGAGAATTTGAATAATAATTATTACCTAAAAAAATGTAAATTCAGTCCTTTTTAAAAGATTTTTTTTTCTGCACAAAGATTTAAAGATCCTTTCTATGGTTCTAGATTGACATTTTTTTTCCAACTAAGCGTCATGCAACTATAAATGCAATTTCAGAAAGTAAAACGATATGGTAGTAAAGAACCTCAGCCATTTAAGGTCAGTATGCAATTATTAAGAGTGTTATATATAAATGATTGTACTTTCTTCGAGAAAGGCATTCAGGCATGGCTGTACATATAGTTAATACGAGGAAGGTAATCTGCTGTTTTTGCAAGCTTGAGGTGAGAGCGAGAGAAAAACTCGCCTTTGGTGAATTATTTGTGCTTAGTGCACAGAATGTGGATTTAAATGATGATGCAATGCTGGACACATCGCAAACCATTTGCCTAAAGCTAGTTTGAGGGAAATGTCATGGCAGGCACTTTCTGATGAATGATTATTATGATTAGTATTATTTATTCATTCTTTATGGGGTTTGTATTTATTTCATAAAATACAGTCTCAATTTCAGGTTAAAGAAGTACCTGGGAAGATTCGTTAAGAGATTACTCATTGCAGATGCTGACAGTTATCAAAGGAAACCACTCACATTTTTTATCAAGATCCTAAATGGAAAATATATCTAAATATCAGCGTTGGAAAGCATTTCTTAAAGTATAAGGAGACACACATCTACTCTATTCTGTTGATAAATATGTTCTATGGAAAAGATTGAGGAAGGGTGTGGCTCAGTGGTTTAAGGTGCAGGGCTGCTGATCAAGGGTTTGAGCCCCAGTATCGCCAAGCTGACACCATTGGGTCCTTGAGCAAGGCCCTTAGCCCTTACAGCTCCAGGGGTGGTGTATCATGGCTGAGCCTGTGCTCTGACGCCAGCTTCCAAACAAGCTGGGATATGTAACGAAAGACTTGCACTGTGCTGTAATGCATATATGACAAATAAAGTCTATTCTAAAAGATTTAGATGCCAGATGGTGAGGTGGTAGCTCTGTGGTGGAAGCACTGGATCGGTAAGGTTAGGGGTTGAATCCTCTTTATCACCAAGCTGCCACTCTTGGGGCCCATGAGCAGTGCAATTTGTACTCCATGTCTTTGTTTCATGTCCGACCTTACATTCTGACCCAAATGTCATGGGATATAAATCACCATTCTTTCCTTATCTGTAGAATGGAAATGATTTAACAGTGGATTTTGTCGGTAAAAATGAGAAAAGTATTCATTACTCACCTTCATTGTTGCATAATTCCACTTGTGAAATACACATGTAATATTAGGAACAAACAGGAAATAGTTCACACGAACACTCCATTGGGATTTCATTGTATTGACCCAGCTGTACAAAGTGACTCAAACATGCCATTGTTAAGTCAGACTCTGACATGAGAACTGAAATGCTGTGGTTAATATCACATTGTTTTACGGGTGTTATACAAGGGTTGTGAGCAGTTGTTTGTACGGGTGAAGGGTTGCTAAAGTTGTGAGTTCATACACGTATTTCTCCCATCAGTTTTTGTTCTGGTGCTAATCTTAGTCTGTGCCCTGGAACCAGTATCAGAATGCATTAACTGAGATTTTCTTGTAGGTCAAACTGGATAAATATGTCTGCCAAATGCTCTCAACGTAAAGTTAAAAACAACCAAGAATTGTGATATCATTTTAAAAAAAATATAAAGCCATTTTCCTGTTTTTATTTTCGTGGTTGACTTCTATTATTGATCAATTTTCCTTTAAGGAATGCAACAGTTTATTTATGTTCAATACTTCCTCTGCTAGAATGTTTCCTAATGCTTCCTACTAACACAAGGATGAAATGCTGACGATTTCCCAAGAGGGAGTAGGAATTAAGGGATCGAAAGCACCTTATAACCAACACTGATGCATTAAACCATTGTTTGAGGTCTTCCTAATAAATCAGGCTGTTTAAAATATACATTTGAATAAAAATTACATAAAAATATGACATCATACGCAATAAAATAGAATAAATAGAATAAAAGCAATAGAATAAAAAAATAAATAGTATACCATTTTTGTCAATTCTCCGAATAGAATGCATGTGTGACCAGATGGAAGTGTGAATAAAGGATACAGGGATAAAATTGCAGGGATTTACATATTTCTCTGTATGCATGTCTTTCCCCGGTGTCGTCTTGCCTCGGCTCTGTGCCATAGCCTCCCTATGGCAGCAGTGATCATGTGTAGCAGGCATATTGCACAAACAGCCCAAAGCTCCTGGTGTGCTGAGTTTAGTGCCTGTAGGCAAAGAGGACGCAGGTGGTTTCCGGTTCGGCTAACTTCAACGCGATCCAGACCATCTGTGAGACCAAAGAGGACCAAGTTCGCTCTGATTTCTGTAAACTGGACATTTATGAATGCTCCTTTTTTTTCTTACAATTTTTATAGATATGTATCACTTCCAATATCATATATCAGTTTGTTATCCTGCTCTGATAATAACTTCATATGCTCTGTGATCATTTTACATATGCAACAAGTACAATCTGTACATATGCAACAAGTACAATCTGTCTCACACACTTCAGAGTGTGAACACTTGTTCACACTTTGTATATATATATTTCTGTCAATCAATCTAATGAACTAAAAGGGGCACAGCGGCTTAGTGGTTAGCATGTTTGTCTCACACCTCCAGGGTCAGGGTTCGATTCCCGTCTCGGCCATGTGTGTTTGTGTGGAGTTTGCATGGTCTCGCTGTGTCTCAGGGTTTTTTTCTCCGGGTCCCGCTATATCCGATCTTCCCTCGGGTCACGGGGAGCCTGTGCCTATCTCAGGCGTCTATGGGCATTAAGGCAGGATACACCCTGGATGGAATGCCAACCCATCGCAGGGCACACACACACACATTCACACACAGATTCATACACTAGGGACAATTTTCCAAGGTGCCAATCAACCTACCGTGCGTGTTTTTGGGCCCGGGAGGAAAGGGGAGGAAACCGGAGAACCCGGAGAAAAACCCCCTGAGGCACGGGGAGAACATGCAAACTCCACACACACATGGCCGAGACGGGAATCGAACCCGGACCCTGGCGGGCGAAAGTGCTAACCACTACGCCACTGTGCCGACTGTATTCATCATTTAAGGCAAAATAAAATAACATTTTATCGTTTTTATCTGCCCTCGATTTGTACTTCAGAATAAGATCAATGTTAGTGTTGTTTTCCTGTTCACAGGGTTTGGATTTAGAGGTTTACAGTTTGCCATTTAATAGTGAATAATATATAATGTTTCAAATGAACCTAGACATGTTTAATCTTCCTGAACGTTTTCTTAAGTTTATACGGCCTTTAAATATGTCATTTTAGTAAAAACTTATTTAGATTAATTTGTTTTATGAGTGAAGAACTGAAAAGTGTGCCATTTGCAATTAAAAAAAATCCTTAATTTGTTAATTTGCATTTAATTTTAATATTCAAGGAATGTCAGACTGAATGGCCAGCCCCAAGATAGTTTCACCTCATCAAATCTGGCCCTCTCTACAAAATGTTGGACACCCCTGGTTTAGACTGTCATTTCTAATACATTAAAGATCATTTACATTAAAGACAAATACATCTTAGGAGGAATGTGTTTAGTACTGTACTGTGTGTTTGAGTTGGTTTATATGATATGATTAAGGAATAAAAACAAAAGATGCACTGAACTATATTTCCTGTCTGTTTTCACAGGATGAAGTTAACCAGATTATGGAGACAAATCTTTGGCTAAGACACGTAAGTCTTATAATTATCCAGCTGCTCATGGTATTGCATTTCGTTTAACATGTTTGCACACACAGAACATATAGAATGGATGATGCAACAGTGATAATGTCTGAAAGCACATATGTGAAAACACATTATGGAGTCAAGCATCACCAGCATTTTCACGACTGGAACTGAATATCTTGGTGTAGTTTGATATGGAGATCACGGAAGAGAGATGATCTATAACTGTTGTTTGGTCCTTAAAATAATCCCCTCTTGATATCTTTTGATTTCTTTTGTTTTTCAAGCTTTAATCAGACCAGTGTCTGAAATTCTATCCTGCTTATTCTGTCCAGAGTGAGAAATTCATGATTAAGGGCTTTACAGCTGGATAGCATAAAAAATGCATTGTCTTGCCTTAAGGAAACTGTTGTACTATTTACTTACTCCAAAAAAAATATCTGAGATAATAAGGAACTGGCAAAAAAGCTCAAAAGAAAAAGCTTGTGTTTACTCTGTTTACTCTTTAACTCACCTACACGTCTAAATGTGCAAGCAACGTCACCGGTTATTCTTCTGTAAATATTAGGAAAAGCCCCAGATATCACTCCATTGAGTTCTAAAGCTGTTACATCGTCATAAAGCTCCGGGGAATTCGTGTCTGCTGGTCTGCTGAATGTCAACTAGCACTCGTTGACTGCTCATAAAACGGAACATAAAGCAAGAAGAGAATATGCCTTTTTTAAATAATAATGAAAGACAGTATAAAGGAAACACAGTCCACTTTGCGATCCTGGAAACCACAAACAAATGCTGATCGAATGATTACACAAACAGATGGACGAATTAATGCCATTATATGGTATATAATAAATAGAAAAGTAGGTTAGAGAGAACAAGGAATGAGAAAAATGCAAATATTCTGTCGTCTGCCATCTTAAAGCGATAACCAATTAGTACCATTATGAAGCATATATCTTTATCTGTGTCTTATTATCTGTCGTCCTCTGCCTGTCTGTCAGTCAACCTGAAGGGAGACGAAGAGGTCAGGGTCTGAAATATCGTACGGAATAACTATTGCTGTCCTGTCATTGATCCGTGTGTCCCGGCTTATAATTAGTGTTGTACATGTGAGACATAACCTTAAAACGGCCTTCAGGTGTGTGGGAGAGTAGAAAAGCTGATAGTGTGGATAAAACAAATGACTCCATAGTCATCTTCCCCATGTTGTAGTTGAACACAGCACAGTGTTTCTGTAGCCTTGTATTTACAGGGAATTCCCTTATATAGAGTGAATTTGAGGGTTAAAGGCCTTGCTGAGGGGACTAGGATTGACACTTTTAATTGACTTTCATATATGTGGTTATAATCCAAAGCTAGATGTGTTTTACATGATGTGAAGGTGAATAAGCAACGGTCACAAAGTGAAAAAAGAGAGAGAGAGAGAGAGAGAGAGAGAGATTATGTGTGTTTCTTTAATAATGGAGCTGCTGTTAATTCAATGTGTCGTTTTCAAATTTAATTAATATATGTGTGCCTATATTGAAATAATCATATTCACTATAACAGTTCACCACATTCACCATAAGAACCATGCATTTAGCTACATAAGGCATTTTAGAAAAGTTTGCTCTGCAGAGAAGTTTACTGTTAATGGTACTATGGTTACAGTAGTTTTTGAGGCAATATATTAGTTCTGGAAAGCGATTAAAGCGACCAGAACTGACCTGTGCGATCTGTCATATGTAATACACACCTTCCAGCCAATCGAAGTCAAGAATTCAGAAACTATTGAAAAACTGATCACAGCACAATTGAATTCTGTTCTAATTGGTTTGAAATTAATTAATGTAGCTATATTTTAACTCACATGATGTATATATATAATATACAAAATCTAGTGTCTTATCATTTCTATTATAAAAACTTCCACCGGGCGCGTATTCCAGTCTGTGGAATCTTAGGTCTATTAGTCTCTCAATCTTGGTGATTAATCCAGTTTGAATAAGCCTTTATCTATGTACTGTGTGTAATGTGTAAGTGGGTGAGAGATGGCCAAACTAGGGTGTTTCCCAAAGATGACCCACCATTCCATATAAAAGAAGTGTGAAAAAATACAAGGAGTTGGAGGGGATGGGTGGTAAGATTTGGAAAAACTTTAGAAAAATAAGGAAAAGCTTCTTGTCTGTCACTATGGGTTAATAGCTGTACGATACATTAGACTGTATTGTACATTTAATGTGATTGTTTCTAATTGCATTGTAAGTTACATTGAACTAAAACTTTGCAGATGATTTACTTCATTTTGCTCTACTTAAATATTTTGATATAAATCAGAGGAACCCTTTGAGTTTTAATTTGGATATAATCGAAAAAAAAATGCATTCATAAAAGTAAATGAATTAATAAATAAATAATAAACACAGTCAAGTTAGAATTTTTGGCCCTATAGGGAAAAAATGCAGGCACCTGAGATCAGTTGTCATGAACGTTTGAAACCATTTGAACCTGAGGAAACCTGGAATATTTTCCACAGATATGGAATGACTACAAACTGAGGTGGAATCCCAAAGATTTTGGAGGTGTGGAGTTCATCCGTGTCCCGTCTAACAGGATCTGGAAGCCGGACATTGTCCTATATAACAAGTAATTTCAAAAACAGGATTGTCTTTTCTTTCCTCAGGCTGTCTCTATGTTTTTAAAGTTCATAATATATTTGGCTGACCTGTATTTATTTCCGATTCACAGCGCGGTGGGTGACTTCCAGGTGGATGATAAAACCAAAGCACTTCTTCGCTACAACGGAGATGTGACATGGATTCCTCCTGCCATTTTCAAAAGCTCATGCAAGATTGACGTCACCTACTTCCCCTTTGACTACCAGAACTGTACCATGAAGTTCGGCTCCTGGACCTACGACAAGGCCAAGATTGACCTCGTACTCATAGGTTCCACAATCAACCTAAAGGATTTCTGGGAAAGCGGGGAGTGGATGATTATTGACGCACCAGGATACAAGCACGACATTAAATACAACTGTTGCGAGGAGATCTACACAGACATTACGTACTCGCTCTACATCCGCCGCCTGCCCCTTTTCTACACCATTAACATGATCATCCCGTGTTTGCTCATCTCGTTCTTGACCGTTCTCGTATTCTATCTTCCATCCGACTGTGGTGAAAAGGTGACACTTTGCATCTCGGTTCTTCTCTCCCTCACTGTCTTCCTCTTGGTCATTACGGAAACCATTCCTTCCACCTCACTGGTAATTCCGCTAATTGGTGAATACCTCCTCTTCACCATGATCTTCGTCACGCTTTCCATAGTCATCACTGTTTTTGTACTTAACGTGCATTACCGAACACCGAAGACCCATACCATGCCACGCTGGGTACGCCAAATATTCCTTAGCCTCCTTCCCAGAATCATGTTCATGACCAGGCCTGAGCGAGACCCAGGAAAGCACAGGAGTTTTGGAGCCCCTCATCGATCGTGTTCTCTCCATCCTTCCACTTCCTTTCCACAACATATGACCAAGCAACCAAGCCTTCCAAGCAGCCATCCTCGGCGCACTCCGCTTTTACTTAGCACCGAACTGAACACCCTGAGTGAAGCTGTTAAGGCAACGTCAACTTTCTTATGCAGGGATGCGCGATGCACCTGCTGCATAAGGCAGCTCTCGACTAAACTGCCCACGGATGGAACAGGAGCGGCAGGAGTGGGCACTTTGGGAGCAATTAGTGGTGCAGGAATCATAGTAGGAAGTGGAGCAGGAGGAAGCAGTCCTTGTTCAAGCTCTGGGTCTTTGGATGGGGGACTTTTGACTCTCTGCACACTGTCACCAGAAGTTCGGGAAGCTATTGAGAGCGTAAAATATATAGCAGAGAATATGAGGCTGCAAAATGAAGCCAAAGAGGTAAGATGTTGTTTTTTTAAAATATGTTTTTGATTATTTAAATGTAAAGTGCAAAGTGGTGGAATATAAAAACTGCCTCATAGGGAGAATATATTTCTATATACACATATACTTATCCTGAAAATCTCCCGGGCGAACAACTAATGACTTAAATGCTAAAAACAGAGCATTTTCGCTACGTCATTCTAACATGATTATAAGCCTAATAGAAGCACTGAATGCTTGATAAGTCAAGCTAGATATATATTTGTAGCAGACACGCCACCATTGTATCTATCTACAGGTGCATCTCAATAAATTAGAATATCATGGAAAAGTTCATTTATTTCAGTCGACTTGTGAAACTCGTCTTTGGTTCTTTTAATTGTAATGATTTGGACTCGCATTTAACAAAAACACACCCATTTACATCAACAGCATTTAGCATTTAGCACCAATTCACTCGCTCAGGGAATTAGAATATGGTGACTTGCCAATTCGCAAATCAAAACAAAACACGCACAAATGGTCTCTCCATTTGGGCCACTAATCTACACAATCATGAGGACGACTGCTGATTTGGAAGTTGTCCAAGAGACAATCATTGACCCCCTTCACAAGCCATTCATTGTCAAAGAAGCTGGCTGTTTACAGAGTGCTGTATCCAAAAATGTTAACAGGAAGATGAGTGAAAGTAAAGAGTGTGGAATAAAAAGATGCACAACCAACCGAGAGAATGGCAGCCTTGAGACGCTTGTCAAGCAAAATCGATTCAAAAGTTGACAGCATTTGGCAAATTCTCTTATCCGTAGCAACTTACAACTGAGAAGTGAGGATTTAAGGGCCTTGGACGAGTTTGGTGATGCTGGAATTTGAACCTGCACCACTTGTTGACCTTCTGGTCCAGAACCCAATGCATTAATGCCCAGTGAGCTACCACCCCCTGACAGACACAAATATGTATTGACAACAAAATGTAACCTTTCTTTAGTTTCTTGGCAAAAATGTAATATTAGTTTTGGTCTTAAAATTAGCACAACATTGTGTATGAACATGCACATTGTACCACTTATTTCTGTCATATTTGCTCAAAAGTATTTAACATTTACAGTGTGTGTGTGTGTGTGTGTGTGTATAAATGGGTTAATAAAATTGCACGTACAATATAGAATGACAAAGTGAATAAATGGCAGCAAGCAATATGGAAGTATGATTATGATAAATCACATAATGAGGTAGATAACGTTTGATTTATAACCTTAATAAAGAGTAAACACTCTTCATCGGTGTGATCAATATAACCGACACTAATCATACAGCTGTAAGTATTCTACACTTCTAGTACTTTATTTCTACACTTTGCCATTTTCTCATTTATATTATCTGGTTATTCATGAACGATCAAAGAAAACAACTTGGATCCCCAACCTCTATTTACATTTTCCTGATTTATATTATGTAGCTTCTGGCAGGCAATATTACATGAAAAACAAGAATATTACCGAGCAATTGACAATTTGCATACATCATCCTGTTCAAAACGTTTCACTCCCCTGGCTGTTAATGTACCGTGTTCAGAATCAGTGAATTATTCCATGGATTACTTTCAGACACCTGGAACTGTGTTTACAGCATGGAATGAATAAATGCAAATCCAGTCATCCAGCAAAAATGGCTTCCTAAATATAAAACCCACCCTTTTACTTAATGCTTCTGCATCCATTTTGTAGAAATGTGAGGATAAAATCTTATTTGCTATGCTGATCATACCATGTCGAGGACATTTTTCTAATTCGTGTCTTTTCGCTTCGTCTGTTAAAGGTCCAGGATGACTGGAAATACGTGGCCATGGTGATTGACAGGATCTTCTTGTGGGTGTTTGTCCTGGTGTGCATTCTGGGAACGGCAGGACTCTTTTTACAGCCCCTCCTAATGGCAGAAGATATGTGATTCTCTACGATCATCTAAAAACAGACCTAAGAAACCTTGAAATGTGTGGAGAGTGAGTATGACTTTATAAACAGCAAACCAAGGATATCTAGAGTGCACAGTAGTCCTTGTATCATCGCCGTTTTTTTTTTTTCACTTCCAAGAACGGGTGAAAAAGACCCTTTTCATCTACTTTTCAAGTACTTAAAGGTCATTAGAACTTCTGTTTTGCACAGATTATGTTTTCTGTTGTATAATGTATTGTTAAATGTCATGAGAGAATGGATTTTCATGCTTGTTTAAAAAAAATAAATTATTTTACGTATAAGACCATGACATGTCCATGAGTGTCATAAGAATTGCATTAATGCACTGATGTTATAAGGAGTTCTGTTTTGTACAGGCTTTGTGGACAGTGCCATCCAGTGGTTGTTTAAGGACGTATGAACTTAAAGAACCTACAGTACAAACTGACCTGCGAATTATACTTAACCATCCTATATATTATAAGACAAGACAAATAGACAAATAAGACAAAGCCAGCCTTTGTTTTCCCTTTGTTAATGCATTAAAAGTCCCTTGTAAATATGGATAATGGATACATGAATGGATAAATGAAAACAATTAATAGTAGTAGTAGTAGTAGTAGTAGTAGTAGTAGTAGTGGGAGGAGGAGAAGTGGTATTAGTATTAGCAGTAGTAGTAATAGTAGTAGGAATAATAATGATAATTTCTATTATTAGTAACCCCTTGTATGCCTTTGTATTTTCATTATAAAGCCTTAAAAATATTCAATGTAAACATATTAATAATTAAATGACAACATCAAAAACAACAGCAATGATAATAACAATAGTAGTAGTTATTATTATTGTTGTTGTTATTTATTTTTATATTACAGTAACCCCCTAAAATGCCCCTTAAATCATGCAAATATTCATAGATTCATTCAGTCATTCATCTTCTACCGCTATATCCGATCTTCCCTCGGGTCACGGGGAGCCTGTGCCTATCTCAGGCGTCTATGGGCATTAAGGCAGGATACACCCTGGATGGAATGCCAACCCATCGCAGGACACACACACACACACACACACACACACACACACACACACACACACACACACACACACATTCATACACTAGGGACAATTTTCCAAGGTGCCAATCAACCTAACGTGCATGTTTTTGGACCAGGGGGAAACCGGAGAACCCGGAGAAAAACCCCTGAGGCACGGGGAGAACATGCAAACTCCACACACACATGGCTGAGACGGGAATCGAACCCGGACCCTAGCAGTGTGAGGCAAACGTGCTAACCACTAAGCCACCGTGCCCCCTCATGTGAATATAATATAATATAATATAACCTTCATATGTTGATATCTTATGCTCATGGTTCATTACAGGCTATATCACATATGCATGTAAAGTAACTGAATATGGGAACTACACAAGAATTTTAAAATACATAAGCAAAATACATAAGATGCTACATAAGCAGATCATACCTTAAAAAAAAAAAAAAAAAAAAAAACTACAAGTAACTAAATATAATGCCCACCCCCGCCCTTTTCCCCTTCACAATATGATGTTTAAATGAGTAACCATACTGTATACTGTAATTTGAACATAAGCATAGATAGAATGTCATCATATATTTATAAAAAAAAAAAAAAAAAAAAAAGGAGGGTGTAGCTCAGTGATCTAAGGCACTGGGCTGCTGATCGGAAGATTCGGGATCGAGCCTCGGTATGGCCAAGCTGTCGCCCTTGGGTCCTTGAGCAAGACCCTTAACCCTCTGTGCTCCAGGGGCGCTGTTTCATGGCTGACCCTGTGCTCTAACCCCAACTACCAACATCAAGCTGGGATATGCGAAGAAAAGAATTTCACTGTGCTGTAATGTATATGTGACCAATAAAGGCTATTATTATTATATTGTATTACTGCCATGTAACACTAGGTTAGGCAACTCAGGGGCAGATGTAAATGCTGAATTAGAAGCAATTTATTCCATAATAGCCAAAAAAAACTCATTAATATAAACATAGAGAAGAGTGTGGCCGGGAATCAGCAAAAAATGTACATTCAAAACAAAAGCGAGAAACAAGAAAGAGAAACATGAAGTGAATTTTGAAGAAAGAGGAAATAAGAAACATGAAATGAGAAACAAAGTGGATTGGTAAATGACAGTGACGTGAATGTGTTACTTTATAAACTTTATTTGGGTACAAAAAGGCATTTATACACAAACGAAAAAACATGGAAGTAGAGAAAGTAAATTGAAATAGAAAAAAAATTGAAAGAAATTGAAATGAAGAGTTTATAATGGTGCACTCATCCACATCTATTTATCTTCTGCTGTCTGAGGAAGTGCCGTCAGTCTTAGCACAAGATAAATGTGAAATTATATTTAGGCTTTTTACAAACATTGTGATCATTTTGAGCTGTTCTGCACGAAAGGCTGTGAACAAACAAACAGAATATAAGCCTAATAAGGCAAAACATAAGCAAAATAACTTGTAATGATCATTAAGATTTTATAATGTGTTTTATTACAAGCTATTGGGGAAGAAAACTAAAACTCTCTTAGGTTAATACCAAATAAATAAGGAATATGTTAAGGCTTGTATAAGTTATATAAATATAAAATAGACACCCTCTTGTATACTCTATGAACATAAGAATTGAATGGTATCATGGCCAACCCTTAATGTATAACACTGCTTGCTTGTCTCTCTGCTACGTCAGTTTTACTTTGCACACAGAGCATTATTACCTTTACCCTTCTATGAACACACAGTGACTTGTAATGAAAGACAGAACTAAACACACCCTGTGCTCAAACCTCGACAATGCTTCGTTTCAGGATGTTAAGTAAGTAACTCATGCATACTTTTAAAAAAGGATTATACTTTTTTTTAAAAGCTCATTTAATAAATGTAAGAAGTAATAGTATTCCTGATATTAAATTTGATTTTAGTGATCTTGGTGACTTGGCTGTTGCAGGCTCGAGGTATGGATTTATTTATGAGGTAGTAAAATAGTTAAACATTAGTATAAAACTAACTGAGCCTTTATTTGCATTTAGAACTCTCTCTACTTTCCTTTTAAAGGTCAAGAAGTACTTCCAGCCAAGATTTTTGCAAACAAAAACAGAGATGTGCAGGAGCTCACATGCAGCACATATGGGCTGAAGGATAGAGTTAAGGAGCATATGACTATAAATATTTACCTTTGCAAAAATGGTTTGGGCATAGATATGAAATCGAGTTCTCAAGATGCTACATTTTTTAGAGACAACAAAATAAAGAACAATGAAGGAAACTACAGTTGCGTCTTTTCACTACATAATTATAAACATGAGGAAGTAAGAGGATATGGTCTCAATTTCGTTTTCATTACTGTGAATGGTAAGAATGTGATTTTATTACCTTTAAATATGCTCATTTAGGAGTAAAGGCTAATAATAAAAGACTAATATTGCCCGGAACTCATTATGTGATCAACTGCTTCCCTTCACTTCAAGATTCGTTCATCCCGGCGGAGATAACTTTGCCTGAGACAAGTGTAAAAGAAGGAAGTGATGTTGAAATTCAGTGTACTTCTTTAAAATTACATGAAATTATACAGAAAGAAAGCAACATTTATGCTTATTTGGACAAGAATGGCACTGTAATCCAGGTGAAGATTTGGGACACAGTAAAGAACACGGCAAGGTTTCATTTAAAAGAAGTTGCAACACGAGATGCTGGAACATACTCATGTTTTGTGATGACAGACCCGTGCCCTTTCCCTGAAAACGTGCACGGCATGAATGCAGTCAATCTGCACATTACTGGTAAGATGCAAAAGAGAATAATGAGTCAGGGAAATAATTACACACCTTTTTATTACATTTAATATTGTTAATTGTTAATTTTGTTAATTTCTGATATATATATATATATATATATATATATATATATATATATATATATATATATATATATATTTTTTTTTTTTTGCAGAGCATTCTTCTAATTCTGTAATGATTACTGTTGGTTGGTTATCTCTGATGCTGTTGATTATATTGTGTCTTGGACTTTTGGGACTGTTTCAAAAGCAAGGTCATTTGCAAGGTCAGTATTAACATTAAATGCCATGAAATAGAATGTTTATAAAAATATCCCATTCTTTCAATAATATAATATAATATAATATATCTGTAATATGCAACTTTGTCATACAGCATTTACTTCTTTAGATTGCTTTAACTGCCACGGTGAAAGGTTGGTTTATTTTTGTTTCTCACCATTCATTTATAATTTTATCAAAAATGGCATATTTATCAATATTAATATTCCCTCTGACATTTCTGTCAAGAGGAACTGCTGAACGTAGGAATGACATGGACAAAGAGATGACCCAAGGTATAATATTTTCCCTTAGAAAAAATATTTAGAAAAATATTTATTTTTCTATAGTTATATTAATGTATTTATGTAGTGAATTGTTTAGTTTATAAAAGAAATTATCTTCTACTAAAGCTCTAAATGTAACTGTCTTTTTCTCATGGCATTGTTCATTTCATATTTTACAAGGTCATTTACCAGATGAAATGCAGAATGAAGTCAGGTAAAGTGTTTTATTTTATTTATTTTAAAAAGTTGTTATGACTAGAGAGATAAGAAGACTGAGCAAATGTTGCTATGCTGTCAGTCAGCTAGGGGTCAGCAGATATACAGCATGGATACCACATAATGCCCCTACACTAGCTTACTTATAGAACAGAATAGAATAGAATAGAATAGCACTTATTTGTCCCATATACATTACAGCACAGTGAAATTCTTTCTTCGCATATTGGAAGCTAAAGTCACAGCGCAGGGTCAGCCATGGCACAGCACACCAGGAGCACAGAGGGTTAAGGGCCTTTCTCAATGGTGGCAGCTTGGTGATACAGTGGCTCGAACCCGTTTGAATAAATCTTAGCAGTTCAAAATGTAATAAAAGCTGATAAGATACATATTGATATGGCTGTCAGGTTGTTGTAAATGAACTGTATCCACAATTGATGCCAAATAAGACTGTACAGCTACACTAAGCATTTAATCGGTTATTCCTTTAGTGGTTAACAATTTGCCATTTCCTAAGATTGTATACTGACAGAATTATTCTGCATTTATTTCCATGCATTTCAGTTTTGGCTCAGAATGGGATGATACCCCAGACACTGGTAAGTGTAGGCCGCAGTGAGCTATACGATGACATTTGAAATGTTGTACATCATCATTATGACCTTGAACGAATGAGTTATTCAGCAAACGTCATCTGAACCGTTCCAACCGTTTGTTTTTCTCTCAGTTTGTTCTTCACAGGAGGTGGTTTATCAGGTAAGCTTATATAAATACCTGCTAGTTTTTAGCAATAGCACGTGAAAGACATAAATAATAGGATGTGCTGCATCAAGTCCTATTTTAGAATAGTGAATGTTATTTGGCTAAATTTGTAGTGATTCCTGTAACTGGAACTATTCATGCAGCGATATGCTGGCAAGCGACTGCAGGCTTGATAACTTCTTTTTCAGTTATACATGTATTAGCCTCTGTTTACAGAATAATAATCCTACTTGATCCTACATCCAATCTGCCATTCACCAAATAAATGTACAGACATGCAGTTGATAGAAAATAGACTCAATTTGAGTAGATACGTGACACAAATACATAGAAACGACAGAAAGATAAAGCAAAATGGGCCAAAAAAATAATATGCTACGATCTTTAAACGTGAACTGAACCCAAGTGAACATCTATGAGACGTTAGAAGTGGTACTCATGTAATGAAAGGTGGAGATGGAAGTGTGGAGGTGGTAGCTTAGTGGTTAAATCCTTGGGCTCTGGATTCAAATCAACCCCAGCACCACCAAGTTGCTACTAGTGGGCCCTTGAACAAGGCCCTTAATCCTCAATTGCTCAGTTGTTGTATATATATATATATATATATATATATATATATATATATATATATATATATATATATATATATATATATATATATATATATATATATATATATATATATATATATATATAGTGTTTACTGCTCCAGCACAACTTCAGAGGAAGCCTCTGAGAATTCAGTATGTTGAAAAAGAAATGCTAGCATGGTACAAAAATGTGAATTTCATATTCAGTATTCATATTCTTTTCTAGGTGTGTGTGGACCCATAGAAAAAAACAGCAGTGTGGCTGGAGTGCTAAACCAGAAACTCCATAATCTTTAGTACTATTTTATACTCTACACTAATACAAAGCTGGTTTCTAAAAGACCCAACAACAGCGATGATGATATCATAAATGGAAAAAAAAAATCGACACAAAATTTGTCTAATGATTACCACATATGCATTATATATGAGTAAGATTTATGGACTTTTGCTAGCTTTTAGAACATCTCACTGTGTTATATGTTACGACAGAATATTCCCTGACAGCTAATTCAACCTGCAAAATGATACCCGTGAGCACTGAGTTGTGTTGGAATGACAAGATATCCGTGCTGTGAATAATTCACTATTCCAGAGTTATAACACCAAGAATATCTAGTCACTACAGAAATCAGTATTGTGTGACATTCGACTCGATATGTTCAGTGTCAAGACAGACTGAATGGCAGGTAGAACTTTGTAAGTGAAGATTTAAAGACGACTAATAAGTGCTTAAGCAATAATAAGTGCTTAAACGTCACTATGCAGGTCCCCTCTATCTTTTAATTGCTGTAAATAGCGCAGCATGTTTCTATGGAATTCTGTTTCTTGTTGGTTAAAAGAAATTTCAGAAAAAAAAACAGAGAAATAATTAATGCCAAATGTTATTCAAGCCAAAGTAAGCCAAATGCACAGATAAATCCCAAAACTGACTGTTTACTTATATCTCATGTGCACTTTTGATTAAATCTACTGCATGTGGAACAACAAAAAATATGGCCTCTGTTACAAAGCCATCTTAATACTAATTTACACCCAAAAACTACTGACCTTTGTGACCTTGACAAAGTGTGGCTCAATTACAAAATCCACAGGTTACAAATCCAAAAAAGAAAACTAAAATTGTTAGATTTGAGGTGTTGTGCTAATAAGAACATGTAGTAGCTTGACAGTCTAATAGATGATTAGATCCCAAAAATGAAATGTTTTTTTTTTATTTGTCTGTTAGAGGCAATTTTGTGCAAATAATACAAGATGCAAGATTTTATTGTCATATGTACAGGTAATAAAAGTCTTAAAATAAACCATAAATTATAAGGGCATGTGGAAACAAGACATACATTTATATTAGGTGTGTGCATGACTAAAGTGTAAAGTGTACGATGTAGACATGGGCAACATGCATGTGTATTCATTCATTCATTCATCTTCTACCGCTATATCCGATCTTCTCGGGTCACGGGGAGCCTGTGCCTATCTCAGGCGTCTATGGGCATTAAGGCAGGATACACCCTGGACGGAATGCCAACCCATCGCAGGGCACACACACTCACATTCACACACACATTCATACACTAGGGACAATTTTCCAAGGTGCCAATCAACCTACCGTGCATGTTTTTGGACCGGGAGGAAACCGGAGAACCCGGAGAAAAACCCCCTGAGGCACTGGGAGAACATGCAAACTCCACACACACATGGCCGAGACGGGAATCGAACCCGGATCCTGGCAGTGTGAGGCGAACGTGCTAACCACTAAGCCACCGTGCCCCCCCCGCATATGTATTCATATTTTTAAAATTGTATATGCATGTACAGAGTTTGCAGCGCTTGTTTGTAGGCTATGCTATTATTGCACTGTGGGTGTTGGTGTGGGTGTGTGGAAAGTTGTGGTAAAATAAATATAGACTAATTTGTCCCTGCAATGAAGGGGAGGAGGGTTCAGTGGAATTTATATTTGAATTTGAATCTATTATAATGCATGAGTAGTATCAAACAATAATTTGGTTTCTTGTTGCAATGTGAGAAACACCATTTTTGAACATGTTCAACCCAAAATTACACATTTAAGATTGCTATTGACTACATTCATTACTGCTGTTTTTGATATATCCTGGATTCTGTATTTAGCATTATGAATTTGTTATTTTGAAATAAATGAACTATTGCTAGTGTTTGTCTCTATGTTTATTCTATTACTATTAAAATGTAGGTTCTCTTAACCAGCCACTGTGTTATGAAAACTTCCCATTCTTCAGGGGTTTTTTTTAGATGCTTCCAGCTGGACCATGAAGGCTTTTCATATAATGAACTAATTATCAAGGTCACTAGAGCCGTTTGGGTCCTACAGCACCACGGGTTCCTACTAAGGTTACTCACTGTTGCTATAGTACAGTGGTCCCCAAACTGCGGCCCGCCTCTACATTTAGTGGGCCCTTTGAATAATGCCAGAGACATATTTTGAAAATTTCATTTTAATAAATGTGTAAAGGATTCACTGGTCTGTGCTGGAAGGAATAGAGACAAACAACAGATCACCAAGCAGATCCATCTTTCGCACTCACGCTGGGACACACCCACAGTCTCACAGTTCAGGAAGACTTCTCCTGACATGCGCCAACGCCCACTCGTGGTTCGGCACCCTTTCCTGCCGTCGTCCCCTGCAGATCGTGCAGTAAAGACAGCAGAGAGCAAACTTTCAGCGAGTGAAAAACAATGGCATTCTCAAAAATAAGCTTTTTTCAAGATAAATGGGTGGGAAAATACACATTTATTCTTCCTTCATCAAAGCTTGTGTGTGTCATTTGCTGTGTGACTGTTGCGGCTGTCAAAAGTGGAAACATTACACATTTCTGTATTGGTATCATAAACATTAGAGCTAGTTTTTATTATTTTTATGACTTTATCGATACATCTGTGATTCTACTTAACATTCTTATCAATGGTTCCCCAAACATGAAACCCGTGGAGGAGAGGAAAACTTGCCAGTGCCCACATTACAGATCCCTAAAATATGGCCGCTGATGCAGACAAGGTAGTGCTGATGTTATATATCTTCAGAATCACTTATTTCCCTAAGAGCTCACGTTCCTGTCTGAGTTAGGCCTGGCCATCTCCAGCTGAAGGTTATTAACAAAGATTGATTGTCCACTTAATGCATGTCAGTTTAGAAAATTCTCTTTTTTCTACATATAAGGTGAAAAAAATTATCAAAAATGTCAAAAATGAACCAAAAAATGTCTTCTGTCAAAAATAAATACAAAAGTATTTACCTCTGTGGAAACGGCACAAGAATAAACATTGTTGCTTAATGATGCAACATTTATGAAAGGCCTTTTTTTCAAAGGACAATGTTCAGTTTATAAGTATAATCTTAAGGAAGTGAGGGGAAATGATATTTATCTGTTCCTATCTGTAAAAAAAAGTAAGATTCTGTAAAATAAATATGTGTGCTGATTTTTGTTACCTCAGCATATGAACAAGCTTTTACATTTACTTGCATTGAGAATTGGATCAACTGCCTATCTAATGTTCAAATTCTTTTGTCCCACCAGAGATAGCACTGCCAATGAGTTACAACAAGAACTTATAGACCTCCTTTAGTTTACCTCCTTTATTTGTGCAAAAATATTTACAACAATAATCAAGGCAAGTTTTACTCTAAAAGTCTCAGTACAAGAAACGACAACATACATCTGCACAGTGTGAATGAATGCAACCTTGCATATTTTAGGAACGTGGTGTTGAAACTTTATATGAAGAAATGTGTCTGCTTTGGTTAAGCCTCGTTTAGCACAAGCACACATCCTGTATCCTGTAAGTCAACTGTGAGAAGTCTGTGCCAGTCACTCTCATAAACCAGATAAACCAGTTAAAAAAAGAATTCTCATAAAAGTAAAAGAAAAGAATGTAAAAGAGGTGTCTATGGGCATTAAGACTGGATACACCCTGGATGGAATGCCAACCCATCGCAGGGTACACACACACACCCACACACATCCACACACACATTCATACACTAGGGACAATTTCCCATGGTGCCAATCAACCTACCGTGCATGTTTTTGGACCGGGGGGAAACCAGAGAACCCGGAGAAAAAACCCCTGAGGCACGGGGAGAACACGCAAACTCCACACTAACATGGCCAAGACGGGAATCGAACCCGGATCCTGGAGGTGTGAGGTGATCGTCCTAACCACTAAGACTCCATGTCTCCTTGATTTTTGTCACTTTACTGTTACTATTTATTTTTATTTTGTTTGTTTAGTAGGTAATTGGATGGAGATTTTTCCCAGCACAATTTTTCGGGGACACAGCAAAAGCCACAAAAGGTGAAACAGTAATGTTCAAATGCAGCCCTAACATTCAGAGCTCAAATAAAGTAGTTCACATATATTTGTGTAAAAATTGGAGAGAGAAAAGAACCACTTCAAACTAAGAATGAGCACAGCTTTATTTTGAGAAATATTTCAGTGCAGGACACTGATAACTACAGTTATGTGTACTCCTTTATAATATATGCTCCAAAGGATGTCATAGGATCAGGGAAGACCTTAATCGATCTCCAAGTCACTGGTAAGAAATGTAATCCATTCTAATGTTTTAGAAACCTGGCCTTCTGAATAACAATACTTTTTATCTGTATTACTGAATTACAAAGAGCACATTGACATTTCATTTGATCTGTGCAAAACTATTTCCAAGGGAAATTTCACTCAGACTTTTAAATAACTTTCCAAAAAATAAATATAATATAAATATAATGTAGTATATTATACAATTATCTATCTATATTTGGTTTTGTATGTATTGAAGATTGTATGTATTTTATATCAATAAGATGAAATTTTACAATTATTTTATTTTACAACAGTATGTGTTAAACAATCTATAGTACTGCTCAATATTATAAATATTACTGGTTTAGTGTCAGTGTGGATAAGTGTATAATGTAAATGTTCTGTAAACAAGAAATGAACTATTCGATAACTAATATTTCAGACATTCATTCATTCATCCATCTTCTACCACTTTATCCGATCTTCCCTCGGGTCATGGGGAGCCTGTTCCTATCTCAGGCGTCTATGGACATTAAGGTAGGATACACCCTGGATGAAATGCCAACCTATCGCAGGGCACACACACACACACATTCATACACCTGGGACAATTTTCCACGGTGCCAATCAACTTACCGTGCATGTTTTTTCGACCGGGAGGAAACCGGAGAACTGGAGAAAAAAAACCCTGATGGCCGAGACGGGAATCGAACCAAGACCCTGGCGGTGTGAGGGGAACATGCTAACCACTAAGCAGCAGTGCCCCTGCTATCGCAGACATACTATGGAGAAATATTTCATTTTCCATCAATGAATAATAACTCCCATGAACCCACATAAGAATAGTGTTGCATGCTGCTTAATGAAAAATGTAATAGATTGGTAATGCTTTTATTCTTATGCCAAACAGAAGTATTCGTGTTTAATTAAAATAAGGAATATGAATGTAACTTGTGCTTGAATAAAGTGTAGAACATAATTGCTTTACTCTAAAGAAATAAAAATGCAACAGACTGGGACATGCATCTGTTTGTCAATGTCAGAAAAAGAGCACAAGATCAGTGAATTCAACCACAACACTATTTGCAAGATGCAGACGAAACCAAAATATCGACATCAGACAGTCAGTAGCTTCACTGTGGCTAATTTAAGAACATTGTACATGATGGAAAGAGTTGTGTGTTGTGTGTTGTGTGTTGGTTAGCCCAAACTCTGCACAAAGTTAATGCTGAGAAAATAAGCACATGAGAAATGTGTGCCTCTTTGTGAAACCAGTGCATTAAACGAAGGGTCAGTTTAAAAAGAAGTCTTTTTGAAATCACAATTAACACATAAAAGTAAGGACATTTTTTATAAACATTACCCAAGTTAATTGTAAGTTTATTTATTTATTACTGTACACGTTGTTACCTCATAATTATTTTATTTCCTATCACTATTATATTACGTTATTAACTATCATTAATAAAGAACATTCCCATCAATTTCGGCATTGAAACTTTATCTGTTGCAGCAGAACACAATATTTATAATTAAATAATACTATTAATAGTAATTATATATATATATATATATATATATATATATATATATATATATATATATATATATATATATATATACAGTAGTTTTATGCACCTCTATTTTAACGTAATATTTTTGAGAGCATCACCTCCCTTGAAAGTAGTTAATTTATTTTAATTTAATTTTTTATTTTTTTTTATTTTATGATTTACCAAAAATATTTCTGAATATAGTAAACACTGTGTGTGTGTGTGTGTGTGTGTGTGTGTGTGTGTGTGTGTGTGTGTGTGTGTGTGTGTGTGTTTGTTTGTCTGTGTATGTGTGTGTCTGAAAGAGAGAGAGAGAGAGAGAGAGAGAGAGAGAGAGAGGGAGAGAGAGAGAGATACAATAAAGTTTCCCTTCACCACTCTCTCTCTCTCTCTCTCTCTCGCTCTCTTTCTCTCTCTCAGACTCTCTCTCATTTCACACACACAGACACACACACACACACACACACACACAATTATACACAGAGTTTAGTTAAAAATGGATGTGCCCTGCACAACAATCTGTAAGTAACCTTTTAATTTGCAGTATTATTTATTCAAATGGAAACCTAATACTGTAAAATTGAAAAAGAAGGAGTTTTTGTTGCTTTTTTTCTGGAAAGACATGTACTTCATCCATAAGACACATGTATTTCATCCATAAGTGGCACAGTGGCTTAGTGGTTAGCACGTTCGCCTCACACCGCCAGGGTCCGGGTTCGTTTCCTGTCTCAACCATGTGTGTGTGGAGTTTGCATGTTCTCCCCGTGCCTCAGGGTTTTTTTCTCCGGGTTCCCCAGTTTCCTCCCGGTCCAAAAACATGCATGCTAGGTTGATTGGCACCTTGGAAAAATTGTCCCTAGTGTGTGAATGTGAGTAGGTGTGTTCCCTGCTATGGGTTGGCATTCCATCCAGGGTGTGTCCTGCCTCATAGACACCTGAGATAGACACAGGCTCCCCGTAAACCGAGGGAAGATCGGATAAAGTGGTAGAAGATGCATGAATGAATGAATTTCATCCATTTTAATTTATCTAAATTATCTAAATCCTTGGATATAATTCTATTGAATTCAACAGGTTTTCTAATTAATATAATGCTGTTGTTTTTTTTTTTATAGAATATATAGAATTAAAATGTGTTTTCATTATTTACCTCCTACTCTAGCTATAATGCCATGAAAGAAATTCTCTGAATTAAAGATTATTGAATTTAAACAGAAAAACACGCTTAAACTTAAACATCAGTTCAAAGGTGAAACTGGAATTATGTCATGAATAGTTTATGAAATAACATTACTCCAATGTTAAAAAACTGTTTATGCACAAATGTTTCTTAATTAATATTAGTGCTCCTTTTTATTTGTTTATTTAGTTAGTTAGTTACAATGATGGTGCACAGTCTCGATCGATCTATCTGTCTATCTAGCTGTCTGTCTGTCTGTTAGTCTGTCTGTCTGTAACATTTCTAACATTCAGAGTTCAACCAAAGAAATTCACTTGTATTTGTGTAAAAATGGTGTTGTGAAAAAATTAGTTTATTAGATTAGATTATTACTTTTATATATTATATTGTTTATTAGAGATGACTCTTACTACAGTTCTATAATCAATTTATAGGAATTATAAGAATTATAGATCATAAGATTCAACCAACAGATTCTCAGAAATATACCTTGGCAGCTTGTTTTTTCATTCTTTTTGTGGTTGGGATCATCATAAGTCAGATAAGATGTATCACAATAGAATGATCATATATCACAGCAAGTAATGCACATATCTGTCAATAAGCAGAGATATTATATAAAGTAATACATTAAATGCATTGATACAAAATGAACTAACAAATGGAATGTATTATTGCAGGGTTGTGTCAAAACCAAAGACACAGTATCTATCTATCTATCTATCTATCTATCTATCTATCTATCTATCTATCTATCTATCTATCTATCTATCTATATCTATCTATCTCTCTCTCTCTCTCTCTCTCTCTCTCTCGGGGGGGGGAGGTCTCTCTCTCTCTCTCTCTCTCTCTCTCTCTCTCTCTCTCTCTCTCTCTCTATATATATATATATATATATATATAATATATATATATATATATATATATATATACACGCAGTATTATAATCAGTGCAATATATTCGATTATTAGAATAACTGTAGAAACAAAGAGTTGACTAACACACTTTCTTCTGATCCAGCAGTGAACCCACAAATACAAGGAATATTGGTAAATGATTACA
This sequence comes from Kryptopterus vitreolus, assembly GCA_030449085.1. Taxonomy (NCBI): domain Eukaryota; kingdom Metazoa; phylum Chordata; class Actinopteri; order Siluriformes; family Siluridae; genus Kryptopterus; species Kryptopterus vitreolus. Next base: position 17,604,221 of record JACRUU010000027.1, on the reverse strand, counting down.
TTTTGTGATTAGTGATCGATAATTCTAATGATTTGTGTGTATGATTGGAGTTCACTTAAATATCAAGTCAATTCAAGTCAAGTCAAGAGGTTTTTATTGTCATTGTCATTATCACCAGCATATAGTAGCTGACGCAGTACACAGTGAAATGAGACAACGTTTCTCCAGGACCCTGGTGCTTACACAAAACAACATATAACACAAACACAACAACACAATGCTGAGGACGAGACTAAGTTTGTCCTAGCTACATAAAGTGCATCGTGTGCAACCTGGTGCAAACAGCGCAAAGACAGAACAAGACTGTGTTCACAACACAAGACAGTGCATAACAAACAACTAACACAATATAATAAAATAATAAAAACACAACAACAACAACAACCCAGTGCAAAGTATTTCAAAGTATTCCAGTTTGGCGAGTGTGCAGTGTGCTAAGGAACAATTCGGAGCAGCAGTGATAAAAAGTAAAAATGTGCAAAATGTGCATGTAAACAGTAACACTGTCATCGTGTGTGAGAGCAGTATATACAATACACATGTAAAGGCCAGTGATGAGGTAGATAAATAATATAGCAGTGGAATGGTGTGTGAGTGTACGTGTGAGTCCAGTTCCAGTTCTATGTGTTGAGAAATCAGATGGCTTCAGGGAAAAAACTATTACATAATCTGCTTGTGAGAGCCCGAATGCTTCATAACCTCTTCCCTGGTGGCAATAGTGTAAAGAGTGTGTGTGAGGGGGGTGTGTGATGTCATCGTCCACAATGCGTAGCTTTGCACAAGCGGCGGGCCTGTGCTGGTAGCTTTGCGGATGCAGTGTGTGGCTGTAAATGTTCGTGACAGAGGGGAGAGAGACTCCGATGATCTTTTCAGCTGTCCTCACTATCCGCTGTAGGGTCTTGCTTGCGATCCGTGACGGTGCAGTTCCCAAACCAGGCAGTGATGCAGCTGCTCAGGATGCTCTCAATAGTCCCTAGAACTGTGTAGAACGTGGTGAGGATCGGGGGAGGATCGGGGGAGATGTGCTTTCCTCAGCCTTCTCAGAAAGTAGAGAGGCGCTGCTGGGCTTTTCCTTGCTGATCTGAGCTGGTGTTGAGTGAGAGACCAGGTTGAGGTTCTCCGTCCAGATGGAACACCAAGGAACTTGGTGTTCTTTGACGATCTCCACGGTAGGAGCCGTCGATGGTACGAGTGGAGGAATGTTCACTCTGTGCTCTCCTGAAGTCAACGATCATCTCCTTTAGTCTTGTCCGACGTTCAGAGACAGGTTGTTGGCTTTCACACCATGCCTGTTAGCTGTGCCACGTTCCACCTTCCTCTCTGTATGCTGACTCGTCGTTCCTTGCTGATGAGACCCCCACCACGGTCGTGTCATCGGCGAACTTGATGATGTGGTTTGAGCTGTGTGCATTCGCTAGCACAGTCGTGAGTCAGCAGGAGTGAACAGCAGCAGGGGACTGAGAACGCACACAGCCCTTGAGGGGAACTCCGGTACTCAGTGTGGTGGTGCTGGAAGACGCTGTTCCCGATTCGGACTGATTGTGGTCTCCCAGTCAAGGAAAGTCCAGAATCCAGTTACAGAGGAGAAGGTGTTCAGTTAGTCCCAAGCAGGCTTAAGCTTCTCCGATGAGGTGCTGAGGGAATGACTGGTGTTGAATGCTGAACTGAAGTCAATGAACAGCATTCGAACGTATGTGTCCTTTTGTTGTCCAAGGTGTGTGAGGAGACAGATGGAATGGCTGGTGTTGATGATCGCGTCGTCCGTTGAGCGGTTCGGACGATATGCGCAAACTGTAGCGGGTCCAGTGAGTGGGTGGTAGGCTGGGTTTTGATGTGCCTCATGACACATGAGCCTCTCGAAGCATTTCATCACGATGGGTGTGAGTGCGACGGGACGGATAGTCGTTGAGGCAGGACACTGAAGGACTTCTTCGGCACGGGGACGATGGTCGTTGTCGCTTTAAAGCACGATGGGAACAACGGCGCTGCTCAGGAGAGATGTTGAAGATATCCAGTGAAGAACATCTGCTAGCTGTTCTGCACATTCTCTGAGCACTTTACGGCCAGGGAATGTTGTCTGGTCCAGCAGACTTCCGTGGGTTCACTCTGCGCAGAGTTCTTCCTCACATCATCTGTGGCTTAGGACAGATCACCTGGTCGTTGGGAAGGAGGGGATGGTCTTCCTTCGCTGTCACTCGTTGTTCTGTGCCTCGAACCGGGCGTAGAAGTCGTTCAGCGCATCTGGGAGGGAGGCGTCGTTCACTGCTACAAGACAGGTGATGGTCGTCTTGTAGTTTGTGATCGTCTGGATGCCCTTGCCACATGCGCCGAGTGTCTCCGGCTGTCCTGGAAGTTGACCTGTGGATTTCTCTTGGGCGTGTGCGCGCTTTCGCCTCTCTGATGGCTCGGGACAGTTTGGCCCTTGGCTGTTTTTAAGGCGGCAGTCACTTGTCCCTTTGCTCTGAAGGCGGATTTGTCTCTGGTTCTTCAAGCAGCGCACGCACCATCCTGCCAGTCATCCACGGTTTCTGGTTGGAGCGTGTGGTGATGGATCTTGGAGATGCGGTCTTAACGTCATCAATGCACTTTGCCGATGTAGCTGGTCACTGATGATGTGTACTCCTCCAAGTCTGATGCGAGTCGCCGTTGGTTGCAGCACTCCCTTAAACATGTTCCAGTCAGTGCACTCAAAACAGTCCTGTGAAGAGCAGAGATGGCTCCAGTCAGGCCAGGTTTTTCACCTGCTTTGGGACAGCTTTAGAGCGTCTGATGAGTGGTCTGTATGCTGGGATTAGCATAACAGAGATGTGGTCTGAGTATCCGAGATGGGGGCGGGGCTCCGCACGGTACGCGCCGGGAACGTTTGGTGTAAACAACATCCAGCGTGTTTTTCCCCTCTCGTCGCAAAGTCCACATGCTGGTGGAATTTAGGGAGAACTGTTTTGAGATTCGCATGGTTGAAATCTCCGGCGATGATGAATAAACAGTCCGTCGGGGTGCGCGTTCTGTAAGTCACTAACAGCCCCATAGAGTTACACACAGAGCCTCCTTAGCATTGGAGCTAGGAGGAATGTAAACTCGACAATAACAAAGAGGGTGGTGAATTCCCGTGGTAAATAAAACGGCCTACATCTTCACAGTCACATATTCCACAGAGCGATGAACAGAAGTTTAGAAACTAAGCACAGAGTTCCGTGCACCATTCCGTGTTTGATGTAAACACAAACGCCACCGCCGCGAGTCTTACCACACAAAATATGTGTGTTTGCAAGCTCAAGCGCAAGAAAACCAATCAGTGAACAGGTAAATAATATAATATTTACTAGAAAAGTGAGCTACTAATCACTATGAGTTTTTTACAATTTTTGGTTTTCAGCTATTACAGTTACATATCACATTTAATGCATCACATGAATTCTATTACAGAAACACCGTACTTATAATCATCATCATTTCACATAGAATAACATGTAAAATATGTATGCGATATGTCTAATCATTTATAATAATAAAACAATAAATGAATACATTAATATTTAATTATACATATGGTTAATACACCTATTACACCAAATGAAAAAAACTATAATTAATTTTGTATTTGTCACTGTAACGGGACGCTGCACAGACACACGGAGATCCGGAATTAAACCAAAAAGGGATTTATTAAAACAAAGAACAAAGAAGACGCCGCTCAGAAGGCTAATACGGCTAAGGTAAGGCAGAAGGTAATATGGCTAAACTACGAACATGCATTTTTACATATTTGAATTTTTGTGTCTTAGATATGTCTGTGCTTTGTGCCAATTTGTTGCAGTATTTATATTTGTAATAGAAGAGCATAACATATATAGGCTAAAATAATTTTTTATACAATTTATAATTATTTTTTTTTGTTACACAGAAAACATTTCATTTAAATAAAGTGTGTATTTGCATAAAGCAATTACATAAATTCACACATTTCTGGTATATATATATATATATATATATATATATATATATATATATATATATATATATATATATATATATATATATAGTTAAACCCTAGAGCTACAATACACAATGGTGAACTTTAAAAGTGTCCTTTAATACTGTTCGTTATACTTATAACCTGTCTTTAAACACAAACTAATGCTCAATAACCATAACTCGGTTAATTACAAATGTATCTGTGAAACGATGCTATATAATCGGTGTCTCCTCACACCTGTAGTCACAAACGGTGTCAATTTCCATTCATTAGAAAATACCAGAACTTTTTTTGCTGATCCAGCAGCTTTAGTGCACCTTGCTGAGCTCTATAACACCCCACTGCTCTACACGTAATGCTTTACTGATTTTACTGCAAGTAATTAAGTCAAGTCAAGTCACTTTATTGCCACATCACCATGAGGATGAGTGAACTTCTTGTGAGCTGCTCCAAGCAATGCAGGGACAATTTACATATGCAGTCTACGCAGATACTATATGCAGGGTGACAGAATTATATATATAATGCAGGAGATTGTAGTGCAAAAAGAAAGAAATGGTAAACATTAAACATGTTTTTAATTATCATGCAGTTCTGCTGCACATTATATATTCTGTATCATCTGCGTGTGTGTGTCTGTGTATGTGTGTGTGTTTGTGCGGGTGTGTGTGTGTGTGTGTGTGACATACAGATGTAAATTTGTAGCATATACAAATTTATTTTACAATAATATTATGACCCCCTTCTTAATACTTTGTTGGTCCACCTTTCACTGCCAAAACAGTCCTAACCCATTCAACATTAACATCACTAACTTCTCCAGCATTTTGAGCCACAGGAGCTTCTCTGTCCGATCGGAACACATCCCAGCCTTCACTCCCCACATGCATCAGTGAATTTTGAGAACATCTCTTAATAGATACTGACCACTGCAGACTGGGACACACGGAACAAGATCTGCAGTGTTGGAAAAGCGGAGATTATTCTTCAGACATTTTTTCCAGCACACATTTTTGGGGCCACCACAGTTGGGTATTATTTAGTATAAATTTGCGGCATCTCTAATGTTTGGCGCTTAACAACAGGACATTCACACGTCAATCCATGTCCAAGTCACTGGTAAATGCCATTGTGTTAAATAGAATATTTTTATTTCTCATTAATAATATGGCTAAACTACGAACATGCATTTTTACATATTTGAAGTATTAATGCATATACATTTATCATAGATCAAAGATACAAAAGCAAAGATTATACTTTAATTTCATTTAAGTGAATTATTAATATAATTGAGCTGAGATCAGTTCATATTCTTCCAGATGTGGGAGAGAAATATTTTGCGGTTAATCTTCTCGGCATGTTTCCTCGTGATTTATGACTTCAGGACATCACACTCTTCCTGCAAATTCAGCAGATCAGGAAAAGCCCAAGAGAGGAACAATTCCTAATAATTCATAATACATCTCTAGTCTGAGAGCCGTGTGTATACGTGTGTATACTTGTACTTGGGTCTATACTTGCATGTCATTTTGCTGACGTACAAAATGTAACTGAACCTACAGACAGGTGAGAATTTACAGGGTTGGAAATAAAATGATTTTATGTAAATATTAAGGAGCTGACATGAAGAAATGTTTTTTTAACGGAATCAGTGAAGGGTGAGTGAAATGGTAAATGTTCAGAAGATTGCAGCAGAGATCTTTAAATGCAAGAAAAAGAAGCTTTTTAGAATATTAATGATAGTTACAAGTAAACAATTGCTCTTTTTCCTTTTTTGGAATATATATATATATATATATATATATATATATATATATATACATATATATATATATATATGTGTGTGTGTGTAAAGTGGTGTTCTTTGGTTAATTATGGTATATCGAAAACATAATAGCTAAGAGAAAATTATGACTATCTAATGAAGAATAATCTGGTCCTGGCATTACCAGAACCAAACAAACAAACAAATAAATAAAAGTACAGTTAATATTGTGAAAGTATAGTTAGAATGGCCCAGACCTAAATCCTATTGAGAATCTTTGGCAAGACTTCAAAATTGCTGTTCACAGACGTCAGAATTCAATGTTTTTGTTAATGTTTTGTAAAAAAAAAAAAAAGATGTATAATTGCAGTGAATGGTCGCTCGACAAAGGGGGGTTGAATACATATGCACACTGCCCTTTTTACACCATGTATCATTTTCCCTCCACTTCACAATTGTATAATACTTTGTGTTGTGGGTCCCTCACATAAAATCCCAATAAATACATTTAGATTTGTGGTTATAAAGTGACTAAAAAGTGGAAATATTCAAGGTACTTGCACTGTAGGTGTAAAGTTTTGAAGCTTGTCTCATGTTCTCACATTAATAACAAATAAAACAACACAATTCAAGATGTATTGTGAGGAGTAATCTATAACAAATAAATAAATACCATATGTATGTTTGTTTTTTTTTTTTTTTAAATGGCACACTTTTCAAATCCATCCAATTAAAATGAAAGTATCCTTAGTAACGTGCACAATTAATTGTTATTTCAAAGACTTTTTTAGTCTTTATTATATACATGCAAAAAAAATTATTCATTGTGAAATTATGTTGAAACTTGTCAAGGTGTAATACACCAATCTCCAACCAGAGAATTTAAATAGTGAGAGACTTTCTCAGCATGGTAACAGGTTTGCTCATAGAGAGACGACACAGTGCACGGTGTGCTGCAGTGAGATAACCTGTTACAGGAACTCATTTGTAGCAATGAACAATGAAGCCACTGATCATCATGTGTAAGTAAAAAATAATATTGATTCATATATACATACATTATAAATGAATAAAATTAATATTCAGCAAGTTCAGGAAACAAGAGAGAGAGAGAGTATATTCTTTTTAATATATATTTCATAAAATGTATAACTAAGTTTTAACTGCATGTGTATGTTCTAATTTTTAGTCATTCTAATGGTGTCTGCATTTCTTCAGGAAGGTACTGCCATTTTTATTAATAGTTCTAGTTAATAGTTAATAGTGATTTTCTGATCTTTATTAAAAATGAGTTATTAATTTAAGGTTACAGATATTTGCACCATAGCCCACGTACATTTATTTTCTATTGTTGTGCAATCATGTTACTGTATATTGTATTAATTCTCAGCATTGTACTATTAAGATTCAATTTCATTCTGCCGTTCTAGATAGGTTTTTATTATGCAAGATTGTCATTTTTCCACGTTTTCACCCCTTCTGCCATCCTTCTGTAAATCTCCACACATTTACATTCACATGTACATTACCTTATACAGACAACCTTTTCAAGATCAGAGTTTTAAGCATTTATGGTTCACTAAATTACAGACAAGGGGCACGGTGGCTTAGTGGTTAGCACGTTCGCCTGACACCTCCACGGTCCGGGTTCGATTCCTGTCTCGGCCATGTGTGTGTGGAGTTTGCATGTTCTCCCCGTGCCTCAGGGTTTTTTCTCCGGGTTCTCCGGTTTCCCCCGGTCCAAAAACATACACGGTAGGTTGATTGGCACCTTGGAAAATAGTGTATGAATGTGTGTGTGAATGTGTGCGTTAGTGTGTGTGCGTCCTGCGATGCATTCCATCCAGGATGTATCCTGCTTTAATGCCCATAGACGCCTGAGAAAGGCACAGGCTCCCCTTGACCCGAGAGAAGATCGGATAAAGCGGTGGAAGATGAATGAATAAATGAATAAATTACAGACTTATGACATCATCTGTTCTAAACTAAAATTATTTTTTTTAATGATGCAATATTACAGGGGAAAAGTAGGAGGTTAAATTAATATATGAGATTAAATTATATCTTTCTTTAACTTTTTTTTCCATATTTAGAGTCACTGTGTAGTTTGAGTCCTGCGCATATTTACAATGGTGGAATGAACAAAGTGAACGAAGGAGAAAATGTCATATTTAAGTGCAAACTTGATCAAGCGACAGAAAACACAATCCACATGTACCTCTTCAAAAATGGTGAGAGAGTCATGATGGATTCTTTTAAATACGCAACAAGAGACGACACACAATTCGACCTTACCAAAGTCACTGTAGAACATTCTGGAGTTTACACCTGCCTTTACTCTGTAAATAGTCCCAATATCAGTAAGACAAATACAACAGGATTCAACTCCGTCTCACTCCAGGTTTTGGGTAAGACAAAACTTTTCCTGTGCTGGTCTTAACAATACTTTAAGTTGTACATTACTTACATAAGCAACATGTTTCTTTGTGTTTAGGGACATTTTTACCAGCGAAGATTGAAATACTGAGAACGTCAGAAACAAAGGAAGAGATTTTCGCACTGACCTGCAGCTTTACACGCATTCACAACTGCACTGAAATCTATGTTTATCTCGTGTTAAATGGGATTGGAAACAGCAAGAAGAAGGTGAACTGTGATGATATGTCCATTTCCACAACATTTCTATTCAGCAGCACGTCAGAGAAAAACTCGGGGAGTTTCAGCTGTGTGTATTCAGTGTGTAATTACAGTCTGGATGTGGTAAACGTTCCAGGAGAAAACACCGTCTTCATTCCCGAACCTAGTAAGATAAAATCCATACTTGCTTACATAAAGTGACTAAAGTAAAACATTTTAAAAGTGTAAGTAAATATTTTATGAAATGTTTACTTATATACCATTTATTATAATATGGAAAATTCATTCATATTATATAATGCATTTATTTTATATTCATTGCTTTCCAAAGGATTTTACAGAAGATATCTCTGATATCATACCATCCAAATATCAGCCTAAGAAATTATTAATTATTTTTCCTATTAATTCCTATTATTTTTCCTAATAATTATTTTTCAATTATTATTTTAATTAGCAAGATACTTTGATCTAATATGTATATTGTATATGTATACCGTAAATTCTGGACTATAAAGCGCACCTGGATATAAGCCGCATCTGCTCTATTTAAAAAAAAACCCCAAAAAAATTCATAAATAAGCCGCACCTGCATACAAGCCGCATCCGCTTTTGAATTGTAAATGTACATGTATGTACCTAAATAGATCCTTTCCTAACCTGTATTTTAACACGGTGTAACGGTGGACGCTGCACAGAGACGCGGAGATCCGGAATTCATACAAAACAGGATTTATTAGAATAAAGAACTCAGGAGACGCCGCTCATACGGAGCGGCCAGACAGGCTAGGGAGCCTTGCGCTCTGCGCGCCGTGGTACCGGGAGTACCGGAGAGCAGGAGTCCGGGAATCGGGAACAGACAAAGGTTAGGCATAAACATATATCGAGCGTCCGTGTCCGCGACACTAGGTATGTGCTACGAGCCCGGACGGGGATTGTAGGGTGAACCGGGCTTGTATCGGGAGAGGGAAAATCAAGAACAACTTTGGCTGATTTGTGCGTGTGTGTGTGTGTGTGTGTGTGTGCGCGTGTGTGTGTGTGTGTGTGTGTGTGTGTGTGTGTGTGTTTGTGTGTGTGTGTGTGTGTGTGTGTGCGCGCGCGCGTGGTTGTGTGTGGTTTGTGTGTGTGTGTGCGTTTTTTTTTTTTTTTGTGGTGTGTGTGTGTGTGTGTGTGGTGGGGGGGGGGGGGGGGGGGAAGAGCAGGGAGGAGAGAGAGAGCACCGAGCAGCAACTTTGCTGATTAAAACGGGACAGAACCAAGAGAAAATAAGCGCTATTTACAGTATTTACCTATCTTCATTTCTCCTGTGTGTGAAATGACGTCACCTTAACCTTGTAAAGATAGAGTTTGTCCTCCTTCTATCCGCTTCTACCCACTTATATCTGCTAAAGAGGAACTAGCGCATTCTTCTTCTTTGCATTTATTTTGTCTTAGTTTTGATTCTAATTCCGGTTAGAGCCCCTAGCGGTCGGGAAAAAATCTGCAGAATAGCCGCACCTTATTATTAGCCGCATGGTTCAAAACCTATGAAAAAAGTAGCGGCTTATAGTCCGAAATTTACGGTATTCTGTGAGTATTCTGTGGAAAGGTGAAAATGAACTTAATATTCAGAATGTACACTTGATATACTATGTGGACAAGTTTACTGACACCTGACCTTTGCAGTGGAAACCTTCCACATGGAGTGATGACAAAAATAAATAAAATAATCTGTAGAGGATGTATAATGTAGCATTACAGTTTCAGTTCACTCAAATTAAAGTGTCTCAGGCTGATCCAGAATGTTCTTGTGCACATAGTGACCTTGATCAAAACATGCTTTGTTATAGCCACCCACCTTGGTAAATCCCCCTTCAGCAGGATCTTGGGGAGGGTGTAGCTCATTGGTTAATTCACTGGGGTAACAATCAGAAGGTTGGGGGCTCAAGTCCCATTATCACCAAGCTACCAATCTTGGGTCCTTAACCCGCTGTGCTCCAGGGGCACCTGTATCATGGACTGACCCTGCGCTCTGACCACAAGCTCCCAAAAAAAAACAAGCTGAGATATGTGAAGAAAGAATTTCACTGTACAGTATTATATATATATATGTGACAAGGGCTGTGGCTGCTACAATCTTTTCTCTCAAATGAGGATTTTGGGACCATCCTCCACTCTGGGGCTCCCTGTGCAATTTCCTGTACACTAGATCGGGTTACTTTCCGAAGTTACCCTCTGTCATCCCTCGACCTGTGAGGATATAAATGCTCTATCCTCATCCCATTTCAGACCCCTTACCCAGAACGTATCAACCGGGTGTGTCCAGTGCTCAAGTTCCTGAAAGGGAACGTCTCCAAGTTACTTACATAAGACACTGTTGCCACACTGCCTGCATCTCTCCAGCACTTACTTCCACTTCAAGCTGGCATTGGGTCTGTCGCACATGTCTTTATATTTCCTGTTCGTGACGAGAGATGTCACACATGTTCAGAGCACCAAAGCATTACCAACACAGTGTCTTGTTCCCTCAGGGAACTGGGTTACATAAGAAACCTGGAGAAAGTGTTTTTGAGGCATGCAAAAATATGTAGAATTAGAATAAATGTAAACAGGCATTAGAATGTGTGTAATTAAATAGGTAAAGTACGTCATGCCTATTGAAATTATTGTGGAATACAAATTGTTAAGGAGAAAATATGTTATTTCTTAAAATAATAAGAAGAAATGGGATTTTTTTTTATTCGATTTAATTTGCCTGTAATAAGAATTGGGAAATTTTTTTCTCCTGGGATTTTTTTTTTCTGTGAGTGAAAAGTTATCTGTATTTGTCTATCATTTGATTATTTAAAGGTTAAACAGTATACACCTGGTAAATAGCCAAAACAATTTCAGACCCTGAGTCTATGCGACATACATGAAACGATTGAGTGTAAAATATTTACTAATGTATTGTTTAGTACATGTATTACATTTAAAAAACTTAATCGTGAAAGAGCATTTCTGTGTTTGGTTCTGTATTAAAGCCTCTAATCTAGAATTACAGAGTGACAAATTACAAATAAAGAAATCTTGCTTTAATGTTTAAAAGCTCATCCGATTATATATCCAACCAAATACATATAAAAGTCATTCTAGCGAGTTCCAGCCGTTACCATAACTCTGAAATGAGAACTGGTATTGTGTAGAGTTATTTATAGATGTGAAAGTGCTTTAAGAAAGTAGCAAAATGCAGTGATCAGGACATCAGTGTGAATAGATAAAGGAGCTCAACACACTTGCGACGTATACAATGGAATTAAAAATGAAGCCTGTTTTGATTGCTGTATGTAAGTATAAATATTCACTGATTTTACAGCTTGCGGACAAAGTAGGAAATGATTGATACTGATTAGATACTAACAAGTTGCTTACTTTTGATCAATTACAGTTATAAACATTTTGCCCACATCTCTTCAGGAAGGTAAAAACATTTTTGTTTACTAGTTTGCTTGCATGTTGTTGTGTGAAATAATTTACTTTACTAATTATTTTCCATGATTTTATTTCTTTTTACTTTTTCCATAACTAGAAACAACGAGTAGTTTGAGTCCGGCGCATATTTACAATGGTGGATTGAACAAAGTGAAAGAAGGAGAAAATGTCATATTTAAGTGCAAACTTGATCAAGCGACAGAAAACACAATCCACATGTACCTCTTCAAAAATGGTGAGAGAGTCATGATGGATTCTTTTAAATACGCAACAAGAGACGACACACAATTCGACCTTACCAAAGTCACTGTAGAACATTCTGGAGTTTACACCTGCCTTTACTCTGTAAATAGTCCCAATATCAGTAAGACAAATACAACAGGATTCAACTCCGTCTCACTCCAGGTTTTGGGTAAGACAAAACTGTTCCTGTGCTGTTCTTAACAATACTTTAAGTTGTACATTACTTACATAAGCAACATGTTTCTTTGTGTTTAGGGACATTTTTACCAGCGAAGATTGAAATACTGAGAACGTCAGAAACAAAGGAAGAGATTTTCGCACTGACCTGCAGCTTTACACGCATTCACAACTGCACTGAAATCTATGTTTATCTCGTGTTAAATGGGATTGGAAACAGCAAGAAGAAGGTGAACTGTGATGATATGTCCATTTCCACAACATTTCTATTCAGCAGCACGTCAGAGAAAAACTCGGGGAGTTTCAGCTGTGTGTATTCAGTGTGTAATTACAGTCTGGATGTGGTGAACGTTCCAGGAGAAAACACCGTCTTCATTCCCGAACCTAGTAAGATAAAATCCATACTTGCTTACATAAAGTGACTAAAGTAAAACATTTTAAAAGTGTAAGTAAATATTTTATGAAATGTTTACTTATATACCATTTATTATAATATGGAAAATTCATTCATGTTATATAATGCATTTATTTTATATTCATTGCTTTCCAAAGGATTTTACAGAAGATATCTCTGATATCATACCATCCAATATCAGCCTAAGAAAAATGGGACAAGATAAATGATGAGAGGGAAAAGAACTGTTGAACTCCTGTTATTTCATTATGAATGATATATGAATATTTCTAGGTCCTACAGACCGTCACTGGAAGAGAAATCTTCTCAGGGTAATATTCTCTGTTGGAGTGATTCTTTTCGCATGTGGAATAATTGTTTTTGAATTCAAGCCCGAATGGTGATACTCTGTGAGTAATACTTCAATTGTTTTTCTTTTCTTTTCTAATATAAACAGACCACATCATGATTAGCGATAATTAAAATCTCATTTGTCTTTCTTTCATGTAAAGAACAAGCAGTACTCTTTAAAAAACAAAAAAACGAAGAGTTTAGATTTTTTTTTTCAATTATTATTTTAATTAGCAAGATACTTTGATCTAATATGTATATTGTATATGTATATTCTGTGAGTATTCTGTGGAAAGGTGAAAATGAACTTAAGATTCAGAATGTACACTTGATATACTATGTGGACAAGTTTACTGACACCTGACCTTTGCAGTGGAAACCTTCCACATGGAGTGATGACAAAAATAAATAAAATAATCTGTAGAGGATGTATAATGTAGCATTACAGTTTCAGTTCACTCAAATTAAAGTGTCTCAGGCTGATCCAGAATGTTCTTGTGCACATAGTGACCTTGATCAAAACATGCTTTGTTATAGCCGGACTAGAAGAATAGCAAAGGAAAAGGATCATGTGAGTGTCTGTCCATATACTTTTGGTCACATTGGGTTTATGACCTATTATTATTGTATTCAATTATTGGATTATTGTGAAGTGTTGAAATGTGACCCAACATTGTTAAGTTATAAAGTAGAGTTTCTAATAAACATTCTAATAAAAGTGTCCACTGATGACACATTGAGAACTAGAGACAGGAATGGATTTGTCACACAGGGATATCTGCACACACATACATAATGCTGCTCACACTCTCCAGGAACCTTGTGTGTAGGGATCTCCAGGAACTCAGGAATGTAGATAGCACCGTTGTCACTAAGCGTGTTTCCGTTACCCTTCAAAATGCGCAAATTTAAATAGAGAATTGAAAATACGCCTAATGGAAAAAATTCGCAAAAACACACATGTATCGCAAAAAGGTTTTTACCCTCGCATGAGGTGTTTTTTTTAGACGATGAGAAAAAAAGGAATAATTCGCAAAACTGTAATGGAAATGCTTTTTTTTTTTTGCATTGGTTGGTCACATGATATACCTTGCCTTGCCTTCTGCATGATGCTGCATGTGCTACAAGACGCCCTATTGCACTGCACAGCTCAAACAAGAGGACGCGTTCATCCGGAAATTCTCAATACACAGGTCCCCCATGGAATCGCGCACTATTGCCTCCCGCTACAAGCGCATATGTGGCCTCTATCATGTATAGGGGGATTTCCTCTCCATTAATGCTTGTATAATGTGCCTATGTCTCCGATTACAAATAAAAATGCCTAATGAGTTTGCTACGATATTACTAATCCTGGATATATCTGTCACCATTATTTTGACTTATCGCGAGAGGACGAGTTTTAGTCACATGATATGGTTAATGGAAACAGCGTCATTTCACAACAGTTTTTTATCGACATTCATAAAATAAAATGGAATAAAATGGAAATGCGTCTATAGACCTGATCAACCTGTAGGAAAGGGGTGAGATGTTCTACATATTGAGAACATTATAATAATTAAGATCTAAAAAAAAGCACTCCTATACCTGACTACAAGCCAATTAATCAGTAAACAATAACACTCGTCTGCGACTTCTATTGAAAATTTGATATACAGCAAAAATCTTTTCGTAAAAAAATTCTTATAGACTTTTCGTAAAAACTTTAGTCTTTTTTTTTACACACTTTTTAGTCTTCAATTTTTTACATATAGAAAAGTTCAAAAGGACTGAGATTAGACTGAAAAATGCATAATTAATGTAATGTGAATGCATAATACATATTGCAATGAAGGAAATGTAAACAACAGTGTGATATTGATCATATTACATAGACAAATAGAAGAGCCAATATTTATCACATATACAGCACAATGAAATTGTTTCTTCGCAGCTTATTTGGGCTCAGAGCCTAGGGTGAGCGTAGGGTGAGCCATGAGAGAGCGCCCCCTGCTGCACACAGCGTTAAAGGCCTAAAAGGACACAATAATAGCAGCTTTGGCATAACAATGGCTTGAACCCATAACCTTCTGATCAATAACCCAGACCCTTAATAACCAAGCCATCCCCTCACTACATGATGTCTACCGATGTCTATCACTGCATAAATGTGTTGCCACCTTGATTGCACACTGTCAATGAAAAATTATATTCTTGATTAATGATACTGTATATCGTTTTGCAAGTAATAGAAATGTAATGTAATGTGCAGTGTTGGGAAGGTTACTTTGGAAATGTGATAGATTACATATTACAAATGACCCTATTCTAAATGTAATAAGTAGTGTAACTTTTCATTTAATTTATAAAAGTAAAGTAACTGATTACATTTGATTAATTTTGATTACTTTCTTTGTCCACTAGGTGACGCTTTAAGTTTACGTCCTAAGGAAAAAAGTTTCAAACCCTTGGAAAAAAAATCGGTTCTATGTTTTGAAATGAAACTGCAGCAGATTGTCATCACGCAAATCAAAATCATGTTCCAGTTGGAAATCATGCCGTCATCTGGCGCTGATTTTACATGAAATTGTTCAGAACTGTAGTTTAATGACACATTTTTTCTCAGTATGTGTAAATCTGATTACTGTTTACATTTATTTTGTAATTAAATTATGTAATACATAAGTAAGTAAGTAGTTACTCCCCAACAGTGGTAATGTGTTATGTGTGTAATATGCAGTGAAATGTGTACATACAGTTATCTTGTGCGTGGTCATTAAAGCAAGATTATTTCTCTGATAACATTCATCGGCACAGACATGCTGAACTTTCTCATACATTTCTGCAACTTTTTTTGTCTTCCTCTGCACACCCAAGAGCGCCCCCCTCCCTTCCTAACCACCTTTTAATTTTTTTGCTAAATAAAAGTATGTCCTGAAAAACAATATTCATTGTAAAAATACAAGATAAATTCTGTCATAAATGTAATGTTTTACAACAAATACATTATTTTAATCTTTTTCTTACTCAAGCAGTTTATGATTGCTGAGAGATTGTGCTTAGTTTAGCTTAACACATAAGGACTAAAAGAATTAAGGTGTAATATCTCGCTTAACCACATTCAGAGAATATCAATTAAGAAAAATAGGGCAGTTTATTGAAATAAGGTAATTATATTGAGTGCAGTCAGAGTACAGTGTAAGAACGGTCGATGCACAACTCGGTCAGAATATCAGAGTCTGCACATACAGTAGTGGTTCAGGATGTGTGTGTGTGTGTGTATGTGTGTGTGTGTGAAACAGAGAGAGAGAGAGAGCGACATCTGCAAGACATCTAATCTTAAAATAGCTAAACACACAATCCACAATGACTCAAGACAAGATGCACATATGAGATGAGGAGGTTAGGTAGTACCAACTTCATTTAAGATTATTTACCATATATTACCCCTTATTATATTACCCCTTACCCAGAACGTATCAACCGGGTGTGTCCAGTGCTCAAGTTCCTGAAAGGGAACGTCTCCAAGTTACTTACATAAGACACTGTTGCCACACTGCCTGCATCTCTCCAAGCACTTACTTCCACTTCAAGCTGGCATTGGGTCTGTCGCACATGTCTTTATATTTCCTGTTCGTGACGAGAGATTTCACACATGTTCAGAGCACCAAAGCATTACCAACACAGTGTCTTGTTCCCTCAGGGAAGTGGGTTACATAAGAAACCTGGAGAAAGTGTTTTTGAGGCATGCAAAAATATGTAGAATTAGAATAAATGTAAACAGGCATTAGAATGTGTGTAATTAAATAGGTAAAGTACGTCATGCCTATTGAAATTATTGTGGAATACAAATTGTTAAGGAGAAAATATGTTATTTCTTAAAATAATAAGAAGAAATGGGATTTTCTTTTTCATTCGATTTAGCATTTGCCTGTGATCATTGACATGTACCATTGGGTACATGATTTTTTTCTCCTGGGGAAAACTTTTTTTTTCCTTATCTGTGAGTGAAAAGTTATCTGTATTTGTCTATCTTTTGATTATTTAAAGGTTAAACAGTATACACCTGGTAAATAGCCAAAACAATTTCAGACCCTGAGTCTATGCGACATACATGAAACGATTGAGTGTAAAATATTTACTAATGTATTGTTTAGTACATGTATTACATTTAAAAAACTTAATCGTGAAAGAGCATTTCTGTGTTTGGTTCTGTATTAAAGCCTCTAATCTAGAATTACAGAGTGACAAATTACAAATAATGAAATCTTGCTTTAATGTTTAAAAGCTCATCCGATTATATATCCAACCAAATACATATAAAAGTCATTCTAGCGAGTTCCAGCCGTTACCATAACTCTGAAATGAGAACTGGTATTGTGTAGAGTTATTTATAGATGTGAAAGTGCTTTAGAAAGTAGCAAAATGCAGTGATCAGGACATCAGTGTGAATAGATAAAGGAGCTCAACACACTTGCGACGTATACAATGGAATTAAAAATGAAGCCTGTTTTGATTGCTGTATGTAAGTATAAATATTCACTGATTTTACAGCTTGTGGACAAAGTAGGAAATGATTGATACTGATTAGATACTAACAAGTTGCTTACTTTTGATCAATTACAGTTATAAACATTTTGCCCACATCTCTTCAGGAAGGTAAAAACATTTTTGTTTACTAGTTTGCTTGCATGTTGTTGTGTGAAAACATTTACTTTACTAATTATTTTCCATGATTTTATTTCTTTTTACTTTTTCCATAACTAGAAACAACGAGTAGTTTGAGTCCTGCGCATATTTACAATGGTGGATTGAACAAAGTGAAAGAAGGAGAAAATGTCATATTTAAGTGCAAACTTGATCAAGCGACAGAAAACACAATCCACATGTACCTCTTCAAAAATGGTGAGAGAGTCATGATGGATTCTTTTAAATACGCAACAAGAGACGACACACAATTCGACCTTACCAAAGTCACTGTAGAACATTCTGGAGTTTACACCTGCCTTTACTCTGTAAATAGTCCCAATATCAGTAAGACAAATACAACAGGATTCAACTCCGTCTCACTCCAGGTTTTGGGTAAGACAAAACTGTTCCTGTGCTGTTCTTAACAATACTTTAAGTTGTACATTACTTACATAAGCAACATGTTTCTTTGTGTTTAGGGACATTTTTACCAGCGAAGATTGAAATACTGAGAACGTCAGAAACAAAGGAAGAGATTTTCGCACTGACCTGCAGCTTTACACGCATTCACAACTGCACTGAAATCTATGTTTATCTCGTGTTAAATGGGATTGGAAACAGCAAGAAGAAGGTGAACTGTGGTGATATGTCCATTTCCACAACATTTCTATTCAGCAGCACGTCAGAGAAAAACTCGGGGAGTTTCAGCTGTGTGTATTCAGTGTGTAATTACAGTCTGGATGTGGTAAACGTTCCAGGAGAAAACACCGTCTTCATTCCCGAACCTAGTAAGATAAAATCCATACTTGCTTACATAAAGTGACTATAATGCAATTTTTATGGTCATAAATATTTTCATCGATTTGTTCTTGTTTTTTTAAAGGTGGCTTTGGTTTTCGGAGTGTTATAAGCAGTGCTTTTGGTGGTGTGCTAGTGGTTCTGTTGGTCCTCGTCTGCTACTGGAGCATTCGTTCATTCAGTGAGTTTGTTTCTGATGCATATTTCATGGTAATCAAGTTTTCATGGTCAATCATAACAATTCTCCATGTCTGACTAAATGTAAAGACAATCATTTCGTAAGAGTGTTAGTAACGCATCTCTCGATAGCATTCATATTCGTTATCGGATTTTTTGGCAGGCTTCTTTTATACTTAATATTATTTGGCAGGATATTTAGGTTTGTTT
Source organism: Kryptopterus vitreolus (assembly GCA_030449085.1). Classification (NCBI taxonomy): domain Eukaryota; kingdom Metazoa; phylum Chordata; class Actinopteri; order Siluriformes; family Siluridae; genus Kryptopterus; species Kryptopterus vitreolus. The sequence continues at coordinate 17,585,369 of JACRUU010000027.1, read as the reverse complement.
GTTTTTTTCTTGTCATGAAATAGTTGTACCCAAATGTTAAAAAAAAAAAAAGTATTATTAGATTATAGCAAAATGCTTTTTTGTGTGTATGTGATTTACTAAGCAATACATTTTGGGATAAAAAGAAACATGAAGGTTAAAAGTCCAGTTATGAAGCACTTTGTTATTAACAAAATGGAGCTGCAAAAGGGTGTGATGATGTCCTTCTGGTGGCTTCCATACTACTTTTCTATTGTAAAAGAAATCACAATAAAAAAAAAAAATCAAGAAATCAAGAATTTCTAAAAAATCTTACGCAGCATGGTGTAGAATGTAAAACGCTACATTTAGAATGCTATAAAACCATAACCGGTATTATAAGAACCTGTATAAGCATGCATCATTGCATCATTCATGTCTTAGCTATTGTACATATGCAACATTTACTCTAAATGTACTGACAATTTCTCATAAAAGATTTTTTCATATAAGAAAACTAAATTAAGGTAAATAACAGGGTTACGTACTCTCATGGTCTCTATGTTTGTTATTCTATTATAATAAACGATATATTAGTTTATTGCTTATATTACATATTTTAAAAGAAGCAATATTCAAATTGTGTGTATTTGAATTAAATAGGAATTGCATTGGAATTTAATTTACACACATAAAAGATTGTTATGTGAAAATGTATTTCAATTTAGCATCCTTTTTAAACAAGGTCTACTTGTAAATGCGTTTTCATATGCATTTAAAATGAGAAATGTTTACATTTATGTTCCAACAAATGTTCAAAGTCTGCCAAAGTCTGTGTCTACAGATCTTTTACATTTGATAACATCTAATTATATCCAGACTGAATATCTAACATTTATTCTTATATTAACTTTTACCATTATTTTGCCCTACATCACAGTGACGGGTCGTTGTTGTGTTTTTTATCTTATTTTATTTTATTTTGTGTATTGTTGTTGTTATGCACTGTCTCCCCACTGTCTGGGGAGGTGGTATAGCCCAGTGGTTAAGGTGTTGGACTCTGGACCAGAAGATCATAGGTTCAAACCGCACCACCTCCAAGCTACCACTAGTGGGCCCTTGAGCAAGGCCCTTAACCCTCAATTGCTCAGTTGTAATTCTCTCTGGTGAAGGGCGTCTGCCAAATGCTGCAAATGTAAATGTCTTGTGTTGTCAACACGTTTTTGCACTGTTTGCACTAGGTTGCACACGATGCACTTTATGTAGCTGGGACAAACTTAGTCTAATCCTCAGCCTTGTGTTCTTGTAGCTCTATGTTGTACCATACGTCGTTTGTAGCTCTATGTTGTGGATATGTTGTTTTGTGTAGCACCAGGGTCCTGGAGAAACGTTGTCTCATTTCACTGTGTACTGCGTCAGCTATATATGGTTGTAATGACAATGAAACCTCTTGACTTGAACTGACTTGACTTGCTGTTTGTTTTGTTTTTTAGAAGTGCACAAAGGTCCCGATGTAAGGTATGTCTATTTAAAAGTTTTCAGAACAGAGTTAAAGGTGTGATTAATAACCGATGCTCATGATGTTATGTATCCTGAGGAAAATTTCCATTTTCTGTTCCTCTTAGCAACAGGCCAAACAGCGAGGCTTTCTACCATGAGATCATAGAAGGTACTTTCACGTCTTACCAACCATTACAGCTATTTATTCACATATCAAATTCAACTCATTTGCATATGTGTTTTCAATCTTAAAAGATACACTCGGCAGGGATGAAAATAAAACATTGTGTTTTTTTCCCCCGACTATTACTGAATGTACAAATTGATGCATTGCCTGTAAATCAAATGTTTAAAATGTTCAAATTTGTTTGCTTCAAATGAAATGTTTTTCAGTAATAGTTTCATTAAAAAGCCTTTTGAAATTCCAGTCGGAGTTGTTGCAGTCAACAGTGTAAATGCTGAATATTCTACAGTGCAAGAGCATGGAGGTAACTTTGAATTGTTTTACAAATGTATGTTTTTATATTTGTGTATGTAACACGTGTATATACACATACACATATATTCATTAATAATTCATTCATTCATCTTCTACCGCTATATCTGATCTTCCCTCGGGTCACGGGGAGTCTGTGCCTATCTCAGGCGTCTATGGGCATTAAGGGATCATACACCCTGGATGGAATGCCAACCCATCGCAGGGCACACACACACACACACACACACACACACACACATTCACACACTAGGGACAATATTCCAAGGTGCCAATCAACCTACTGTGCATGTTTTTGGACCGGGGGAAACAATACATTGAGAAAAAACCTGGAGAAAAAACCCTGAGGCACGGGGAGAACATGCAAACTCCACACACACACACCAACAAGACAGGAATCGAACCCGGACCTTGGAGGCGAGCGTGCCAACCACCCCAAGCCACAGTGCTGCCCATATATTCATAAATAATTAATAAATAAAATAAATACAATTTCCTTGGATCTTGGAAATGGAATACAAGACATCATTGGGTCAAGTATTCAAGCACATTAGATAAATATTTAGGATTTAAATAACTCCTCGAATTTAAGATCAAGTTAAGGACATTTAGTCACTGATCAGATATAAAATAAAAAAAAACAAATAAACCTTGTTTAGTTACTGTACCCTGAACTACAGTTTAAAGCACATTCATAATAATACAAACCTCACAACAGATAAACACTGTCCACTGTCTACAGAAAATGAATGAAAAGCACAAAAATAAAGCTCTTCTGTTTCTTCCAGATCAACAAACTGTTGTGGCCAAAAATGCAGAGCAGTAAGTTATTCCTACTGACCTTCAACTCCACCTTTTTTTTGTTGTACTTATGGGTATTTTAATAATCATGATAAATCTCTGTATTTTTTTTTAAACAGAACTATAGAGGTACTCTGTTATGAAAGTATTAACGGTGCATATGCTACAGACGAGAAATGCAAAGGTACTCCAGTGCAAAAAAGAATTGTTTATATGATACTGTATGTGATCAAATGTTTGTCACAATTGTTAGTAATTATAAAAAATAATTAGTACTCAATTTTTCCAGACAAAACAGGGAATGAGCAAGAAATTCAAAGGTAATCTTTATGTACCTTTTAACAATAGCACAATCTTTCTATTGTATTGTATTTGTATTGTACAAGTCAGCAATTGTTAAAGATGATAATAATAATAATAATAATAATAATAATAATAATAATAATAATAATAATAATAATAGTCAGGGGCATGGTGGTTTAGTGGTTAGCACGTTCGCCTCACACCGCCAGGGTCCGGGTTCAATTCCCGTCTCGGCCATGTGTGTGTGTGGAGTTTGCATGTTCTCCCCGTGCCTCAGGGGTTTTTTCTCCGGGTTCTCCGGTTTCCTCCCGGTCCAAAAACATGCACGGTAGGTTGATTGGCACCTTGGAAAATTCTCCCTAGTGCAGGGGTGGCAAACTAGTAGGAGGCTAAGAGCTTTTTTTTCTGTGTTACTGCAAAGAGCCACATCATACACATGGGTACACATGAACATCATCCCATTCCCATTGACGCATGTTATGTGAAAGCTCCTAAAGAGCCGCTAGAAACTATTTAAAGAGCCGCATGAGGCTCGGGAGTCATGGGTTGGCCAGGCCAGATCTAGTGTGTGATTGTGAGTGTGTGTGTGTGCACTGCGATGGGTTAGCATTCCATCCAAGGTGTATCTTTGCCTTAATGCCCATAGACACCTGAGATAGGCACAGGCTCCCCGTGACCCTGAGGGAAGATCGGATAAAGCGGTAGAAGATGAATGAATGAATAGTAGTAGTAATAATAATAAGTCATGATCATAGTCATACTTAAAAACAAATTTACCCATTGTTCATTTCTCGCCATATCAGAAAATCATTTATAATTTTCAATGACAGCATACGTTATCTAAAACTCTCAAATGGCATGTGCTAAATTGCAATTTTTATTCTTTAAAAAACAGAGAAAAAAGTATAATGAATATCTTTGAAATAGATATTGTAGGTTTTAGAAGGAAGAAAATATAACCTGTTATATATATATATAACTATAATATATATATATATAACTATATATATATATATAGTTGTAATTTATATATGTTAACTAAAATTGACCTCAGAAAATTTCCATTGTGTGGTTGCACCTTTAACACATAACAGAACCTAAACAGAAGTGAAACAAAGAGGCCCAACTACTATAAATGCCTGAGCTGTGTGTTTTCTTCTTTTGTTTTTTATTCTCCTGTTCAACTTTAGCTTCAGATGGAAAACGAATTCGATGTACAGCATGACGAGTCACTGACGCCTAGTCAAAACCACACAGGACAACAAACTCATGATCATCTAAACCATCATACACAGCCTTTTATAGTGACAGCGAAGAATGTGAAAGTGAAGAATGAAACTGAACGCACTTTCACATACACAAGCTGCATTATTACAAAATGACACTGTTCAACATTCTGTGTTGTACGTTTTATAACTGCTGGTTTCGGCCATGCATATTTTCAATTGTATTCTTTATTATTTCCTGTCATAATGGTTGTTATCATCATCTACACTTATTTAATTGATTATAAGACTTATTATATTGCACTATAGTGATAGTCAATTAGCAGAATAAACTGCTGACTTCTACTGAACCAAGAGTAAAAAGCAAAATAAACCAAAAACATTGTCTTTGGAAGGGGTGCCATTAAATTTCTTTACTTGAACTTAAATGGGGTTATCCTAACAGATAAAATACCATGTCATAATTTTATATATCTTTTAAAATTCAGAATGAAGTTATAGATTACATGGGTTAGTGTGGAAGCTCTTGAGTGGCATGTGATAGAGTTTTAACTCTCTTGAACACCTTTGGGATTAAATGACTGCAGTCCAGACCCCTTTACATGACCTCCATCAATACCGGGCTTTAGTAACACCTTTTAGTAACACAAATCTTACCACACTAAGAAAATCTGATGAAACATCTTCCCATAGGAGTGGAGGAGTGGAAGAACAGCAAATGGAGACTCAATGTGGAAAAGGATACTGAAAAAATCCCATGTGAATCTTAAATTACTTTTGTAGGTGTCATGTTTATAACAGCTTCCTCATTGAAGCACAAGAAATCCGGCCAAGCCGCAAATAAATTACATTTCTGTTACAGTTTCAGTTTTGCTTCCCAGTTGTTGCGAAAACACACCATTTACAGTAATTATATTAGGATGATAAAATATACAGAACATATAGGATCTTAGGTCATTAATGTCATTATATATATATATATATATATATATATATATATATATATATATATATATATATATATATATATATATATATACAGGGACAGATAGAGATTGATTTTTTAAGGAATGAAGGTGATACACAAACCAATAGTTACTATGTGCAGGAGAAAACACTTTGCTTTGCTTTTAAGGGAAATATTTTGATGTGGCGTGAGGACATGGAGTTAGTTCTACCGTCCTGAAAGACATTTTTTAAATGCTATGTCATGCTTTCATACATTTATCATTGCATACAATGATCAGTTTTTTTATTTACCAAAAATACAAACAAAACCTGTTTTGTTGGTACCTGTTTGTGTATACACAAATACACAACGGGCAGAGAGTCAAGCAAGTAACATTTTATTAAATCCCCCGACTAGTCCCTTCATTCTTTTCAAATTCAGATTGTCTATTATATTCTCTCTATTTACTTACTTACATATTTTCTCTATTGCCTCTACACCCCGAATAAGAGAAATCAAACCACCAGACTGAAACAAGTGTCTGACCAAAGGGTGGCAGGCTTTTCCATATCAAAGCAAGTCCTTCATTCTGATTGGCTGTCTTTCCTGCTTGAGGGTAAAAAAAAGACCCTGAGGGGGGGAAAAAGACTGGATAGCATATTATGCTGAGCAGGAACTGAGGAAGGAAGAGGTAAGGAGAAGATCACAGTGTCTATGCACGAGTGACGTGTACGAATGTGAGCCAGTGAGAATGTGTGATGGGATGAGTAGGTGAGGAATCAGGGAATGTCTGTGCTTGTGGTGGAGTGAATGTGGGATGTTTGTACACTTGCTCAGAAGTGTTATAATGATTGTTGCTGATCCGTGCAGTGATGGATTCATATATTTAGTATATATATATATATATATATAGATATATATATATATATATATATATATATATATATATATATATATATATATATATATATATATGCTGATTTATATATGCATCAACCTTGACATTTGCTTGATTCTCTGTTTTGTTTTTTGCAGCATGTTCATCTTAAATTGCTCAAAAGTGTCAGTGGAACACTGAAGCTCTACAAGTGTAAACATGTCACAATCTCAGATCTCATCCTCCTGTCTGGTTGTGCTTGCCTGCTGCTGTTTCATCTGCTCCGCAATGGGTGAGTTCCTGTAACCTCACCACAATAAATTACCTGCTGTCTTTATTCAAACTGGGAAGCAAATGAAAAGGCAAAGAGGTAAAATACAGAAATTCCCATTTTCACACAGAAACAAAGGATAGTTTAATGTGTATTTATACTGTATTTTTCTTCCCTTTTTGTGATCATGAGATCAGTCATGCAAAAGGTCAGTGGGTGAATGGGTGTGCTACGTGTAATAATGAAATTCTCATGACTATGAAAGCTGGTAACGTATCACATCACTGTATAAATTATAACCTATAAAACAATACATTTTCTATGGGATTTACTTTCCTGTTATGGTCACTGTAAATGTTTTCCTATTTAAGAACTGTTGCCGTAATTGTAAAGTCTGCTGTGTGCTCATGCCAGATTTGTCTTTATCTCTTTATCTGCTTATACACACACGGTACAGTTTAATTCGACTCCTCGACACCTGTGTGCTGTAATGATTCATAATCTGTTTTTTTCCTTTGCCACTCTCATCTCTGGTTTTTCATTAAGGACCAAATTACTGTAAAGCTGCTTTGTGTCAGTGTTTTGTTATAAAATGATAGGTGTGAACTGAAAATGAACTGGAAGGAGATGTTCAAATCCGTTTTTCTCAACCAAAGAAATGTTAATAATTAGTTAATAATAAAAAAAAATATATATTTTTTTTCTATTATTATTATTATTATTATTATTATTATTATTATCATCATCATTCATTCATTCATTCATTCATCTTCTACAGCTGTATCCGATCATCATCATCATCATTATTATTATTATTATTGTTGTTGTTGTTGCTATTAATAATAATGATAACAATAATAAAAATAATAGTAATAATAATTTTGTCCACAGTGTAGCACTAACAATTTTATAATAGCCTTAAGTTTAAGTAATTTTTAAGTAACATTTTTTTACACAAATAAAGTTAAGTTTAAGTAATTTTTTCCATTAATGTTTTAAAGCAAAATTGTTTCCATGTTGTATGGCACTTTTATGGTTTGTTCCTCCGGGATGATCTGTTTGGGATAGAAGACATTTTTGCCATAAAATGTTATAAGTTCTGGTATTGTGTTTTTCATTCATTCATCTTCTACCGCTATATCCGATCTTCCCTCGGATCAGGGGGCAGGATACATCCTGGATGGAATGCCAACCCATCGTAGGGCACACACACACACACTCTCACATTCACATTCATACACTAGGGACAATTTTCCAAGGTGCCAATCAACCTACCGTGCATGTTTTTGGACCGGGGGGAAACCGGAGAACCCGGAGAAAAAACCCCTGAGGCACAGGGTGAACATGCAAACTCCACACACACGTGGCCGAGACGGGAATAGAACCCGGACCCTGGCGGTGTGAGGCGAAGGTGCTAACCACTAAACCACCATGCCCCTGTCGTATTGTGTTTTTAAGTTCTCCTAATGATTGTCCAAAAGATACTGATTCATTTTCAATAACAGCAGTTTTGGCAGTAATAATGGCTGAAAGAGAGAAAAAAGGAATCATTTTCATATGGACTTGTCTGTTGGATGATCCAACAGAGTAAACTGACTCAAAATTGATGCTGTTACAAAAAAAAAAAGTCATTGAATTGTTTGTTACTAAAATAGACGTTTATGGGAGGAATATTTTTGCGGAATACCGTTATTGAATAGGAATCAATTTAAGGCTTCCCAGCGTCTCACCTCACACCTCACCTCATTGATTCACCCCCCCCCCACACACACACAATAGCACAACCTGAATAATCAACAATTATCTGGTCAGATGCAGCCAGTCAGAAAGCAGTTAGCACATCAAAAAGAAGTTGATTCAGTTGTCCAGTGTGTCCAGTCGTAAGTTGAAGTAGCATGGCATATAGTAAATAATGAACCTTTCCCCAACCCAGCTGTGAAAAATGGAACAATGACTTTAATGTCTTTGCTTGTCAGGGTAACACCTCAGTCTCAGTGGGCCGTAACATTTGCTCAATTGCAACCAGTAAAAGGATCGAACATCCCACTGTGTCAGTAGATTTGAAATGTCACTCCCCCTGTCGTAGATAAATGTCACTTCTCTACCTACATTCCTTTCACTGAAATAGATTAATATATTGCATAAGAAATATATAGTAGGCTGATAAATGATGCAGGAGAGACAATTTTTGTAATGCCTTTACAAAAAGTTTAGTGGAAACATAAATGCTAAGTAAACTATTTTTTTGTTCCTTGCTTTACAGTACTATAATGGTATCAGGACAGGCTAAAAATGGACATTCCAGGAAGTAGAAATGTCAGTTTAGGGGGATAAAAACTATTCCTGCTAGTAAGCTGTCAAAGGCTAAAGATAACTAACAATAGATTTCATACTCCTTCCTCGAAGATTAGTTAGCATCATAATTTCTCTAACAATGCAAAGTAGAAGTGCACATTTTTGTGATATATATATAATATATATATATATATATATACATATATATATATATATAGTATATATATATATATATATATATATATATATATATAAGTATATATATAGATAGATAGATAGATAGTCAGCATACTGTATGACTGCATATGACATCAGCTCATTAAACCATATCTAGACTACCATCTATCATAAATTGTGCCTGGTAACCGAATCTGCTCCTTCAATATTGCGCTCCATCCCACTAAATCTTGTTGTGCTTCCCGCTATAATTCACTGTGTAAGGGTGAAATTACATTAGTGAGGACGCCAGTAATAGTGGCTCTGGCTTTACAGAGGAAATTGCCCAGATTAGCTCTCGGATATATTTCCCATGTTTCCCTGTAAGCACAAATATATTTATGCAACTGCAGTTTTCGCAACTCATTACTGTTCACGGACTATAAAGTCATCCGAATCGTTTCCACTAGATTAGATTGGTGGAAAGTTATTTTAGGATTCCTAGTCAATGTACAGAAAGGTTCATGATGGGTAAATGCTCAGATACAAATCTGCATGATGGCGTAATACGACGAGAAGTAGGATATTGATTAAGCATCAGGCACCCAAACACATACATATCTATCATTTCTCATTCAAACATTCAAACAACCCTGTAAATCAAATCTGTCTAATTTGTTAGGAACATCCAGACAAAACAGCTATGAATAAATCATGATATCCTCAGATTATTAGTGGTGCACTGCCACTGGCGGACATTTTTTTCTTCTTCAGTAACTAGTCCTGTAGTTTTTTCACCAGCATCATGGATGATACCTCAAATTGTGCAATATTACTTATATTACTATAAGGATTCGACCTGAGGGTTTTCGATTCCGGGATTAGAAAGCAAATTTTTTCCCCCATAGAAAATGAATGGGGGGAAAAAATGCATGGATCATAGCTTGGGTCCAGAGTCCGACATGCACATAGAGCATATTCACTTGTAGGGGGTACAGGGAGGGGAGTGGGATGGTGGGTAATTGGATAATGTCACATGACTTCACTGGCCCTGCCCCGTATATATAAAAAAAATGGCGTTTTTGGTATCTTAACACTAGTCTATCCGAATGAGTTTGCGTCTCGATGTCATCATCATTTCACTCACATTTCAGTCAGGAGATGTCATATGTCTAGTTCTTCCTTTGCTGGAATCATGATCTTCTGCATCTGTAGTCCATTGCAACTCAAGGTTTGATATGTTGTGCATGCTCAAAACAGCTCTTTCAGTGACTCTAGAAGTTAGCTGTGTGTAAAAATCACCAGGTTTTAAAGTACTCAAACCTTTCTGGTACCAACAAGCATGCCATAGTCACTCTCACAGTGTATACATCAGCACTGACACAAAGAAGGAACAATGAGCGGATCCAGACTCCAAATGAAAACCGTCCACTTGTGGATAACATTAAATAATGGGATTATATGGGGATTATGCAACATTGTTTTCGTCTGTATAAATGAATACTGTATCCCGGAACTGAAGCCAGGAGCGTGTTGAACGGATGGATTGCATTGCATTGTGCTTATAGTGTTTTCATGCAATTCCAATCAGAATTCCAAACCCAGGACAGTTAGTTTTATTTATTTTTTTATTTTTACAGAGGAAATACATGTATGTATCTTCATTTGTGTGTTAGGAAGATGATTAAGGTTGGTACACAATGTACATTTTTGTAAATATTCTCAGTATAACCACCACAAAATGCACTCCAGCTCAATAAAGGAATATTTTACATATCAGCATATATATATATATATAATGATTACAGCAGCAAGCACATTTTAGGTTTATTTTACAGAAGCAAAGGCTAGATTTGGAATCTCCAGTAGATCAGTACAAACATGATGTTCTGGGAAACATACATACGTTTATCATAGCCTTAATTTTGCTTCAGCGACCTCCAAGATATCTTCGTATGCCAAAAAAGAGGACAAGCTGTTAAAGGATCTTTTCAGGAAGTACCAGAAATGGGTTCGGCCAGTGGAAAATCTGAATGGGACAGTGCGAGTAAAATTCGGTCTGGCCATCTCTCAACTGGTGGATGTGGTGAATATTGAATTCCTTTGTACTGAAAACATTATATTATATATATATATATATATATATATATATATATATATTATACAGCAACCACAAGTTTATACTGTTTTATATTGCTTTATACTGTTTTATTCAATTTGTTCACAGGATGAGAAGAATCAGCTGATGACGACCAACGTGTGGATGAAACAGGTAATGCCGTCACAATGTAGGCTATAAAAATAACACTTCCTTTGATTCCTCAGAAAGCCGCTTTATCCGTAACACTACAACTTGCTAGATTTTTTTTCCAGCAAGCCTTGATTTTATTAGTTACCTTTCTTTCATCCTCCTCCTCCTCCTCCTCCTCCACCTCCACCTCCGGTCCACATGTTCTTTTTCCTGGCCTGACAGCTTTATGGAGATTGTATCTGCCCATTTCTGCTGGAGCTTCATTGCTCCCAGAGGGGTCACAAGGTCATAGGTTGCCGAGAGCAATTTCTTACAGGATTAAGGCAGATGGAAAGAGAGGGTTCTTCGGTTTATAGGTGGCTTACGCGTTGATCCGTCAGACAAGAGAAGCAGAGTAAAAAACGTTTCTGTCTGCTCCTCCAGTGAAGAACATGTCAGTATTAAGCTAGGAAGTTATGGCCTTCAGTAGGCCGCGTCAACGAATCGATGAAATCACTGTTAACTGAAATGTCCCTTACTGTGAATCCCAGATTGACCTAATATAGCGTCCTGTGCTCAGGAATGGATTGACACAAAGCTGCGCTGGAACCCTCAGCACTACCTCGGTATCACATACATCAGAGTGCCGTCTGACTCTATATGGATTCCGGACATTGTGCTCTATGACAAGTATGTACAATTCATTCTTATTAGGAATACATCAGATGTCATTGTAGGTAAAATCTTTGATAGATGATTTATTCGAAAATCATCCTTTTATAAGCAGGTTATTTGGATAAACAAAAATTCCAATATCTTTGAATAAAAGGTACATTTTTATATATACACATATATAGATGTATATATAGACATACAACGAATTAAAACTTGCATAATCATAGACAATATGAACATGAACCAAATACACCACATGTTGAGTTTTCCGAATGTTATTATTATTTTTTTAATAAACCATTTAACAATGTTGCTGACACATAAACATAAGGTATACACTTTTTAAACATTCCATTACATATTAAGTCCCCATTTACTGTTAAAATAACCTCCATTATTACTAGGTTCGTTCTGTTGATAGTTTTGTCTGTATAGTGTAAACACAAGATTAATCCATTCATTTTTATAATGGTAGAATTGAATTGGAAACAGTTCAGGAACACTATTATTCCATCAATCAAAAAAAAAAAAATGTTTTAACCACATATCAATGGCCTGCAGAGAGTTCAGTCTGGTGCCAGTTTGTCTGGCATGTTTGTTTACAATGTGCTGTCAAGCAATCCAATTACACCTTCCACAAAAATAATAAATAAAAAATCCCAACTAGTAATTATGAGTTACATAATTATGGGAAAGCTTTTAGCTTGTAATTACCATAATTTTAACATGGCATGAACATTAGTATCAACACATTTCCTAAACGACTGCTACAAGTCCTGAACAGAGCCCAGGAAATATGTTCTCATATCTCTAGACTCTTTTTAGTGCTAATAAATCAAGGATGATTTCACACTACCATTAGTGACATTTCATGTTATGTCTGTATATCATTCATTTTCCACGTTGTTGCTGGATAAAAAGTATGTAATAAATAAATCAATGGCATTGCATTGTGCATGCCAAAATCAAATTATGCGAATCGTAAATCGCCTTATTATCTATACACTCTATATAGCAAAGATTTCAATCCTGACTGAAAAATGATCATTAGAACAAAATGAAATTAATGAAATGTTGTTGAAATAGCGCAGACGGGCAATTTGAAGCCACGGCTACCAAAGCGGTAGTGAAGCATGATGGCACCATCTCCTGGACGCCACCGGCAAACTACAAATCCGCCTGCACTATTGACGTTACCTTCTTCCCTTTCGACCTTCAGAACTGCTCCATGAAGTTTGGCTCATGGACCTATGATGGCTCACAGGTAATCGTTTTACATATACAGTACTTAGTGTAAGGCACAATCTAAAGTACAGCATCGTTTACCAAATAGGAGCCTATAAATAGTATTATACATGATATCAATGATTTCCATTATTCATTTCCAGTTATATTCCATTTGTCATTTTTTTGAAACGCTAATTTATTTTTTTAAAAAGTGTACAAATACAAACATTAAAATATGTTTTAATGTTTAAACAGGTTATATTACTGGCAATGATTCAGATTTTATTTGTCACATACACATACATACACAGTACGACATGCAGTGAAATGCTTTTTAACGACTGTCCAGCATGTAAGCATAATTATAAATATAAATAATGTGAATAAAGGAAGAAACCTAGAATAAAATAAAAAAAAAATATGCAATAAAGAGTAAAAAGTAAAAAGAGATATCAACTATATAAATGTATAAAAATATAAAAATAGCAGTAAAGTGTAGAAGTGTCCAGTGTAAGGTGACCAGTGTTTATTATGCAATGTTTTGCCATGTTGTGCCAGTGTAAAGTGACCAAAAAGTGAAGTGCCCACTTTCAGTTTTGTACAGAAATGGAAGGTGAAAGTGGTTGCATTTTATACTACAAAATGTCATTAAATATTAATTTCATACAGTTTTTTTTAACATACACTATATTTCCAAAAGGCACAATTGGTATGTTCTTTTTGAGCATCAAATTCCACATTAAGTCCCAATTTGCTCTTATAATTCCCTCCACTCTTCTAAGAAGGCTGGCCTGAGGTGCAGATGGAGTTTTCTGTACCACACACAGCTTACCGAGCTTCAGGGATGCCTATATATATATATATATACACACACACACACACACAGATCATCCTGTTGCACCATACCCTCTCTCTTGTGCTTTCTCTCCTTATACCTTACTCATCCCATCACTAATTATCCAACCTGAAATTACACTGCATTCTGTACTGGAGAATAATCATCTTCTACAGTAAAAATAAAACCAATTCATCCTAAATCTTTTCAAAAGGGTCGAGACACTACCGATATTCCTCTCCAAACCATGTTAAGCAGATCTATATGGATCTCCATTTATGCATAATGGCATCCGGCTTTGTGCTGTCAATTTGGATAACAGGAAATAGCAGGTGTCCCAGTACTTTTGACTACATAGTATAGTGATAATTTGCCTCCACTGTTGATAATCCCATCAATCATTATTACTAAACCCCTGACTACAATGATTATGATAATGACAATAACTGATGCTTGTTGATCATGTGACATGAGGAATATTCAATGTCTCACAGGAAGAGGTGTATGAAGCTGTCATTCAATAAATAGAAGTGCAAGATGGAAGTGCAAATGTATTTATATGAGTGAAACATTTGATAAAATGAACCCAAACTCAGAAAGGAGAACTAGAAATACCAGATATACACACAAAAGAGGTAGCATGCCTCGAGCATAGTATGCATAAAGGCAAATAAAAGAGAATAACGTAACGGTCAAGAGACATGCGGGTTCTTATGAGTTATGCAGTTTGGCATAATGCTAACGTTTATGAATCTTTTATAAGTCTATGGCTAGACCTTTTTATCCTTCACATTAGTAACTGGAAATATGAGTGTGACACTTATTAAACTAATACTGCTATTTAAAACTGACTCTTTAAATCCCAGGTGGACATCCTCCTGGAGGACGTTCATGTGGACAAGCGTGACTACTTTGACAACGGCGAATGGGAGATTGTGACAGCCACAGGGAGCCGGGGAATGAGGATGGACACGACGGGCTCCTATCCGTTTATCACCTACTCCTTCATCATCCGGCGTCTTCCTCTCTTCTACACGCTTTTCCTCATCATCCCATGCATTGGTCTGTCCTTTTTGACAGTGCTGGTCTTCTACCTGCCCTCTAACTGTGGGGAAAAAATCTCTCTATGTACGTCCGTTCTCGTCTCGCTCACTGTGTTTCTCCTGGTGATTGAGGAGATCATCCCGTCTTCCTCCAAGGTACGCTTTGTGTTCCAGGGCTACGTTTTTGGTAACTGCTGATATTAAGTAAAGGGATGCTTTAAGACTTCCTAATAGTCAAAGGGAAGGCTGTTATTGTTTTAGACAGAGGGAGTCCTCGATATCTACGTCTATCTACATTTAACTCATTTCTCAGACGCCTGTATCCAGAGACGACATACACCTGAGCAATCGATGGTAAAGGGACTTTTATTTGTGGTAGAATATTTTCCGCATGCTAATGGTGTGTCTCTTTTTGTGTGTCTGTGTATATCTGGTGTTCATGTTTCATGTTTCTAGTTCTCCTTTCTTTATCAACTGATATATTCATATATATATATATATATATATATATATATATATATATATATATATATATATATATATATATATCTATATATATATAAATTTGCACTTCCATCTTCCACTTCTATTTATTGAATTACAGGTTGACACCGGTTTCCTGTTAAACATGTCCAACAAGTCACATGATCAACAAGCATCAGTTATTGTCATTATCATAATCATTATTGTCAGGGGTTTTGTAATAATGAGGAATGGGATTATCAACAGTGAAGGTGTATTATAACTATACTATATAGTCAAAAGTACTGGGACACCTGCTATTTCCTGTTATCCAATTTGTTAGCACAAAGCTATTATTAAGGGGCCTCTAGTGGTAGAAGGGCCCTCTAGTGGCAGCTTGGTGGTGTTGGGATTTTAATCTGTGATCTTCCTGTCCAGAGGCCAGTGCTTTAATCACTGAGCTACCACCTCCACGATGAAACATTTTAACAGGTTTTTAGAAAAAAATAAATAAAGATAAATCAATGTGTTATAAATGAAGCGCAACGAATAATGTTCAAAGTGCTGAATACTGCAATTTCTTAAAATACCTTTGCCATTTGGACCTATAGGTAGGCACACAGTTGCATAACTATAGATATAATTAATAATAAACATTTAGCATTTCCTCACCTTTACTTAATGACTTTGAGAAATGTGGAATGTTTTAAGTTTGAAGATAAATCTAAGGCTTTATCCACACTGATACGTTTTAATTCGCAAATGCGTATTTGTCATGACAAGAAAACGAAACATATTTAAAATGCTCTCCGAAATGGACACATTTGAAAATGCTCTTTCAATATCACAGTGGAGGTTTTTTTTAAAAAACAAAACAAAAAAAATAATGAATAAACAGCTGGAAGAAATGATGCAACTTTTGGGAGCATTTTTAAACAAATGTTTCACATGTATCCGGATTAGTGTAGCCTAACCAAAAATGGTAAACAAACCCAAGACCCAGGCTTAACCTTTTGACATTTCATAGTGGTAGATGTCATGACGCCATGTCGGATAGCTCTTCACGCTCTAAACTTCCTCCCAGGTCATCCCGCTAATTGGCGAGTATCTGGTCTTCACCATGATCTTCGTCACGCTCTCCATCATCATCACGGTGTTTGCCATCAACATCCATCACCGCTCCTCGTCCACACATCACGACATGGCACCCTGGGTCCGTCGCGTCTTCCTGCACAGTCTTCCCAAGCTGCTTTGCATGCGCAGCCACGTGGACCGCTACGCAACGACAGGAGGGAGTAATGGAGCTGGAGAAACAGCAGTGCTGAACTGTGCAAAGGATTTCAAACAAGACAGCAGCCTTCTGCTTAACTCAGCAGCGCACAACCTTCAAGCAGCACTGGACTCCATTCGATACATCACGCAGCATGTGGTAAAGGAGAATGAAGTCAGACAGGTAAGAAGAATGGCCCTCTGTGGGTTTCTCCTTCTGGGAAGTCAGTAATCTGTTGATGTGAATGATGGCCCTTGTTATCTGAGGTAACCTATTATTTGCTTCTCGGTTCAATGCATGTCTTCTTCCGTTTGTGAGGTCATCGTATACAAAGATGAATTGCTTTTATCAGGCATTCATTTAGCTTGTTTAGCTAAATAAATACCGTTTGTTAGCAAGTTATTGAGCTTGTTACAGACAGTAATAAATAGATTCCTGCATACACACGTTTCTCTCATAGTTTTTTTGTCTTGATAGTATACGTTTGTCAAATGTTTAACTACACCGCGACTGACTGTTGTGCTATTCTGTATTCCAGATAACGTACACTGTTGCATCTCTTCACAGGTTGTCCAGGATTGGAAGTTTGTAGCACAAGTTCTCGACCGAGTCTTCCTGTGGGCCTTCTTGTCAGTGTCTGTGCTCGGTTCTGCTCTACTCTTCATTCCTGTCATTTACAAATGGGCCAAAATCATCGTTCCAACCTACGGTGATAGCAGTAGCTAGAAAACCTACAGGATAATGGATTGTACAGCGCTCCGGGGAAAAAAAAAACACACACCCCATGATTGTTTGGATGGTTGATTGATTGACCAGTCAATTGGTTTGCACACCTGACACTTCATTGATTTATCTTTTATTACATAAAGAGGGTTTTTTTCCTCCAATGTACCTACAGTTCAAATACAATCAGACATCCAAACAGAAATGTAATTGAGAATATCAAAGATATTTTATATTTTCCCATTTTTCACAAGACAGATGCTGCAAGGAAATTTGACTTCTATTTTGGCAAGTATTCATTTTATTTTTCAACACAGAATAGGGTTCCTCGTATACATTAAATACTTGGTAATACATGAGAATCATTTTGGGAAATAACACCATTAACGTAATACTTGTGCAAAATTCTAAGCCTGGGATGTTTTTACTTGCGAATTTGGTATAATTACAAAAACCTTCATTTGCTTTCATCAAATGATTTCATGTCAAATCCACAATTAAAATGTTATATACAATTTATAGTCGTCTTTGTTTCGTTCTCAGACTTATTTCAGGTAATGCTTATTAATGATTGTTTTTTTTCCTTGATGAAGACATAACAACACTTAATTAAACAGTTAATTAAACACCTTTCAAACATTAAATAGTGTAATTAGACCAGACATGGTTACTGGATAGCAATTCAAGGCCAAATGAAAGAAATCAAGAAGGGTACACGTCTATGTGGTGTGGGTTGAATAGGTTCTGGACAATTACTTCTTTGCTACACTGTTCTACCTGACATAAACATATATAGATTCTGACCCATTTAGGATGTATATATGTGCATAAATCTGCGACTGTTTTGAAAATAGTTGATATAGGCTTTATAAGAACCTGGATATTTTTTTTTCTCCATGTATTATACTCCCTGGACTTTCCCCAGCAGCTCCAAACCTTCACGAACATTTCAAGTGTGTAAAGAGACAACACTGTTACGGTCTCTCATTGTGAAAAATTAGCAGCAGTTTACTGAATACACAGGCCTGAGAGGAAACCCAGAACTCTTTCAATTAGATTTTCTTATTAACCTACATTCAGTAACCACAATGATAAAGTGAAAACAGTATTTTTTTAAGCAAAACAAATATGAAATATCACATGTGCATAAGTATTCTGATACTTATTCTAGTATTATATAAGTATCAGAATACTAGTATTACTGTGTTTCTTCCACTTCTATTGATCATTTCTGAGATGTTTCTACATCTTTGATTATAGAAATGATAAAAGTTCATTGCCACAGAATAACATTATGATCACCTGCATATTTAGCTTTTGTGGCTTAAATACAGTCCTGACCCATATCAAGCATTCAGACCAGGTTATTGCATTTAATACAGGAATATGCACATATTACTGAATCCCGTGCAATTACGTCATCTGGAGACTGCTTTTTTTTGTAGTGTTAACTACTTTCCCCCGAAATAATAAATAAATAAATGGGCAGCATTAAGGCTGAGGGTTTGAGAGACACGCCCCCTGTGTCACTCCACACACACGCGCGCGCGCGCGCAAACAAAAACACGCACCACGTGACAACCCTGGCTGGACAACAACACTACACACTCACGACTACAAAAAGAGTAAGCAGATATATATTTTTTCTTGATTTTTAAAAAAGTCTTGATTTCCGGTGTTTGGGAACGATGCATTTCCGGTTTGGTGCATTTCTTCTCTATAGGTTTTCCGATATATGAAAGTAATAGGAAGTAAACTATCGGTGGTTTTATGGTCTAAATATAATAAATGTTAAGTGACGACATTAAAAATATGAACTACGTCATGAATTTGTCCCCAAAAGCACAACATTGTCACGCAATTCAACAGCATGCCCTGTATTACAACCTGCTCTATTGCACAACATCATTTTTGGTTTCATTATTGTTTAGAACGTTATTTATCTTACTGGTTGTTTGTTTCACAATTTACGGAAAAACATTAGATTTGGAATGTGTTTTTGTAACCCAATCCTGGTGCTTCCTGATTCTGCCTGTATATTCTGTAGAAAGTGCGTGATAAGCCGGGTTGCCAGATCTCCACAGTCACTACCAAATTTTAACCAGCCCCCCAAAAATAAACTTTCTATTTTTTTTCTACCACTGCATGTCCACTACATACTTCACTGTCCATTTCCATCCCCTGATTTTTATTAAATATCTCGCAACAGAAACCAAATGTTTGACCAAAAAGGGACTTAAGAGCTTTAAGAGTTATGCCTTGACTTTTGTACAAATCCATATGCAGGTCTATGAGGAAATTGTTGTCTTTATATATATATATATATATATATATATATATATATATATATATATATATATATATATATATAAAGATCTTCCACTCACTCGATCTTCCACTCCACTAAAGATCTTCCACTCCACACTCCACTAAAGATCTTCCACTCCACTAAAGATCTTTAACATGAACGTTAAACATCAACATATTTAACAAGATCACCTTCAACACCTTCAACCGATTGCACAAGTGATCTCACTCAAGCACTTGTCGTGTATATCCTTGATATAGCCTTGGTATAGCCCCCCCACCACACACACACACACACCACCCCTTCCAAAAGCCTTGTTGCTTGTGGTTTATTTCTGGCCTTATAATATATACTGTCTGTAAACAGGAAAAAAGAGGGGGGGAAGCCACCCTATCAATACTTATGATAAATTCTCTGGTTGTTTATTCAAAAATTGCTTCAGATTTCTTCCTTCAGATTCTCCAGTTTCGTTCCATCTTTCAAGACATTCCAGTAAGTCATTTCTAGGGCTCCAGGTTCAGAAGGGTCACTTAGTAATGGAGAGTTCAAAACACCTTCAAAAATCTTGCCAAATTTAAATCCATTATGCTCTTCTGTCATATTTTGGAATGACGGATCATATTAGTTTAATTTTTGAGTTCCAAATGGACAGCTTCTATACACCAAATGTGAGGATGTATGTTGTTCGCTCAAAAACACATTTCGTCTACAAGTTTCTTTATTTAGAAGTCCCATGTAATAATGCTGAAACCGTCACCATGCCAACGCATAAAAGAGAACAAGGACCAGATTCACTGAAACACTGAAATCTATTGATCACCTCCAAGCTCACAAAGCATTTCAGTATCCGAGCTGACAGCCACATTACTTTTCTGGAAATGTCAGCCTCGTAGGGTATGTGATCTGCTTCTTAATGTCGGTTGTGACAGCTTGCAAACATCGCCAGGACTTTTTTTGTGTGTTTTTTGCAGATGCACAGGCAGGAGGAACTTGCTTATTTTTTACAGGTCTGATGTTGTGTAGAAATGATGTTTACACTCAGGTCCAATATTGTGGGACCTTCACTAAAATGCTGTTTACCTTTTAACATTGTGAATAGACCAAAGGATTCATTTCCTCTATATGGGCAACAGTATTAGGGCACTGGACTTTTATATCCATATGTGGTTCTTCACCAAACTGTTGTCATAAAGTTGGACACAACATACAATTGTATAGAATGTCTTCAGATGAAGCATCATTCAATTATTTCTCCAACTCAATTAGAATTCCACCATAACGATGCGCCTGTGCACGAATCCAGCTCTATGGCTTATATATGGGATCTTGATTGGCCTGTTATAGAGCACTGACCTCAACACTATTACGCAGCTGTTGGATGAATGCTCACTGCACCCCAGGCCTCCTCATCTCACCTGACTTTACTAACACCTGTGTGGCGGACTAAGAATAAATCTCAGAAGAATAAAAACTCAAACATCTAGTGGAACACATTACATGACTAAATGTGTACTTAATCCTATAGCCATATAAATATAGTCAATATAAAACTAGAACCATCATAAACATTCAATATCGCTGTGACAGAGAGGGCGTGGCCGAGCACCTCTTTGTGATTGGAGGGCGAGGCCGTCGGGGACTCTCTTTAAGTGATCAGGGGGAGGATAAAAGGAAGAGGATGAAGGAAGCCTGGGACGTACAGAGACTAGTCTGGAAGACAGAAGGGTGACTGTGTGTGTGTGTGTGTGTGTGTGTATACAGTAGTATATATATATATATATATATATATATATATATATATATATATATATATATATATATATATATATATATATATATATATATATATATACATACACAAGTACAAGAAAGCCAATAAAAGGCATAAATCTAACCTGTTCTCGTGGCCGTCTTTGGATTCGGTAGACAACTGTTTTATCCTCCCCTTGATCACTGAAAGAGAGGAAAGTTTGATTAAATAAAGTGGGCTCAGGTGCGCGTTTCCTTTTACCGATTTTACCGCTCATCTCCGCCGGCCTCCCCCTCCACCGGCCTCACCCTCCACACTGTTTTGTACAGGAGGGATGGTTTTTTGCACACCTTTTCTTATCTTGAGTTCAGAGGACATTGGGAAAGATCTTTTTCTTGCAGTGTGTTGGGTGGGAAAACCTTCTCTGAAAAAGTATATACAACAACACAAATTTTCTACCTTAGCTAAATAAGTTTGTCATTGGGATTTGTTGGAGGAACTGATCCTGTGGACGGTCTCTGCCATAATGACCTGGACAGAAGTTCCAGATGTTATTCATCTACAGAATAGATGCTTTTTTTCTGTCACACCATCATGTACAGTTTATCCAAAGGGACAATAACCAGGTTGGGCATTGTTTAGTGATTCATTAAAACTGTGCATTTTATGTGTTCAGATAAACAAGCAAAACCGGATGCCGTTTTGAAGCTGTTTTGAGACCATCTGTAAAAGCTTAATACAAATAATGAATGTATTTATATATGTATATATATATATATATATATATATATATATATATATATATATATATATATATATATATATATAAATATGAGATATATATATATATATAATGATATATGTATATGATCCTGTTCCAAGCTAATCAACTTGTTCACTACGAGCGAAAATAATAAGCAATACTGAGCACTAGGAAGCAGAAAACAAAGGAACTGAGGGAGTAAGCACTACAAATCAACAAACAAGGGGTTTCCCAAGGGAGGGACATGAACAGGATTTTAGGGAGGCTGAAGAAAAACTAATGAGAACTCACGAGACAAGACACAGGTGCAGAAACCAACCACTGAGTGGGAACAGGGAAATGTTCGAGCATAGGGGAGGCCAGGAGTTCGGGACGATCCTTTTCATCTTTTTATAAAGTCATGACATATAAATTCACTATTTCTGGCAGAAAATAGTTTTGGTGTGTAATAAATATTACCACTAGATTTTGGTGCCACAAGTCAGGCTTCCGACTAGTTAGGCGAGGTGAGGAGTTCACATATGGAGTTCACATTCCAAATGCTTTATAGCAGACTGCAAGTCCATCACATGCCTCCAAATACATACATATATTTTCTGGCAACACTATGAGCACACACACACACACACACACACACACACACACACACACACACACACACACACACACACACACACACACACACACACATATATATAAAATTTCTTTTTTTTAGTACCGTTAGGAAGCGAAAAATAATGGAATCTCTGTGATAAAACAAATGGTTCTAAATGGACGTTTAAACATGCATATATATTACTTAAGGTTAACATTAAACATTTGGTCTGTCACATAATGAATGACATTCATGTGTACTAAAAAGGTGTCTGCATTTTCTTTTTGTCCTTTCTTGCAGTTCCTTCTGATCCACATGATGATGAGTGCCATTTGGAAACTCGTCCTCAGCCTGACCTTTATACACTCCATCCGCTGCGGGAAGGTCCTGGTGTTCCCGCACGACGGCAGCCACTGGGTTAACATGAACATATTAATACAAGAGCTGCACAAAAGAGGTCACCATGTCACGGTCATTCGTGCGGCCGACAGCTGGTATGTCAAAGAGCAGTCGCCCTACTACCGCTCCATAACCATAGACTTCTCGCTCGGGAGCGACGAGGCTTTCTTCGCGACCTTTGTCTCCAGACAGCTGCAGATCCGCCAGGAAGGAAGCTCACTATGGACTCGATTCAGTCTGGACGTGGAGTTAAAAAACAGGTTTTCCGAGGTGCACAGGAACATCAGTGAAATGGTCACCCGGATAATCGAGGACCCCAAACTGATCGGTTCGATCCGAGACGCGGAGTACGACGTGATGCTAACGGACCCCGTGAACGGCGGGGGAGTCGTGCTCGCACGTTATCTGCACCTGCCCCTCGTTTTTAACGCCCGATGGACGGTGCACGGAGAGGCGCACTTTGCGATCGCGCCCTCGCCGCTGTCGTACGTCCCGTTGCCTTTATCCATGTTAACGGACCGGATGACGTTTTTCCAAAGAGTATATAACATGTTCTACTTTTACCTGAGGCTCTACTTATATAAGAGCATCGTAGGTCCACATTACAGCGCTTTGTGCAACCGATACTTCGGGCCAGACGTGGACTATTTCGAATTGTTCCAAGCAGCCGACATCTGGCTTATGCGAGTCGATTTTACATTCGAGTTTTCTCGCCCGACCATGCCCAACATCGCTTATATGGGCTGCTTCCAGTGCAAGCCAGCCGAAGCCCTTCCGGACGATTTAGAAGAGTTCATGGAAAGCTCCGGCGAGCACGGCGTTGTCCTTGTATCACTGGGAACGCTGGTTGGACAGCTTCCTGATACCATAGCGGAGGAAATGGCGGCCGGTCTTGCTAAGCTCCCTCAGAAAGTGATCTGGCGATACTCTGGGAAGAAACCGTCCGCTCTCGGGAGCAACACCGTCGTCAGGGACTGGTTGCCACAGAACGATCTTCTTGGACATCCCAAGACGAAGGTCTTCGTGAGCCACGGCGGAACCAACGGCATTTTCGAAGCTATATATCACAGCACTCCAATCGTCGGCCTGCCTGTGGTTTTCGATCAGCACGACAATCTGTCGAGAATGAAACATAAAGGTGTAGCGCAGGTCATTGATATCTCCACGCTAGATCGGAACGTGTTCCGCGAGGCTATACAGGAAGTCATAAACGAGCCTTCTTACAGTTTGAACATGAGCAGGCTGTCCAGGCTTCTCAGAGACAAACCTGTACAACCTCTGGACAACGCCATGTTCTGGATAGAGTTCGTCATGCGACACGGAGGTGCCGGGCATCTTCGAACAGAGTCGTACAAAATGCCTTGGTACGTTTACTACTCTGTCGATGTCGTAGCGTTTCTACTGTTAGTTACATCGGGGGCAATTTTCCTAACCTTCGCCGTAATCAGATACGCATGCTGCAGGACACGCATGACCAAAAGAGAAAAGCAAGACTGATTCTACATGGTAGAAATGCCATTAAGAGTGTTTTGTATTGCACACACACACACACACACACAGAGTTTCAATCAATACCATACATGTGCCTTTAATTAGATTTTAGATATTGCATAGTCAGCTTGTAAAAATATATGAGATGGTGGTGGCTTAGAGGCACTGTTTTGGTTTGTTTTTTGAAGGTCATAGAGTCAAATCCAAGCCACACCAAGCTCCAGTTCCTGGGCCCTTTAGCAAGGCCCTTAAGACTATAGACTATACACTATGTTCAGAATTATTAGGCAAATAAGTATTTTGACATCATCCTTGTATGCATGTTGTCATACTGCAAGCTGTATAGGATTGAAAGCCTACTACCAATCTGTGTAATGAGAAGGGGTGTGGTCTAATGACATCAACACCCTATATCAGGTGTGCAGAATTATTAGGCAACTTCCTTTCCTTTGGAAAAATATCTTGCAGAGGGAAACAGCAGCCTTGAAAATGCCAAGCTTTTGAAGCGGGATCACAGAACAATCTAGTGTTTCATGGCAAATAGCCAACAGGGTTGCAAGTGCGCGTTGAAAAAAGAAGGCGCAAAGTAACTTCCCAAGAATTGAGGACAATCAAGCGTGAAGATGCCATGATGCCATTTGCCATTGGCCTGTGTCTGGATCAGTAAAGGGCAGAAAGACTCAGACGCCAGCGAGGTGGAGGAGGGGTACTGGTATGGGCTGGTATCATCAAAGATGAGCTTGTGGGACTTTTTTGGGTTGAGGATGGTGTCAAACTCAACTCCTACTGTCAGTTCCTGGGAGACACCTTCTTCAAGCAGTGGTACAAGAAGTCGCAAGTCCATCACATGCCTCCAAATACTCCACAGCGTGGCTCACCAGTAAAGGTCTAAAAGATGAAAAAAATAATGACGTGGCCCCCTTGTTCACCTGATCTGAACCCCATAGAGAACCTGTGGTCCCTCATGAAACGTAAGATCTACAAGGAGGGAAAACAGTACACCTCTCTGAACAGTGTGTGGGAGGCTGTGGTTACTGCTGCACGCAATGTTGATGGTGAACAGATCAAGAAGCTGAAAGAATCCATGGATGGTATGTTTTTGAGTGTCCGCGTAAAGAAAGGTGGTCACTGATTTGTGTTTGAATATCAGAAATGTTTATTAGTTTTATTATTAAGTTTTAAGTTGTTATATTGGTTTGACTGGAAAAATTAATAAGTGAGATGGGTATATATTTGGTTTTTATTAATTTGCTTACTAATTATATACAGCAATAGTTACCTTCAAGGGGCATGGTGGCTTAGTGGTTAGCACGTTCGCCTCACACCGCCAGGGTCCAGGTTCGATTCCCGTCTCGGACATGTGTGTGTGTGTAGTTTGCATGTTCTCCCCGTGCCTCAGGGGGTTTTTCTTTGGGTTATCCGGTTTCCCCCCGGTCCAAAAACATGTACGGTGTGATTGTGAGTTTGTGTGCCTTGGGATGGGTTGGCATTCCATCCAGGGTGTTCCTGCCTTAATGCCCAAAGACGCCTGAGATAGGCACAGGTTGTTGGTCAGAGGAGACCTGAAATCCCCCCCTGACTGAGCTTGGTTTCTCCCAAGGTTTTTTTTCCTTCATTTGTGTCAGTTTTTGGTTATATGCCGCTGTCGCCTGTCCCAGTGAAATTGTATAGAATTGTGTTAAGTTTGTTTCGGTGTGTCCTATTTAATACTGTACAGCTGCTTTGACACAGTCTGTATTGTTAAAAGCGTTATATAAATAAAGGTGACTTGACGTGACTATAGCTAGCCAGTTATATTAATGAGATGAAAGTCACTATGGGTAAGGGTGTCTATCAAATAAATGTTAATATATTAATGTTTAATGAAAAATCACATGCGGTACGTTATTCAGCGCAGCGTGGAATTATGTATTTGTTCTCTTAGTGAAGCGTTTCAAGTGTTAACTGGTCATTGAAATTATTATGAAATGTAGCTAGTGTTAGCTCATCCCGCCTTTTCCAACACTCACTAGTTTTTTATTCCTTTTTCATCCTTTTTTTTCATTGCAAGAATTAGTAATAAAAGAAAGGCATGCTATTCATAATCGGTTTATATTTTTCCTAGCTTCTCACTAACGACAATATTTTATTTGTAAATCCCATCACTGAATTACACTATGTAGACAAATGAATTGAGGCACCATACATATGTGGCTCTTAACTAAAAAGTTAAAGGCACACAATTATCATAGGCTTTTCCTGTGACCCAGATACATTATACTAGGAGACCGGAACATGTTCCAGCATGACAGTAACCCTGTAGAAGATCTCGGGCCATTTTTTTTTCTTTGGAAACCTACTTTTCTGTTCAGTTTATTTTGCCTTCTGTCCACATGTTCAATCCATGAAAAGCTCTCCAAAGTGGATGTATTTGCAAATGCTGTTTTTGCATTGCAGGGTAAAAACACTTTTCACTTTTCGAGAAACTTGGACGCATTTATAGTTAATGTTTGGGAAAGCAGAAATGTAAATAAATGGCAGGCGTAAGTGACGCATCAGTCGTTTTGCTCGTTTACCGTATACGGACGTGAGCGTTTTTAGATGGGCGACGTTTGGGCAATGTTTTTAAGACGTTTTTAAAATTATATCTGGATTAGTGTTGGCTCATCGGTACCTGACTTTATTAACACCCTTTGGGATGAAATCTCCACAATCTAGTAATTTATTATTATTTTTAAATTACCTCCCCTACATACAATTACACTGTTTACATATGCAAATTATCATATAGTCTACATGTTGCATATACTTATCACTGCTCATTTACTCTCACTGTATAACCTCCCTCTTTTTACTGTTTATACATGTAATTTCCCACATATTTTCTTATATTGTATATATTCAAAATTATTTATTGTTCTATATTAATTATTGCACAGTGAAATGCACTACTGGTTGGATGCTAACTGTATTTCGTTGCCTTGTACACACATGTGCAGTGTCAATAATCTAAATCTAATCGAATCTTCTTAGAAGAGTTTCCGTTACAACAGATATTGTGCATGTAGTATATTTACTGCCATGACCAAACAATGGCCTTTTGTACTGTTCTATTGTATTTTTATCTGTTTGGCGCTATACATTATCTCGATGATTCAGTGAATGTGCAAAATTAGGCTTTGATTCCATCTGGCAACTCCTTAAATATGCGTTAATTGCCAGAGTTGGCAACAACCTGAGACGCAATGACGAGCCTCTGTGCGCGGGGGAATCAGCTGCAGAAGCGAGGTACAACTCTGGCTCGGCGGCACACAGCGGCGCTTCCCGAATCGGTCCCTGCCAAGTTCTGACCGTCCAGAACAAGCAGAATGAGGCACAGCACAGTGGGCACGAAGCTGGAGATGGAAGTGAACTGGCGGTAGGGGGCCTGGCAAACACCCTGAATGCAGTGGGATGATGAAGAAGGCAGAGGAAAATGTAGCCTGCTTGCACAGTGGACTGCACTGATACTTAATTCTCCAAAACTGGTGAATAAGAAGCCATGTTAGACTCGAGCAGACCGTAAGCGATGTCATTTTATTCAGTTATTCACATGCTACACCATAATTGAATCGTTTTCACTCATTCGAAACCTTTCTTTGTAATGGACGCATGCGTGAAGTAAGCTTAATGAACTTTAGCATGTTCTCTTTCCAAGTGGACGTCTTAGAAAATATGATACCATGACGTCCTGTGACAGCAAATGACCCCCTGGTCAAGCAAACAATGCAAGAAACAATGCACGCACTCGCACAAACCCAATCAACCCCCCCCCACACACACAAAACATAGACACGTTACGCCTGTGTGTGTGTGGGGGGGAAGTGGATCATGACAGGTACTTCATCGTAGAGGGGCATCAGAAAAAAAATTGAGAAACACTGCCTTATGACAATGGTAGTCATTTCAAATGGTATTATTAAACATATAGCAAAGCGGCTTAGCAGAGATAATGAGGTTATAAAACTCTTATTTATGTTAATAACTGATAGTTAGACATAACATGAACGTCTGAGCCAAGACACAAACTCCTGCAGGTCAAAGTGAAGTTCTTGCTGTCGATACTCGATGGGTCAGGATAATATTAAGCAGGTGATCATAATGTTATGCCTGAAGAGTGTATAAGTACCTAATAAATGTATTTTAAATGTAGCGAGTGAGCCGGTGGCAAGAATGGCGAGGAAAAAATCCCTGAGATGGAATAAGAAAGAAACATCGAGACTCTCATCGAGACATTCTCACTTGGGTGGCACTGAATGTACAGTTCCATCACTGCTGAGGTGTCCTGTTCAGGAAGGAGTAAGTGTTAGGTTAAGTATTTCTGGGAAAGATAGGGGTCTTCAGTCTTCGCTTGAAGATAGCCAGTGACTCGGCTGTTCGGACGCCCAGGGGAAGTTCATTCCACCACCTCGGTACCAGAACTGAGAAGAGCCTTGAACTAAACTTACCTCTTCTCCTGAGAGAAAGTGGAACCAATCGAGCAGTGCTAGAAGGTCTCGAGGCAGCGAGGTGCGGTTCGGTCCTTGGATTGCTCATTAACTTCATGGATATTTGAGCTGCTCGTGTGGAACCAGCCTCAGCTGCACGTAGTGATCTCCAGTCTGAATCAGGTGGATCTGAGAGGGAAGAACAATACAGGATCACTAATCACCGATATCTCTGGAGTATATTTAAACCCACTTCTTTAACCCATCACCACAGAAGGTGCTTGGGTGAAATATAGCAGCAGGTATTCATGAATAGTGCAAACGTGGTGAGGCAAACTTAAGAGAACAATTTGCACGAAAGAATAAATAACAACCCTGCTCTGTTTAGCACTTAAAATACATTCATAATGCCCTATCATTGATCCTTTATCTGCACGTCGTGTTTTAGTCGGATGGGACAAAACGATGCGATGATGTAATCAAAACTAGAAGTGTTAATAGTTTATATAAATCGATTAACGCAATGGAAAGCAAATGAACAAAGGAAAAATATAAATCAATATTTATCGCGACGACCAGTTTGCATGCAAACAGCATCAATCCTTCCAGCTAACAGTTTTGCAATGATGGATGTGTACTGCATCAAAACCTTCAGTCTCTTCATTGGGGGGGAGGTGGTAGCATAGTGTTTAAGGCCAAAGGTTATGAGTTCAAATTACGGCCAACACCAAGATGGCGCTCCTGGGCCCCCGGAGAAGGGCCCTTAGCTGCTCAGTTGTATGAAGGAAATAATTGCTTGTTACTCAAACAGAAAACCATCATTTTCAGGACTCTTTGTGGTCATTGTGATGGATAGTATCGTATGAATAGGAATCTGAGGGTATTCTCGCCGTTGCCCGCAGATCCTCGTTACATACCTCTCTCCATCCCTTGTCTCCTTCTACAACCAAATATTACAGATTTTGACTCATCAGTCCAGTGCACATTCTCACTTTATGGCATTTTTTACAGTCGGATACCTTAACACAGTACTGTACATCATTGATATATGTACATGACAGTATCTATTTTACCCCTAACCCCCCCCCCCCAATAAAACTCGAAGTCTTCTTATTCTTATAGCGTGTCTTTTTTTATTCATAAGTTAATTAACTCTTATCGTTATCAGCTATGTATTCACATCTACACACCTTAAGGCAATTCTGACCCATTTTTACTTTTGAGATAAAATAAGAGCGTTTCAGGGGTGCAGTATTCACATTTGTCCATCAGGTGGCGCATAACGAATGTAAAACCTATCATGCATGAAGCAAGGCAGACTGGGAGCCATGACAGGGACAAAAAAAATCACGACTTTAACACATTTTAGTGTGTTTTTTTACATCCATAATTCACTCCATGCTCATTTACAGGAACTTTAAGGTGATATATACAGGGCAAAGTGTTGAGTGGAACCCGAAATGCTCAAGTAACATGCAAATACAGGGAGAAAATATGAAGAGTACAACAGGGTCACCTTGATGATAGGAACTGTACGGGCTGATCGGTTATGGGTACAATTCTGATTCTGATAAATGCAATCCATTGTTATTAAATCCCGTATGTGGTTTTTAATTTACCTCAATATAAGTTTACATTTTATTGGTTGTAATTTTTTACATTTAGTTTATGAAGGACATTTGGCACATTTCTGTATACCAATCCAAACTGCAAGTTGTTCGGAGATGAAAACATGGAGGTCGGTGTGTGTGTGTGTGTGTGTGTGTGTGTGTGTGTGTGTGTGTGTGCGGGGGGAGCGATTATTATTGATCAATAATTAAAACCGGTGTGCGCGCAGGTCCGTCCTGCGTAAATTGTGCGCAGAGTTCACGTGCACAAGCCTCCCAAGCATGTAAAGGAGTAGGGCAAAAGCGCGCACACGCACACACAAACGCGCGCACACGCCGACTGGCGGACCGACTGGCATCCGGAAACTTCTCCTTCCCCTCCCCTGCTATACCGGGATCTCGCATGGCTCTCAGTCCGCTTCCATGAGCATCCTCCCCGGCGAGTCGTCGCGGTTTCGTCGCCCGAAACTGACGCTCGTTTTTGCCGGCCGACGTCCTGCAGGGTGTTTTTGGCCATCATCCGCGGTCGCGTTTGCGCATCCCCATCCTCCTCCACCTCCTCCTCTTCCTCCTCCTCCAGGCGCGCACTCCGTGTCCTATAAGATCATCCTCGACTCTCATCCAAAAAAAAAACAAAAACCCAAAAAAACAACCCTACACAGCGATGTGTCCGTGTGCGACGATGCTGGCGACGACAGTCTTTCTTGGAAATGTAATGCTTCAATATGTGTCGTCTCAAAACGGTAAGGATTAAAGGATGCTTTCCTGCAGGAAAGGGGGGAAAAGAGAAAAGGAGAGAGAGAGAGAGAGAGAGAGAGGGAGCGTGCACATCTTTCTAGGATGTATAGGAATAGGTTACAGTACCATCTTCTCTTGCTTTGCTAGATTGCATATGCACAGATTGCATTCTTTTCTTTCCATCAAATATCATGCACTTTCCCCCCCTCCGTCTTCCTTCTCTCCGTTTGTTTCATGTGCATCATCAAAAGCCGACTTACTGGGAATTAGTGTCCGATTAACCCATTACAGCCAGTTACAGGGCCAGAGAGGATTCCCTCTGTTCGGTGCATCCGGATGGACAGTGTGTATAGACTTAGTTTTGGTATCTATTCAATAGACAGCAGCACTATGTCAAAGTAATTGCATTCAGATACGCATCAGTGCAATTGATTAGGAAGCCTCTGTACACCTTTTCTTTTCTTTTTTTTTTTCAATTTGTTCACTCTGAGACTAATTCATTTGGGTAGGGTTTCTCCACAACCTCCCCCCCCTTTTTTTTTAAAACACACTAATGGGGTCCTGTCCGAGATGGACTATTTCCTCCTGTGACCAAATCGAAGACTTGCAAAGGCACTCTGTTAGTGTAGAAGAATGGCAGGATTATTATGTATTTTATTATTTCTTTTTTTTTTACTGTATTGTATTCAGAAGGGTTTTTTCTCACTCATATGATCTCAGATCAGGGGAAGAAAGGCATCTTGACTTGACTGGATTTGTCCTTTGCACACGGAAAGGCACAAAATAGTGAATTAACATAATAATAAAAGGCAAAGGATACTAATAAA
This sequence comes from Kryptopterus vitreolus, assembly GCA_030449085.1. NCBI lineage: Eukaryota > Metazoa > Chordata > Actinopteri > Siluriformes > Siluridae > Kryptopterus > Kryptopterus vitreolus. Next base: position 17,553,149 of record JACRUU010000027.1, on the reverse strand, counting down.
TGCATATATAAATAATAAGCATAATAAAAGGAAAAGGAAATATACAGATGCAAATCAATGTGAACCAATGCCCAAGGCAAAAAGGAGATAGACAAGTGTGTTTCCTAGATAAGGTAGATGTGTGGAATAAGTCTGTGCTCATGCAGCCGGCTGGGTTTGATAAGCTGTGTTTAAACTTGGTAATAATTTGAAAGCATTTGCTATTATAAGGAATTGCTTTATGTTTATGTTTCCAAAAATGCATTAGCTCATGTATACTGTTATGTGTGTATATCTATATATATATATATATATATATATATATATATATATATATATATATATATATATATATATATATATATATATTACATTTATCCCTTTTAATTTCATCTATTGCATATTGTTACAAGATAAGTCACTTATCATTAAATATTTGACATAATTGAACCAAACTTTTACTACGGCATGTACGACTGATGCTACAAAATATTTTTTATTACATTTATTAAATTGTTAAACCCCATGTATTTGAATGGCATTCCCATTTCTCGCTATACTGACTGAAATAGTCATCATGGAGAGAAAGCGTGAGAGAGAGAGAGAGACATAGTTTCTCCATGTCAGAAATTGGCACTCAGCGTCTGGAGTAGTCGTGATTCTCGACCCGATCTGGTCTGTTACACATGAGCTGAGATATACAGTGTGGGTTGAGTGATCATATTACACATACTTGTGAATTGTACACGAGCATACAGTTGAAATCTCCGTCCACGCTTCGGATCGTCACGCGCGTGCGGCAGCTGTGGCTGTGTCATTCCTGCGCCGCAAACGATTATCATCCGAGAGGCCTATTAATAAAAGGGCTTTGCTGCAGAATTAAGCCAGGGTTGTAGAGAATGGTTTAATGAGCGTGTGTGTGTGTGTGTGTGTGTATTCGAGAGTGAAAGTCGTGTGAGAGCCGTTGCACGCGATGTGGATGCACGGCCCTCGGAGGGCCAGATTCAGCAACAGATATCTGCAGGACTGTAAATAGCTTTGGTCCATCTCGCCGCATGTTTCTATTATTAGAACAGAGACACGGGAGCGCAGGACTGTGGCTCCACAATTTTTTTTTTCTTTTTTCTCCGTGAAAGCGAGTCACATTAAATGTTAATAGACTGCGTTGCATGGCTTTCTGCGTGATCCTGGATCAGCGGGAAGAAAATAACGGATAACTTTCTTCAAAACTCGGGATACTTTGTGTCACCTTGGGCTATGTCCATCAGTTTTCTTATTTTTATTTTTTCCCCCAAAAATTTATAAGCCTTACTGGCTAAATATAACCGGATTTGACATTTTTACTCAAGGCAACAACCTTGAAAGGAAGGGGGAGGGGGGTAAACCCATTAAATTTAATGCTTAATGCATCGTTTGATTTACAAATGTATTCTAAGCCTTGATTAGGATCTCACCCGGTCTGACTGGCTGGAGAATTGCAGCATTACTAAATATATTCATGAAGTTCAGGGGCGCCTCTATTTGTTTTCTGCAGCGCAGGTGATTACAGGTAGCTCGCCCGGTCGGTGACGGCGCATGCCGATCCGAATCGCGTCACGTGGCGTGCAGCACAATGCAAAATGCAAAAGCATGCTTTGAAGGTCAGATACATTCGAAACGGACAGATCGGTTTTTCAAACGTCCAAATTTGCGCATGGTATCTCCAGGTTCCTGTTCTTTGATGAGAACCCAGTGTGGTCTCGTGTGGCCTTGTGTTATAGCCTGTCTTGCGCATTCTTCTTGTAGCCTGACTGTGATTTCAAACCAGTTTGACCATTGTCATCTGCACCGTCTAGTCAATATTAATAAAGCGCTCCCACCTACAGAACAGGTGCTTGCTGGAAGGTTTTTTTTTGCATCAATTCATGTGAAAATGTTCATGGATGGGGGGGGGGGGGGGGGGGGGGCTTAGAGGTTAGCACATTCCCCTCACACCTCCAGGATCGGGGGTTCGATTCCTGTCTCCGCCATGTGTGTATGGAGTTTTCATGTTCTCCCCGTGCCTCAGGGTTTTTTTCTCTATGTACCCCCCCCCCCCTCCCCAACATGTTCAAGAACATGTATGGTAGGTTGATTGGCACCTTGGAAAATTCCCTTGAATGTGAGTGTGTTTGTGTGTGTGTGTGCGCCCTGCGTCGGGTTGGCATTCCATACAGGGCGTGTCCTTGCCTTGATGCCTGAAGACACCTGAGATAGGCACAAGTTCCCCACGACCCGAGAGAGAAGTCGGATAAAACTAAATACTTATTGAAAATAAAATAAATACTCTTAAATTCTTTTCTAGCAACCATACAGTGTCAGAGATCCCGTTATCCCCATTCTGATGTGCAATGTGAATGTTATCCGCAGCTCCTGACCCCGATCTACATAATTTTAGGCTTTCTGCTGCTGCCACTCTATTGGCTGATTAAATAACTCAACGAGCAGGAATCAACATCTATAGTATCTCTAAACAATTCAAAGCACAATGCCGCTGGTAACTGACGTTTATTGTGATAATAGTAGCACATCCTGCTCATTTTTGTAAAAGGTCAATTGTTATTCATTTCAAGGGCGACGCCGGAGACAAACGATAACATTTTTTTTTGTTACAAGTGTTTTGGCATTTGCTACAAACCTGTAGATCTATACGCGAAAGGATACGTGTATACGTGTGCTTAAACCATATTTTCTCGAGCTCAGATTTGAATCTCGTTCTCAGCTGCACGAGACAAGAAAGGTGCTATGAATCAAGGCCCGGGTGTAAATCCTCTCTTACCTTATCTGAAACAGCAACGCACAGGAATGAAAAGAACGCGGAAGCTATTCTGCGGATTACTTGGCCAATTGCTTCATCTATAGGCCACCGATCAGTTATTACATGATCACCACATGTGTAATATGGTGTTGGTCTGGATAAACAGTCCTGACTCCCTTTGAGCGTCTACAGGATCGGACCATAAGGGCCAGCCTTCGCTCCGTTCATGCATTAATGAGACCTGGCCTGCCATGTCCTTGTTCCTTACATGGATTACGTTAGATACTGACCATTGCAGAATTGTGAGCACAAGAACTGCATTTTCGGAGATGTTCGGACTTATTACAATTTGCCCCTTTTCCCTGCTTTGAGGAAAAAATGTGTGCTTGCTGCCTAATATATCACACTTCATAATGTTATAATGCTACGTCTGATCGGTGTATGAAAAGCCACAACCCAATCTTTGGTGTCTTCGGTGCTCGGGCTCTTGCATCTATTAATTTTAAGTTGTTATATTAGTTCGAAGAAGTCCTTATGAACCGCAGAAAACATCCAATTGCAGTGAAAATGGGAGCAATCGGCATTAAAGCTCATTTCAGAGCAGCGTTCCCTCGGACGGCATGCAGCATTTCAAAACTAGCCGAGTGGGATCGGATGGTGATTTGCAACCCGTCGCCCTCGATGCCTCTTTCTCGCAATGCAAAGATTTGTATTCAAATTTTATTCACCCTTAAACACCAACAAATATAACTGGAGACTGTTTCAGGAGTGGGCGGGAGAGCATTCGGGAAGAAAAAAAAAATCACCATACACACACAAGGTTATATGAAAGTTGCATTAAAGCGAAAGAAAAAGGATTCTTTTCGCATCCTTTAAAAGAAACCACAGAGACATCAGCCTGAGGCTCAGGTTTAAACCCTGAAGCTGTGCCATCCAGGCACTAGTGATTTTATTAGTCAAATATTTGACTTATCAATGAATCGAGTATTACATCACACTGTGTGGTTCGGCTACCAGGCTGCAATGCTGAACCGGGTTTCGCTGCCACGCCTATGTTCCTTATTGGTCCGGCATGTAGGTGTATATCTTTTATTCCATGCACAATGTGTTACTCATCCTGTAAATCATCAGTGTCACTTTCTGACCACAACACTGCTGTTGTCTGGATATTTTGGGTTTGCAGACTGCTTCTCAGCCCAGCGCCGACATCGAAGCTGAGAACGGTCGACACCCAAATCATATCTTAGTACGTTGTGGCTACTTTTGATTGATCATTGAAGGAAACGCGAGGGATGACAAACTGAACGTAACATATGCTACAGGACCTATGACATGACATACATACATACTGCTTAGATAACCATTTATCTGATCAGAATACATTGAAAGCTTGGGCTGCCATTTTAATGAAGCAATGTGAAGGTGAATATTATAAGCCGTGGTGTTCAATTCATTGTTTGTAGACTTTATAATATAACGTAGGCATTTGTCTCTGTGGCTGGGTATAATGAAAGATCATTCTTTGCAATGAGCATGGACATATTATTCGGTTTGGATATTTCAGCAACTATTGTACATGTTTCATGAGAAAATAAAAATGATAGCCTAACAAGAACAATAATTCCAAAAGAACTCCGCAGCTCATGTACATTTGTACTTTATCAAAAGTCCTACTGCTAGAATTCTTAAGCTAGTTCATGTGATATAATAGCTATCAGATTTCATTTCTCTATCTAGGAAACTGATTAGTAGTACCCTGTAGTGTCTATTCACCCGCTGGGACAGCTAATGCATTAACAGTGTGTCCAGTAATATTGTGAGGACTATAATCAGAAAATAGAGGTTGGTCGATTCATCATTATTGCCTATTAATCAGCACAAATAGTTAATCTCCAAAAATTCATACGGATAGTTTTTCCGGGTTGTGTTATACAGCACGAGAGCGGCCTCTAGAGGCATATCACTGACCCTACGTTCTGTTTATTTATTCATTTTGGATGTAACCCTCACTATTAACATAATTCATATTTTTATATTGATATAGCATATTTTCAAAAAGTTCAATACTATATTATGTATAGTAATATATCATATACTATATACAATATTTACGTATGTAATGTTTGTAGTACACATTTTAAAAGCTGTCAGTTGCTGAGTCTTTTATCCGCAAATATGATCCAACCTGATCGCTTCACCTCGATCAGAAAAAAAACGTGTCTTTCAGATGAATCATCTCAAAAATGTGTTATTTCCTATTTTTACACTAATATTACTGCTATTTAAACCATAAAAGGTTGACATTAACCTAGAACACCTTTCTCAAGGTTTCTCCGATTCCTTGTCCGCGCTGCCACGCGCAAAACGGGAGCGCATGTTAAATTCATGAACGCGAAACATGTTGTTTGATTTCCTGTACAAGAATACACGAGTGGAGTCCATGAATGTGCAACATCAAAATTTTCATTAATGTTTTATATTCCGAACTCAGTCACACTTTAATAGTTTGTTAGCTAGTCCTGACACAAGCATTTTTCTATAAAACCCATAGGCTTTTGTCAGTGAGAGATTCAGCTATCGGACATGATGGCATATTCCACACAATCTCACGAAGATCATGTTCTCCGCTGAAAAGGCAATACTGTTATTATTGTTATTATTATTATTATTATTATTATTATTATCGTATTCTGGTGTTCGCCATTTGTACCTTCGTGGACTAATATCACACTGTGACACTAAAATCACAGACATGCAACTCTATTCCCTGCAGTCAAAAAAAAAAAATCTTGATCTGCCTACATAAGAGTGTTGGACTGCTGAGGAGTCCAGTGGGAGTACTGGAGCCTGTCTCGCAAGAAAATGATTTTGGTTTCATAAATCCTGCTCTCTGACAAGGCAGCATGAGGCTTTGTGCAGCGATCTGCTGTTCTCAGGACAACTGCCATTTCCTTCTGGGATACGGGAGCGGAGCCTGTGGCGTCTCTGATCCGACTCCTGGCGTACTGTATGCCGCGTGCATTCGCCATTGTCGCCATCTTTTCAATGGTTATTCTTTGTACAAAAGCATGTCCGATATATTACAATTGACTTTTGTGCTTCCAAAACTCATCTCATACATGCTATTTTTACTAAAGCCATGGCAAGGTCATTCCCACTGCTGTTATTTTTTCATTAGACTACATTCATAAACCTCATCACTGAAGGTGAGCCTGCTGGGGCCTGTCCTGGTAAAAATAAATAAATAAATAAATGTATTTTCCTAACAAAATTATCGTTATCGAGTCGTCTGTACATCAGCTCAACAGACAGTTTGTCTTCATAGTAGCAATATAATTATGACTCATTAATAAAAGTCGCAGGCATGTAATTAAGCTGAGTGAACGTTTCATCATGCAGCTCTCTGTAAAGACAGAAGGGGTGAAGTTTGTAGTCTAGAGACATGTTGAGGCCAAAAGTATGTAGACACCTCAGATTGTTGTGGGAGAGGGTCGCTCGGTGATTAAGGCACTGGGTGACCGATCAGAAGGTCCGGGGTTTGAGACCCGGTGTCGCTGTCGTGTCCCTAACCAAGGCACTTAAACCTCTGTGCTTCCAGGGGCACAGTGTCATGACCGTGTTCTGACCCATGCTTCTAAAATCAAGCTAAATATGCAAAGAAAGAATTTCACCGTGCTGTAATGTATATGTGACAAATAAAGGCTATTCTATTCTTTTGAAAAAGTGGTTGCCACAAAATTGGATGAACTTAGTTGTATAGAATATATGTGCGCAGGAGGAGTTCAATTCTGACATCGCTGTTGTTCTTGTAGCTTAAATGATCACAACGCCGCACAGCCATATTGCATATTGAAGGTCAAAGCATTTGAGTATGAAATTAAAGGTTTTATTCCTACAACTGAATCTCTGGTCCTCAAAGGACAATATAAAGTTGACTTTGAGCCGTGGTTCATGGAACAGTGCTCTCTGGCCTGAGACACCTCAAAGGGAGGGGGGGGGGTTGAGGGTGAAGATCGGTACACTGCTGATAAAGCCAGTTTTAGGGCACTAAAAGCAAGACCGTTCCCCTCTGAACTCCCATCAGGCACATCCAGACATGGCCCCAGTATCTGAATGACCCCCAATGAACTGAGAAAGCAAAAGATCGTGAAGGAATTTCTTCAAGGAATTCTCTGAAAAATCTTCAATCATCCATAAATCATTCTCAACCCTCCACTTTGGATCTCAAACACTCAGGCTACCGTTATTGAAACAAAGCTTTCACACACACACACACACACACATTTTAGCATGTTGCAACTCATGGTCTGCGGTTTAACTCGCAAAACAGTTGTTTATGAAATCGTACATCGTACTCTTTAATCGTATTGCTTTCCAAAACTTTAGTTATAAAACAAGATTGTTTGGTAATTAATAGCTAATTAGTAATCAATAAACAATAAGGTTTTACGAAATAATGATTATTAATTACAATGATGCTTATATCAGCAATGCTGATCAGTTTCGCTGCCTTCATGCTTTCTCTTTCCTTCTCTTCATTTCAAAATGATCTGCCTCTTTATTTCATATAAAGTGAAATGTTTTATAAGTAAAAAGTGCTCATGTCCACTTCTTCTGCTTTCACACTGTCTACTTGGCCGTTCTTGTTATTTGTTGTGTTTTGTTAGGTTTGTTATTTCTGCACCGTGACAAGGATGACGTAACCATAAAGTACATCAAATCATGTATTTGTATTATGGGTTAATAACCTTATTAGTTTACAAACTAACCTTAAACATGCAAATGTGGCCGGGCAGAGACAAAGAAAATAACGTTTCATGTGTTGCATTGGTCAGTTCATAGAAACTGGGTGTGACCCACGGGGATCAATAAAAACCCCAAACACCCATCTCTCATTGCTCAGAAACACTCCATACTGGGCCTGATTCGCACAGAGAAGCCACCAGGCCTCTCGAGCCTTCTATGGCTGCTTGAGAAGCTCAGAAATGCTCCAAAGCATAGTCCAAATGGCAGGGAGAGGCCTCTCGAGCCTGTTATGGCTCAGAGAGAAGCTCATAAACACTCAAGAAAACACCAAGAATCCACAAAGGAGGGGCCGCAAGGCTGAACAAGCCTGCAATTCTTCCAGCGTTTGAGTTGTGTCTCAGAAAGGCCCGCCGATGGTCTGAGACGCGACTCAAACGCTTCCGAGTCAGAACCAAACCTCGTTTCAGAGCAAGGACTTCATCCAAAGCGCTCAGAGAATCTCCCGGACTCTTGCTCAACTTTAAGTAGTAGTGTTGCTAATTACTTTAGCGTATGTAAGTTAAGCCCCTTTTAATTAAGGTGAATTCATGTCTTTTATGATTCTCATTACGGTGTGGAGAACTTTTTAAACATGCCATCTCTCTCATTTCTAATTTCCTCTGTTTCTTCTTCCTTACGTTCTTCCTTTTATGTGTGTTTTGTCGTAGTTTAGTGTGTTAAATGTAATCGTATTAAATGTTCTATATTCATAAGTGATTGTCTTTGTGTACCTCACAATTACAACTTGCATTTTTATTAGAATAATTATACTGTCTGCTCGCTGGCCGAACAGATCAAGTAACTTTTACTGATTTCTTTCGTCCCAATATCCAATTTCAATAGTCATAATTAATTATAAGTTAGAATTGATAGTATTTATAGGTAGGTATTTATATAGGTTGTACATTTACAATTGTAATTGTAATTATATATATATATATATATATATATATATATATATATATATATATATATATATATATATATATATAAAACGCTATAGCTACGCTCCAAACTTCACTGGAGACGTGAAACAAATGGAGGATGCAGTGTCACAGTATTGATCAAAATACAAATATGCAAGCTGTTGGTCAAAACGAAGGCAAAGGTTTTAGATCTCGACCCCAGTCATGTCAGTAGAGCTGCTTTCACCACCACCGAGCCTAATCCTACATGTAACTCGTTTGTATGCCTGAAATACCCTTCAAATCCACCTCGACCCTGTATGGCTCAGTGCCAGAGTGTAATTGGCTCATCTGCTACTAAGGTCTATACAGATTCCTACATTAAACAACGACTTTTCTGAGATACGTCAATAACGCAACTTTCCTACCGATGGACTGCTTGAAAATCTCAAATAGCCCGAAAATAGGCTGAATTCCTGAACATGATGGTGTAAGTAAATAATCTCTGTCTGACAAACAGGAAGGAAGTTATTGAAGCAAACCTATTTCAGACGCTCGACCGTGCTGCGCGAGATTGCCTCTGTTTATATCTGGGCCAAAATGTAATCAGTTCATCTGCAATGATTGTTCTGAAAGAAAAGAAATGATCATATATATATATATATATATATATATATATATATATATATACACAAATAAAATTGCCCAAAAGGAAGCTACATCCTGATCCCAAACAAACATAGCCAGTGGTTTTTATTATTTTTGTCAGTTTATTTTTTTTTTTCTTGTGTGCCAAACTTACCAATTTGCTAGCAGTAGAGATAACAATAAACCTTTATAACCTTTGAATAGTCAAAGTTTAGTTGAACGGCATTATGGGTATTTGTAGGTAGTACACATGTACAAACGGGTGTCTTTAATGTCAGTGGCCTCTTTTTCTCATCCCATTTTATTTGAAATGCCACACACTTCATCATCGTCCCTACTTGACTCATCTTTGTCTTTATCCCGAGGCTCAGACCGATTCCGTTAGGTGTTCGAGCTAATGGAGCTGAAGAGTACAAAATATTCCAGGCAGTAAATAGCCTGGAAATAATGAATGGGGAGGTGGTAATATAATGTATTATATAATGTATTTATCATGTATAAAAAAAAAAAAACACTCAGACAGTTATCTAATCTGATTGAAACTTCTCGGGAGTGGTGCGGAAAAACAAAAAAAACATCTGTAGGCTCATGAGAGAGGCTCATCAGAGTTGGCATAGTCCATAGTAAACTCAAATAAGCACTCTTTACAACCGCGGTAAGCAGAAAAGCACACGATTGCATTTCAGATCTTTTCTTTTTTTTTTTTTTTTTTAGCTTTTTTAAAAATTGAATAAGATTTTCTAATATAGCAGCCCGTTATATTTTTGGCATTATCATTTACGGAAGTCTGAGATCCGTTTCATTTTCTGTAACTAAAACTGAACAACACGACCATATTGGATATTCTGCAATGCACTGATCTGATGCCAAATGTGATTCTGGCAACGAGGTGCATCATACAGTGCAGTGACTACCTCCAGATGACCCAGTGACTTTTTATTACAGCTCATTCTTTTGGAAGGGAGAAAAAAAAAACACTGACCTTGTTTTTCACAGACAGCCTAAAAATCACAAGCAAAAAATAAACAAAAAAACGAGGTTTTGCGTTTATGGATTTCTGGACAAAAAAAAAAATCACAACTCATATTGTTCAAAGAAAATGGACACTGATTTTTTTTTTCTTTTTCTCTAAATAGATATATAAAACACTGCTTTTTTCAACCGCTTGTTGTCCCAGCTCATTATTCAGTTATTTACCATACAGCATGAATAATTCAACACCTCAACTGTGTGTGTCTGTGTGTATATATATATATATATATATATATATATATATATATATATATATATATATATATATATATATATAGTAGTAATGAAAAACAGAAACCCATTGATAAAGGTAACACTAGTGCTGAATTCAGACAATACTTTTCAACCTAATATTCTTCAAAACTCAGCCACCTCAAGAAACACGCCCCTGTTCCGTCTCCTATTCTTTATGCTCAGTCATGTCAATATGATAGTAGCTATAAGGGAAACGGCTGAAACTCTGGGGTATAATGTTCTTCTGATACCAAAATACCACAACTGAGAAGCTCCACAGTGTGCAACAGACACGTCATATCTCCAAAAATAGAAAGCTTCATTCTGGTTTAATTTGTTTCTCTCTCTCGCTCTCTCTCTCTCTTGCTCTTGCTCTATCTCCCAGTTCAGATAAGAGTTTGTTATGTGGGCTTGTAAAACATTTTATACATCTTACAACTCATCAGTACATATAAAAAATGTTTGGAGCTGAAAAAAATGGATATATATACACAATATATACACATACATATATGCGCACAAACACACACATGTATACATGCTATCGTGTATATACATTTTGGATGCCATCTTTACTCAATTTTACTGCAGGTTATTCACATGAAGTTGTTTATGCGTGCCTGTAGACTCTATCAAAATGATTCTTGTCCCTATGGGGAAAATAAGGCTCTTTTAAAACCGTTTTCATTAGTAATGCCCTTGGTCAGCGGTCCCCAACCCCCCAGGCCCCGGACAGGTACCGGGCCACACAGAAAGAATACATAGCTTACATTATTTCCGCTTTATTTATTATCTGATTCTGAACGATGTTTTATTTTGGAAAACTACTGGATTTTCGGTGGCGCTCAAATAGTAGAGTGCGCTTAACCCCGTGAAACCCCCCTCCCCAGGCAACAATTGGGATCAGTCGAAGGAAGAAAGATGTTCCGCCTGCCAAAAGCCCCACACCCCACCCCGGTCAACAATTGGGGACATAGCAAGCACACCGGGTTGATAGCTCCTTCATGGAGTTATGACTAATGATGCAATGAAGACCAAGATTTCTGCATGAAAATATCAGTTTTTAAGTCAATCATTTCATTTCGTCCACCACACCTTAAAGAAAATATTGTCTGACATTAAACCGGTCCATGGCACAAAAAAGGTTGGGGACCGCTGCCCTGGATATCCCTCCAATTGGAACATTGTATTGAATATATTACATTGTACTGGAAAATAAAATGAGATGTTAAATGCTTGAAGCCTGGGTATAAATAATTATTATATCGTTTCAATGCTCCAGTTGGTGTATTTTGCCACACTGGCTAGCAGGATTGTGTGTTAGTATGTAGTATATATATGTATATATATATATATATATATATATATATATATATATATATATATATATATATATATATATATATATATATATATATATATACATTTTTCTTTTTTTTTTTTTACTGTGATGCTTATAAAATGTTAAAAAATTATACATTTGTTGAGTCCAACAGTCGATACAGTTGTATATTATATTAAATAATAATCCTTTCTGCTGTATTTTTGTATCAGTGCTGAGAAAGCTTATTAACTTGGTTGAAAGCACCCTGTTAAAGTTAATGTAAAAGGCCCATTAATTTGTTTTTCACTAATACTTTCACCCTCGTGACTTTTTAATCATTGTCTTCTACTTTAACCAAACCTGTTTTTTTCCCCACTCATCTGTATAATTTCTGGCTTGCTGCTTATTGATTTGCTTTTGATCATTCTTCTTCTGTCTTTTTTAACTGACCCATATATTTTCTTTTTTATTTCTGCATTCCTTGGCTCTTTCCATCCCTGCTCCCCTCCCTCCCTCCCTCCCAATTTTTACTCCTCTTTTCCTTTTCATTTCCCTCTCCCCGTTTCCGTCCATCGCTTTGAAACCCTCTTCCTCTTCCAGCTGGGTTTGTGAAGTCGCCCATGTCTGAGACAAAGCTCACGGGAGACACCTTTGAGCTGTACTGTGATGTGGTTGGTAACCCCACGCCGGAGATCCAGTGGTGGTACGCCGAGATAAACCGCGCCGACTCCTTCAAGCAGCTTTGGGACGGTGCCCGGAAGCGGCGCGTCTCCATCAACACGGCCTACGGCACCAACGGCGTGAGCGTGCTGGGGGTTACGCGCCTCACTCTCGAGGACTCTGGGACCTACGAGTGCCGGGCCAGTAACGACCCGCGCCGCAACGACCTGCGCCAAAACCCGGCCATCACCTGGATCCGAGCTCAGGCCACCATTTCCGTGTTGCAGAGTGAGTGGTATCCTTGTGCTGTAGTGGATAGATTGCGCAACTGTAGCTGTAGTAGCTGTAGATACAACTTCACCCATATCCCTTGTGTCATCAAAATGGCCACCAGGCAAAAAACATAGAAATGCAACTTTAATGTGTCTTATAATTTGGTTATTTTCTAATGTTCAAGTTAGATGTATTAAAATATCCAGGCCTTTTCTTAATTCTGCTTTTGTTACTCTTACAATAGATTGTGATGATTATTGCCATGACAAATTCCCCCACTTCTAGATTTCTTTCTGGGATGCTTATGTTATGTAATATCTATTGCAGTCCGTAAGTTACAGGAGTATCTCTGTCTCCAGTTGACTCAAATGTCTATCTTGCCTTCCTTTAGTCAAAATGTAAGGATTCACTTAAATTTCCCCTCTACCCTTCCTGAACCCCCTTGAACCTTTCGTTGTGGATGACCACAAACCCAGACAAATCCCACAGTCTCCGTCTTCTTCCTCATGCCACCCTGCCTCACCTTACAAGCAGTCCATCCTGCCTGTTCCCGTGTCGCTTGCCTTGTCTAGTGATTTTTAACATGATTTGTTTTTTTGTCATTTAACCAATGGATTTATGTTTCGCTCATTTGGATCTTGATGCCAGGATTCTTTCAGATAATTTATTTATTTATTTACTTATTTATTTCATTTTCCTGAATCTTGGTTTCAATATTCTTTAGGATTGCGATTGCATCGAATATTTGATTTACTTCAAAGCCTGACATTATGTGACCTGTCTTTAATATGTAGGTCTTTGAAGTCTTAACATGTTTCATTGTGCATTATGAGTGTGGGGAGTGGATTTGGGTGAGGGGGAGTGGGCAGTAAAAGTAGACGCAAGGAAGAGACGGATATTTTCCATGCAGCAAGTGTTTCCAAATCTCAACGCCTTTCAATCGGCTGATCTGCCTTGCGCCTTCTTTGCCGTATTTTGTGTTCGCCTACGAATCAGTAATGACATTATATCTAAATCTATGAGTATCAAGCTGGTGCGATGAATTGGTTAATGGCTCGACCCAGCGTGACCCCCAGTGCCGTGGAAAACGCCGGCCAAGTTCGGCTTTTGTCTGAACTACGCTGCACTACGGGGAGCTTGAAATTAGGAGCCCTTGTTCTTGGCTTCTCCCCTCTCACGACAGCTACTACTGTGAAATCTTGAGAGACTTTCTTAATAATGCAGTCGGAGCAGTGCACAAGTCCCATCACGCTGTCTCTACGCTAACAAGAACTTCGAGTCCGAGCACCATTTCCAAATGATCTATATATAGCATGAATTTGGGTGTATCTTAAATGTGCTTCATAAACATAAGGAATTGGAATCATATTCTGTCATTACTGAGCGTCAATGTTTTCATATTATATACATGTGATAAAGCATTATCACATGTATATAACAGGCTATACATGCTGGAATCGTACGGAATAGAATGTATAGTTTGTTCATGGGATGGCCTCAAAGTACATTCTGGTCATTTTCTAGTATGAGTGTGAGAACCTACTGTAGTGAACATGCTGTCCAAATTAACCGATTTTTCCTAACCCCGCCCCCCCCCCACCCCCCTTACTCACATAAATGGCCTTCAGAAATCACGATTACGTGCTGTTTTGAATGAGCCTGTACTGATTTATCGACGTCAAATAAACGTGTCTACTGAGATTCACAGTGGATTCGCAGAGGAAGCGAGGGGGAAAAAAAGAAAGAAGCATCTCAGGGAAGTAACAGGATCAAAATTATCGATTTACCATCGTCTCTTTCTCAGAGCAGGTGTCCTAGAAATGACCTTGCAAAAGTAGCTGCAGGATCTCATCAGCCTATTGCTATCGAATCGAGTAATCTGGTGTGTGTGTTTTTTTTTCTTTTTGCATGCATGCATACGTAGGCTGATGGCTTGTGCTTGGTTGCACAGTCTGAGAGAGAAGTAGGTGTTTTGATGCGGCCCAGGAGGGATGGAGGAAGAGCAAATGCGACTAAGCAAGATCGAGAGAGCGAGACAGAGCGATGCATATACACTGAGACATTGATTCCCTGCTGCTATTGGGCATGCCAAACTCCAGAAGAAGGTGTTAGGATCGCTAATTGGAGTCACTCCTAATCCCCTCCCCTTTTTCTCCAGAGCAAAACCGATCAAGGAGGCTTAGCATACAAGCGAAGAAATTACGTCTCCCTCGCTCTCTCTCTCTCTGTACCCTACTTCCTCCATCCTCCTTTGTCTTCCAACTGGGTATTCTGGTTGCTATGGAAAGGCCGTATGGAATTACGAGGGAGGAGCTCAACCCGTTCATGGGCACAGACCAAAAGTACTGGCATCAGCTTACTGAAGTGTCAACCGAGTGTGTATTTCAAAGCGAGTGCGAAAACCAAAAAAAAACAAAAAAACCCAGTAATATTGGATCGCAATGTCAATTGGCCACATTTCCACCAGGATCACAAGTTACATACCTGCGTTATGGGTTATGACTGCAGTATTAATTCTTAGGTTGTTCTTGCATGCTAATTTTCAGGGTTCTTTTTTCTTTTCTCCTTGTTAAATGCCTGAAGGTAAGTAACAAATAATGAAACAATAAATCTCTGTGAATGCAGTGCAAATTGTGTTGGCTTTGAAGAAAAAAAAAAAAAAAAAAAAAAAAAAAACCCTGGAGGTAATTTTTTTTCCATTCTTTGGTTAAAAAAAAAAAACTTGATGCATCAAAGTCTTGATTAAATGCTCTGATATCGCTCCTTTACTCAATTAGCTGCATTGGTCGTTTTTATCCGTTGCACTTTCTAGCTCTCGCCAAGATCACAGACAGCTGCTACAAAAAAATAATAAAGAAAAATAAAATAAAAGAAGATTCCCAACTGGCCCTGATGGTCGTCTCTCACCTCCGCCTCTCTTTGTTATAACGCCGAGTTCTGATTCTATTTCAGAGCCGAAGATCAATGCTTCTGATCAGGAAGTTTTGCCGGCTAAAAAGCCGCAGGAAGACAATCCTCCTGTTACCTTACAGTGTAACCTGACCAACGCTCACACAGCCCACCGGGAAAGCTTCTGGATGAAGAACGGACAAGAAATCCCCAACACAAGAAAAGGACTGAAAAACACAGAGATAACGTGAGTTTGCGTCAAAAGCATTTAAATAACGTTTTTTTCTGTCGACCTGTCAAAAATCACGTGACTGGAAATTTCATGGTATGCTAACACATCTGTACTTGTATATATGCACAAAAATGGATCCTACATTAGCATAACTAACATTGCATTTTAACACTTTCACAAACAATAAAGTGGATGAATCAGGCATTGAAACAATCAAATCAAAATCATCATGCCTACAGCAGTGAGTCATGTACAGTATCTGCTACTCCAGTTTGTTTATTCATGAACCATCGTGACTTTGTGTAACAGGCCGTGGGAGAAGAAGCACTAACCTATGAACTCACTTTATTAAGTATGAATTGGGGAATCTAGACTGTATCGACAAATCTATTGAGACTTTTCCGGCCGTATGCGGTTCTTTCCTAAAGTGTTACCGCGAAATTAACGGCACCCAGTTGTCCGATTTTTTTCCCCTTTCACTTGAGACCGTCTTCTAGTATGTGTACTGGATCTTCACAAAGTGAGCTGCATGAAGATAAGATCTGGAGTGGCCTACTGTAGATCTTTGACTAAGAAAAATATAAAGTACATCACTTTGTGTTATGATTGTTTACACAATACGGACAAAAATACTGGGATGCCTAACTTTTCTTGCCATATGTGGTTCTTCCTTAAACTGTTCTGTAGGATGTGTCATATGTCATATGTATTTTACAGCACAGAAAAAAATCCATTTTCATATTCCAACGATCATTATCAGCCATGATACAGTGTCCTTAGAGTTCAAAGGGCCTTACTCGAGTGGCAGCTTGTCGATACCAGGGTTTTAACCCCTTGTTTTCTGTTCAGTAACGCAGAACCTTAACGACTGTGTTTCCACCTCCACAAACACACTCCAAAAGTGTGGAACATCTTCCCAAAAGAGTGGAGGTTCTTCTAATAGTAAATAATGTCTAAAATTGGGATTGCATGTTCAGAAAGCACCGAGGCATCAGGTGTCCACACTTTTTTATGCCTAAAATCCCCATGTCTGGTGCAGGTGTTACAGCACAGATAGCATATTATTACTGGTCAAAAGGTCAAGAACCATGAACTAGGAAATTTTAATTAAAACTTAAGTAATGCTACAATACAAATAATAAGGGTTTGCAAAAACATCGTGACAACAGCATATGGGTAGACATACAAATCAGAAAAGAGCACAGAACAGGTTAACACAATCAGACAGCAAATTCCAGTAGTGTATATCAACCTGTATGCACAATGAAGCTTAGCAGGGTTGAACACCAGTTAGTACCTGGATGGACGACCTCCTGCTAAAACTAGGTTGCTGCTGGAAGAGGTGGCCAGTACGGCGTACTTGTCATACTGTCAAAAAAAAGCACTGTCTTTCGGATGAGACATTAAACCGAGGCTCTCTGTGGTCATTAAACTTCCCAGGATGTCAAGAGTAGAGGCGTGTCCTGGCCCGTTGGCCTCTGACCATCACTGCCTCCTAACCATCCACCATATCTACTGATTGGCTTCATCATTATGTCTCCTCTCCACCAGTAAGTTGGTGTGTGGTGAGAGTCCAGGTGGATGCTGCACACCAGGTGGTTGAGGAGACCCCCCTCCCATTATGTTAAGTGCTTTGAGTGTCCAGAAAAGTGCTTGTTATATATTGTTATATTATTATTATACCAATAACAAACAAGCACGGACTACAAGAAGGGAAAAGAAGGTGCATGGCGAACTGGGAACCATGTGGCACAGCCAGTCACATGCGTTTATGAAATGCAAGTATGTAATTGCATTGGAATAAGAAAGGAAGGAGATTTAATCTAGGATGATTTTAGTGACGTGAGAACATGACTTATTCAAAAACTTGAAACACCCGAACAGATGTTTCTCAGTTGTTTCATCTGTACAGTGTGCTAGACAGAAGTATTAAATGTCTTACATATAGCTGTGATCCAAACATTCAACAAGGTAAATGTTGTAACCATTTAGTGAGAGTTTTAGGAACAGGAAGCGGGATGAACACATTTTATTTTTATATCATGGTGCACTCTAAAGGGTTCTTCAGTTTCTCAATATGTACCTCTAAGGGAATCCGTGCACAGAACTATTAAGCATTTACACTCTCGCTCCCTCTCTCTCTCTCTCTCTCTCTCTCTCTCTATATATATATATATATATACACACACACACACACACAAACACACATATACCCACACACCCTTCTTTCTGACTGCACACATGCATGTTGCCGACTTGGGGGAATATTATTTCCAAAAAGAATGTTTCCAAAAATATATTACTGTGATGTAATAATCCTAATGAGGGTTTTACCTGGGAGAAAATAGCAACTGCCAGTGTTGCAAGAACCTTTACAGCAAAGCACGATAAAAATGAAAATATCCTGTCAAATTGCATGGATGCAATTTTCTATTGACAGTCATGCCTGGAGCAGGCGGCATCATGCCAACAGAAATTCCACCGAGGCATCGGCTTTGATTCTGCTGCAGCACTCCGTGTGTGGTACTGTGGCAAAAAAAAAAAAAAAAAAAAAAAAACCCAAAAAAAAACAACTTGAACTTATTTCTGTTGGAGGCAGACTTTTCTCTTTTGGTCCACTCGTTGCTGTTAAATATAGTCAAAGCTAAGCTGACGCGTTTTTAATGCCTTTGCAAAGACATAATGGTTCCACTTAAGGGGATTGTTTCCTTGCCAATGTATATTACATTAAAACATAACATTAATTATCCTTTTTTTTGTTCGTTTTTTTTTATTTTTTATTTGCAATAGACTAAACAAACCAAGGGCGGAAGACTCTGGAGAGTACATGTGCGTGTACACTTTTGAAAAGGCCCCCAATGCCAATGCGTCCATTGAAGTCAAAGGTAAGATATTTATATAAATTCTTATGGTATTGTATGTACAGTACCTGCTTACTAATATTGGTACCTGTGGTAAATATGAACAAAGAAGACTGAGGAAATTGTCTTTACAAGACAGAACTATTCAAAAAGGAAAATCTCCAATATCCAAGTGCAAATATTGTTTAAATACATCAGGGTTTAAATACTCGGGTGTTTTAAGTCAAACCGGGACTTTAGCATTTGCCTCTGGAGTGGAAGATCGCAAGTACAAATCCCACCACTAACAAGCTGCCATTAGTGGGACCTTGAGCAAGGCCCTTAACCCTTCATTCATTCATTCATTCATCTTCTACCGCTTTATCCGATCTTCTCTCGGGTCACGGGGAGACTGTGCCTATCTCAGGAGTCTATGGGCATTAAGGCAGGATACACCCTGGATGGAATGCCAACCCATCGCAGGGCACACACTCACATGCACACACACATTCATACACAAGGGACAATTTTCCAAGGTGCCAATCAACCTACCGTGCATGTTTTTGGACGGGAGAAAACCGGAGAACCCGGAGAAAAAACCCCTTGAGGCCCTTAACCCTTAATAAATGTACATTTATTTTTCAACACATACCCCTGCTACATATACATACTTATCCCAGTGTTTAACTAACACCTGGAATGATTCGGCAGGAGACGATTTATCAACCTGCTTCATACCCCTCGTACAGTCAAAGAGGTGCCAGTATTTTTCTATTATTCATTCTGTACTCCGTAAGCCAAATCTATAGGGTGATTTTTGTCTGCACTTTTGAGAGTCACCAAATTCTATTTGTCTGTGTGTGTCAACACATTACTCCTGATTCTGTAGGATGTAACTTTTCAGCAACATCTTCATATCCAGCAGACTACAGTATGTTGCAAACGAAACAATAAAGACCATTTTTTGCAGCCCTCTTTACTTATATTTCCCACGGGTCCTTATATTAATGGAGGGCACTGTTCTGCTGTAATCGAATGCTGTTTAAGTTCAATTGGGTCTCAAAAATGTAATTCCTAACACATTATCACCTTATAGACGTTCCATATAAATCATAAGGGTTTCTCTCAAGAGTCAGCGTGTTCTACTAGTCAGAGTAAAAGGCTTAGACTATTGAATATGTTTTTGATGCTCATTATTACACATTATAAGGGTTTCTGAAGACTGGTCATGAGTATAGAAGAATAGTATGTATGTTTTTTCTTGAGCATCACACTCCACATTAAATCCCAACTGCCTCTAGGATTCCCTCCACTCTTCAGGGAAGGTTACATTTTGGAGTTTGCTTGTGGACAGTCAATGGTTCACTGGGTTGAGATCAGGGCCAATCAGGATCTTCCGTAACAAACCGCGGGAAAGCATTTCTTCAATGCCTCTTGTTTTGCGCGCAGCAACGGGTTTGGATCTTCTAGTTTAAGTGAATGCAAAATTCAGGTTTGTGGTTCCTTTTGGCAGGAAAGGTCAGGTGTCCCAGTCGCTTCTATAAGTCAGAACAGGAACAGTTGTTTTATGCTTTATTTATCAATCATACGCACTACTTCATGAATGATCTCTAACGAATAGTGAAACGTTAGCATTATGAAATGCCCGCGGTGTAAAACCATGCTGTCGTGTTTCAGTACAAAGACAACGGCGTCGAAAAAACACCCACAGATAGGAATCTTTCATTATGGCAGCACATCATGGCTTCCTGACATGGTCCAATAGTGCAAGATAATTCAGTGCTCCATGCTCACAAATAACCGCATTGTGTCAGACAGTGACAGCGTCATAAAACACAAAACATGAAAACCATTGGATACAGTATACAGATTTCTACTGTAAATCAGCTCCATAACTCAAAGTGTGTGTGTGTGGGGGACGACCCAAACGAGAAGCTCTTCGGAGCTGCGATAAATCGCACAGGGAAAAGATAAATAAATAAATAAAAGCAGTGGCTGGGAGTGAAATAGTGCAGACACTGAGAGATCAAGTCTCATTAGTTTCCTCCACAGAACACATGAAAAGAGGCCTCTGGACAATGCCTGTCATTCACCGACAAGAGCGCTTGTTATAGCTCGAGATTCACAATGACACAAAGAGGCAAAAATTACTAGGGGAATTTATATTTCACTAGTTCAAGAAGTTTGTCATATCTATGAATAAGAGCGATCATTTTTTATAAAAATTCCTGTCATGTTTTTTTGTCTTTTTTTTTTATCATCTCTCGTACCATTTTATAAATCGGCAATTTTGGGCGTCACGAATTTGAATTGTGTAACACGAATTGGGGGTAAAAATGAAACCCCACAAACCACAATTCAAGTCGAGCGTTAACTCCACGAGACCCCCCTGCTGCTTTCCGGCCGCCGCTCAGACAGGAAGGAAATCACCCCCTGTAGCCACGGAGCCGTGAAACACTCCTCACTTAAGCCAATTTGTTTTGACACCGCCGTCGTGTGCACTGAGCATGCCCGGACTGTTCTGGCAGGCCTGGTTTAAACGTTGCTTGGTTGCATAATGCGATGATGCAGTTGTCCACTCAGCTCTGACTTTCCCACTCTCAGCCTGTCATGTGACGGGACAGATGCACCGCAACGTGCGTCGCATTCCTTAGTCCATTTTCGAAGCTACGCGTTTTGGCTAAAGCGTACTTAAAAAAAAATAAATACATTCAATATTATATATAATATTAAATAATAATCAATGTGCAAATTCACTTGTTTGAATCAGAGCTACACAACATTATATTTACGTGTTATTGTATGTACAAAACCTAATGACTACATTTTTAATTTATTTATTTGACACACTTTATTGATCCTGTGAGTGGAAATTCTTTATTACTTCGCATATCCCGGCTTGTTTGGAATCTGGAGTCAGAGTGCAGGGTCAGCCATGGTACGGCACCCCTGGAGCACAGAAGATTAAGGGCCCAAGGGTGCAGCTTGGGGATACCGGGGCTCGAACCCCCCCGACCTTCCGATCAGTATATCGCTGAGATACACCCCTCCCCCTTAAAAACAAAAATGGAATGTTCCATATCCAAAAAGGTTGTTTGTGTTAAATTGTTTACTATGAATAGTGCGCACTGTAGTGAGATTTGTGAATCCTAAGACTTGTAAAGAAGCACATATGGCTAGAAAAGTCAGGCATCCCAATTCTTTTGTCCTTAGACTGTAGGTGCTTATGGGTCTAAGTTTAGAACCTGCCAGAAGGTCCTGCGAGCTTTTCAGAGTTTACCTACTTAATTGAGATCGTTACGCATTATCAAAAGGCGTGTCGCAGAATCACCGCACGGTATTCAAATCAATTAGCTACGGCACAATTTGCTGTACTTCCCGTTAAATCATTTCCTGTAGGGGTGGGGGGAAAAAAATCCTCTATTGTGGGATATACGCAAGAGCGATCACTATACCACAATTAAGGGTGAGGCCGCGATCGTAGCCAAAAAAAAGCGCTTGAGATAGGAAATGCAGGAAGGTGAGCTGTGCTCCTTTCTATCTCGCGCTCCACCCCCAGGCTCTCATGTCCTTGGCACCTCTCTCTCCAGCTCTCAGCTCGGAGGGAACAGATGGAGGCTTGTGTGCTGGGGTGGGATTAAGGCCTGAATCCAGTCCCAGCCGCTTCTAATGGCAAGAGTTTATTGTTCACAATGATAATCTGCTCCTACGTGCATTTTGGGCTGACAGTAAGGGGGGGGGGACATTTCTTAAAAGCATTCCGGCATAATTCGATTCGGTGCGCGCCGTGGAACGCCGTCGTGGTTTTTGCGAGTCGTTTGTCTTTCTCTTAATTGTACGAATTAAGCGGCGAGGCTAATTAAAAACACGCTTTCGCGTAATGTCGTGAAATTCGTCCATATGGCTCGTTCCAGGAAAAAAAAAAGAAAGGGAAAAAAAAAAAGTGTTGCTGATACTCTATTCATCATAAATTCATTGTCAGCTTGAGTGTGCACTTGTGCCAACAGGATGTTTACTCATTTCCTTTTGGTATAGGTTACAACTCGACAAAGGGGATATGCAAATGACCCTTCTCTACAAATTCGCTGCGTCGTATCCGTTTTGTTACCTATCGCTTCCGATCAGTGATCACAAGAGTAAAGGCGCACTTCCATTAAAGATCAGGGGTTTGGATGCGGGCCAGAATGACATTGAACAGCAGTGAAAGTCCTATCTGTTTAGAGACGAGGCGATTTACTCCCTGTCAGGGGAGAAGCGTGTGAGGATAATGCCCAACTAAGCTCCTACACCAACCCCCCCCCTTTCCCCCCCTCCTCCTCCTCCTCCTCCTCCTCCTCCCCTTCAGCACACACACACACACACAATCCTCAGATGGCACGTGTGCACCATAATTAGAGAGCAGTGATGTCGACTGTGTCCCAGGCCACGCCTGTGCCGCCTTCCATGTTCGCGGCAATAAACACCCGCTCCAGGTCTCTTCCTGATCCTGCTTAATTGTATGGAAGGAATTACCGTAATTTTAAGGATTAGCCAAAAAAAAAAAAACACGCATGACCACGGCAGAGCGGCGTTTCTGACTTGTACTCGATGGCCGCAATGGCAGACTCAACAGATTTTAAGCATCAGGAGTTTCTAATGCATAACCAGGCATCTACTGAGAAGCTGATGACTCAGCGGATCGGCTTGAAATGGTTCGCGGAGGAAGAAGGAGGAGGGGGGGAGGGGTTTTTTTTTGCTTTTGTTGTTTTGTAATTAAAAACACCCAACTGGTCTGAGCATTTCCCCGAGTCAGGATTACAATTCAGTCATGCATGCTGGTTTACCACTGTAACTATTACCTGACAAACTTTAACGCGTATATATCTATATACGCGCAACATTTTGACAGACATCACACAGCCTTTCTTTGTGTATTATTTTAACATGTCGTGTCATTTCTTTTCCACTCAGCGGCTCCTGAAATCACCGGTCACAAGCGAAGCGAGAACAAAAAAGAAGGAGAGAGCGCTCTCTTGTACTGCAAGTCTGTGGGATACCCACATCCCATCTGGAGATGGCAGAAGAAAGTCGGCCAGGGATCATACGTAGTACGTAGCATGTTGTTCCCTCCTACTGGTTCTGACATAGAATGAGCAAAGGCTGCGGCCCTTAATTGTAATTGTGGCAAAAATTTTAAATGCTTATTATTGACGATATAGATTGTATACAATTGTACTGTAATACACACATGTATACAAATGTATATATCTAACATGATCTTAGCTAAAAAGGTGTAAGGGGGGGGTGTTTATTCTGTACCCTCAAGCTTCTCTATACCCGAAGGTTATTGTGGAATTGATTGCATGCACAAATGAATACGCTCATAAACCACACCCTACTGTTCAGTCTTACGCGAGTGTCTTGGATCGACAAACTATAGAATCCAATTCCTTTTTCTTAGTGGTTAAGGAATTGGATTGTGGATTTTAAGGTCGTGAGGTCAAATCCCAGCCACACCAAACCGCCACTCTCGTGCCCTTGTGCGAGGCTTTAAATCCGGCGATCCCCAGTTCTATGAATGAGATTTTCCGAACGCAAAATATCCATGATGTATTTTGCCAGTTATTCTTAATAAACCTGCAACTCGCTTGCTGTTTCCGCATTCCGTCTAACCCGTTGCATACGCACACAGTAAATTGGAATGAGATTCCGAGGCTACATCTACGCTAATCCGGATACATTTGGAAACACTTACAACGGCTCCCCCATCCGCACTTTCATTGTCAATCATTTCCCAAACGTTTATCCACACTAAAACACCCGAAAATGTTGGACGAAATGAATACGCTTCTCTGAAACATTGCAGCAGAGACTAAAATGCATCATTTAGATAAAGTTTTGCCAAGCCTCCGTTCTCGATGGCTCCAGTTGTTGATTACAGTCTGTAACAGTTTTGAACATCCTAAAGCGTCAAACAAATCCTCAATAGTGATCAGGCAGAGAGGAATGCATTTCCTTTACTTTGTGAAATTGTCTCACTTAATCAAGTCAAACCAGTCTTCACACGTTGGCAGAACAGGCTCCTGTTCATATGGTGAGGGAGTACGGCTACTCAAACCAAGTGGCGGAACAGAATTGCTTTGGGTCGGCAAACATTCATGTATTCACATCCAGAGAAATGCTGACGGCGTAGACAAACAGACCCTGACCTATGGCCCAGGGGCCAAATGCAGCCCGCCCTCACATTTGAAAGGCCGGACTAAACAAAACCAGGGACATATTTTGAAAATTTTTAATATTTGTAATTAATAATTATGCTTGGCTTTCATATTAAAATTTCTCTTAGATACTAATAGAGGGTGACGCACCCACAGTAGATTGCTGTAACTATCCTCAAAAAGTCATACCGATAGTAGAGATTGCTATATTCGATGTATTTTTTAAATAATCTATTAATTATATGATTATATTTACTTGTAAATATATGCATTTCCTTTAGTACAGTTTCATAAATCAGTAATGTTGTTGTTGTTTTTTTTTGTCTGTTCAGCACTGTTTTACATGAAGTGTTATGTTTATTTGTTTATTTTTTATTTACCCAGTATTGAATCTGTATATATAATCCGTTATCAACAAGTACGATTCAACTTATCCGTTCGTATCGGTAAAATCCATGGTCAAATTACTGATACCGATCACCTCTAGTAATTAACATTTATTAATTTGATTCGATCCACCAACCAACTTTTCGCAGATGCATAAATACATGCAATCTAGCATAAATAGACGGAATAAATACATTTAAAATCCTAATTAAATCTCAACAATAAGAGTCACTGCCCATGTCATTTTCTTTTACAGACTGGCTCTCGTTTAAAATAAATTGTGTAGACCTCTCAAAATAAAGCTTGGGGACGCCTGCTTTAGACTATTTTAATCTCTTACTGCATTTCTCAAGGACAGCAGATCTCTTGCGTTTCCTCTAGTGGAGCTGATCGTCCTCAAATTAAAGAGGTTGCGTTAAGACGGCGAGCCTCTCGCTACAACGTCCCCGTGGCTGCTGATTGAATCCTAATAGATAGCAGAGATAAAGACTTAGCGTGGCAGGAGTCCAGGTGGATCATCCCCGTTCGGAACTGACATACCTGGAACGGAGAACCTCGGGTCTAAAGGCTCGACGGTGCCACTGCCGCTGCTCGCTTCTATGTGGTGAACGTTTGAGAAATAGTGGTAGGGGTCGATATCTTGCTGCAAACTTGCTTTTCTTGTAGGCTTTGATGGCGTTTTGCCAGAGGCTCAGCATCTATAAGGGCGATGTGTCATCTAAGCTGTGCTGACTGACCCCTTATAACTTAGTGCTTGAGGGACAGTTTCCTATTTGATCTTCTAAAGTCAGTGGACATAAAAAAAAAAAAGTTTCTAAGTAGTATTTCTCATTTCTTAGCCTCAGCAAATCATGTGGGGATCTCCGTTCCTCCATGGGATATCAGTAACAGGCATTAGCACAGAAGCCTCATGGGCTTTCCTTCCATATCACTTGGACATTGTGGCTCCTTTCAACAATGCAACATTTTTCTTTTCACATCTGGGCCATTTTGTCAGCTGGATCTTTTAGACTTGTATAAAGCACACAAATTGGATCAGGCAGACATTAGGACATTTCTCTTCCTCCTTGGCTGCGGCGGTGCAGGGTGTAAATATATGCCTCATACTATCGATGTGATCCTGAGTGGCTTGTCGAACAGGGACTGTTAAGCTATGCATTTAGCAACTGTTCCTTACAGTAGAGGAGTGAAATATATCTGTACAGCTGTAGCCACACCTCACTGGCAAGTAATGGCTAAACGGGAAGATGACAAAGGGTATACGTCTTCACCGAGACACAAAGGAATAGAATACAGTTGTATCTGTGGTATACGCTATACCCTTCTTTTGGGTAAAAACGTACTGTGTTGTAGCGATGACCCAAAGTAACTTAGAACATTGAAATATAGCCTAGAATTACCCAGAAGTCTTGGTTATCAGTATGGGGTACTATACATTCATTCATTCATTCATCTTCTACCATTATATCCGATCTTCCCTCAGGTCACGGGGAGTCTGTGTCTATCTCAGGCGTCTTTGGGCATTAAGGCAGGATACACCCTGAATGGAATGCCAACCCATCACAGGACACACACATTCACATCCACACACACATTCATACACTAGGGACAATTTTGCCAAGGTGCCAATCAACCTACCGTGCATGTTTTTGGACCGGAAGAAACCCAGAGAAAACCCCCCTGAGGCACGGGGAGAACATGCAAACTCCACACACACACATGGCCGAGAATGGAATCGAACCCAGACCCTGGCCGTTGTGACCGTTTTTTAAAATTAACAGCAAGTTAGAACAAAGAGCAAACATGACATTCTGCATGAAACTGGTCGAATTTGCCACAGAGACGTTTGACACATTGTACGACAATGCTGCGATGAGTTGTTGGAGGTGTTTTGAGTGGTGTTTTTGAGTGGGGAAGAACATCACTGGAAGAGCACGAGAAATACAGAAAGACCTTTCGATGAGTTCGGCCCTCGAAAATGTTCACCGCCTCAGTGGAATTTTTTTCTTCGCATATCCCAGCTTGTTTAGGAAGCCGGTGTCAGAACACATGATACGGCACCCCTGGAGGGTTAAGGGACTTGCTCAAGAAACCAAGGGTGGTAGCTTTGTGATACCGGGGCTCAAGCCCGACTTTCCGATCAGCAGCCCAGCGCCTTAAACCACTGAGGTACACCCTCTGATGGTAGTCTCTGGTCAGAGGGACGGATTACACCGAATTTCAGCTCAAAGCACGCCGTAGACGTCGTCGA
This sequence comes from Kryptopterus vitreolus, assembly GCA_030449085.1. NCBI lineage: Eukaryota > Metazoa > Chordata > Actinopteri > Siluriformes > Siluridae > Kryptopterus > Kryptopterus vitreolus. Next base: position 17,525,737 of record JACRUU010000027.1, on the reverse strand, counting down.
TTACGCAGATCCAGTGCGGATCACAGAAGGTGCTTGACATGCTTTGAAAAAGAAAACATCGAGGACAAATCCCAGAAGTGTTGAAAATGCTGGAAGCACTGTTTTGCTGTGTAGGTGGTAGTGTATAAATGTAGATAAAACCGTATGAAATACTTTCTCGTAAAAAGAGTTGGTCTCGAAACTTCGTAATACCGATAGTATGCATATGGCAGAGGGCTGTGGACAAGCGCCGGTTTGGCATGCAGGAGAGAGAAACGGGAGACAGAAAATTGCTTGAATTGGGTGTTGAAATCCCCCAAAACGGAAAAATAAATACATGTTCTAACACCGAGACAACTGCAGTCTGGCGAGAGTAATCCATTCTGACAGCGTCGCAACATATTGTACGGTATATCCGCTGCTAAACGTGTAAAATGGATATATGCTTACAATTTTTCTTTTTTCGTCTCTGGGACTACCTGTATTATGACCTGTTCGTTTCTTTCCTCTTTGTAGGACATTGACAACAGCACTGGACGCTTCTTCGTCGTGAACAAAGACAATTACACGGAACTGAACGTTATAAATCTTGACATTAGCACAGACCCCGGCGAGTACGTCTGCAGTGCCTCGAACGTCATCGGGACTAAGGAATCAACGTCCATTCTGCGAGTGCGCAGTCACCTGGCCCCGCTCTGGCCTTTCCTTGGTGTGTTGGCAGAAATCCTCATCCTGGTGGTCATCATTGTGGTTTATGAGAAACGCAAGAGGCCAGACGATGTGGCAGAGGGTAAGCTATAGAGCAATTTTTGCTCAAACCTACCACATTATACATGATGCATATTTAATGCGTTTATATTCCTGCTTTTCTGATATACATGATTCTGTAACTTGTATGTCCTTTTACCTCACGAGGATCCTCGGAGCAGGAATTCCTTCGGCTCTAATAACCCAATTAGTTTTAATGACTTCAACGGCCTAAGTGTGCCTTATTGGAGTGTTTACAAGTTTGCGATTGATGCTGTTACGCGGATATTGTCAGTAACGAGTGTTTATTGTGCGTTTCTGCCGACAGATTCAGACTCCTAACGCTTTGGGAACCTTTTTTAATTATGAAAAGTACTTAAATGCTTGAGATCATTAGTATCAATTTCATCAACACTCATCTTCGCGAAATACGACCTTGCGCTGTGTATCATCTCCGAGAGGCTTTCGTAACTCGGTAGCCACTAATCCCTTTCGAACAGATCAGTGAACACACAGGAAGAAGGGGCAATAAAAAAAATAAAACACATAAATAATCTCTATAACAGAGGACAGAGTGTGTATGATTCAGTGCCTCAATCATAGGACTGCATCCAAAAGCCAGGAGTCAGGCACAGATGCATGGTAATTTGACCTTTGCAGCTACACATTAGGGCATCTCTGAGCCAGCGGTGGGTTGTAGTTACCCTTTCAATGTAGCGGAGTCATATAATAACAGATGGGTTTATAAGCTGTTAATAATAGTAGTACATTATCCATGGCAGTATTCATTAAAACATTTTCATCTGACATCGTATGCCGAATTATTGACATTATGCAAATGGTTATAATATGAACATGTATAATGAATGAGCCATGCTATGAGTGATACTTTGACCTTGAGATGCCTCGAATCAATTTTACATGCTCATTAATATTTGTTAGGTCAGGTGAGGTTCGAATTGAGAAAATCAGATCGATTTCACTTTCTAAATGTACTGTATATTTAAGGTCATGACCTTGTTGGAATATTAGTCTATGCCCATGTGTCAGTCACCTGACATACTGGCTGAGAAAATAGCTTTTACATCTTAACCACATGAACCACTAACTGCAAATCTGCCCCTAAATCATCAATGAGCCACATTTGGAATATGTACAATGGGTTTGGGGCTTTTCCCTGGATGCGGTCCTACTTTTGCACCAAACATGCCGATGGTGTTTAAAGTTAGATTTCGGGTCTTGGCTGCTTTTCTCAGAAAGCTTCCTTTGTCGCAATCCTTTCAAATACTTGTTCTGGGATGTTGTTGAATTTTTCCCCATCCCCAACAACCAACAAATTGGAAAAGTGCGGTCTTTGGCGCACGCTTTGCTTTTCTCACCATCTCTTCACTTTAGTATTAATGTGTAATCTATTTAAAGCCTGACTGGGATTTTATTTTATGAGAAAATGATGCCTTATTCAAATAAAACAGTTGACCTGATTAAAACTGAAAAGAAAAGAAAAAAACTATACATAAGGTGACAAATCTCACTTTATATGTGCAGTCAAGTTCCGTCACATCAAATTAGCACGTTCCTGTAACCCAAATCAACTCTATTTAAAATAATTCTTCGCACTGTTGCACCTACTAAAACACAAATGCAGAAGCTGTATTTTTTTTTTAATACAGTATAGTGGTAGTAAGTTAACAAATGATTCTGGGATAAACTTAGTTCTTTTCTCTTCTACCTTAAGGATCATGGATATTATATATAGATATATATATATATATATATATATATATATATATATATATATATATATATAGACTTTCCATGTACATCTTCAGTATGTGATTCGACGTCTAGGCAGTGAATTACACCAATGATTTGACAATTATTCCAATTAGGGCTATAAAAATTTCTTGAGTAACTGGATTACAAAAATTAATTGAGCAAATTAATGTGCCTTCAATTAAAAAGTTCCCTAACATTACAGTTAGGAAGTGCTCCCATACATAAGTTAGGAATAATGCGCAAGGCATTTGTAAAGTTCTTCTGCTCTTAGCTGCTGTTGTTGACTCTGTGTATGCAATTACATAAAAAAAAAACAAAAAACAATCTAGGCAGGAAAAAAAGCGTCATTCATTCTGCGAACATTACAAATAATATATACTTTTTATGCGATGTACTGTAGTGTGTTCAAAAAGTAGTTTGTAAATGTTTAAACTTTAGTTTGTGGAAATCTTCGTGCCTCTTTTCTTTAGACAGGAATACCGCATCACTACACTCTGCAAGTTAAAATAAATAAATACATTTAAAATACATAATGAGTTTAATTCATGTAGATTCACATGACTTGCTCTATGCCGCCACTGCAGAGGAACTTTTTGAACACACTGTATTTGTATTTGTATATTATATGGCAATTAAATACACTAAATGGTCTTCACTGATATACTTGTATTAAATTTCAGCAATAAAATGCAGCTTTTTCTGAAAAAAGAAAAACACATTACTTGTTCCTTTTAATTGGATAAAAAGTATTTCATATCCAATTAACCGATGGAATAATTGGTAGAATTATAGATTATTAAAATAACCGATGGCAATAGCCCTTTTCCAAATGCACACTTGTTCTACGAAAAAAATCAGTCTTACATCAAAATCATATCCCTCATTAAAAACTTTTTTGGATTTCTTTCATTAAATAAAGGGATAAAAATAAATGAAGATATAAAGATCTAGCTGGTTATGCTGACGGAGATTGTATTTGTCAGATCTTGAGGTCACAAATTGCCTTCAGCAAGGCTAAACGAGGCCAGTTGTGCTCCTCTGGCGAATTACAGTGTGACAAATGGGTGTTGAGAAAAGGGGGCACGGAAAAAATTTCTGGAAAAGGGAAAATAATAAAAACAATATAATATAAGACCATAGTATTACATGTTCTAAATCTAGGAAATATGGATTCAAAAACAAGCTTACTCCTTTTAGGACACTTTCTTGTGATACAAATAATATTACCATGTTTTTTCTTCTCTCCATATGGCACCATATTCTGTGTTGGTGGTAAGTTTGAGAATTTGCACGTATGAAAACTTTGCCTTCTGTCTTGCATCCATACAATTTTGTATTAAAATGTCGATTCATTAATAACTCTTGTTAACAACAATAACCAAATATTATGGTTCGTAATGGCTGAGGTGGCCTCTGTCTGATGTTTTATACTATTTAGAATACAGTCAATACAATACAGTCACAGAAAAGCGTTCTGATATATTACACACACACACACCACACATGTATATACACATACTAGGGCTGTTAATTGATTGATCAGTTACATCAATGTAAATTAATCGCACGATTTCCATGAGTTAATGTGTTGTGTAATGTGTTGCTGTCGCACATTAATTGCATGTTTCCAATATGCCATAAATTAAGACTTTTCATGTTTCTGATATTCTAACAGATGTTATAATTATATACATTTCTCTCAAAATCTCTCCCCTTAATCAAATTATTATTTAATTTTTATTTTACTCTAATTATTTAAATGATTCTATTAATATTTATTTTTTGTTAATTAATTAATTTCTTCTTAAGTTCAAATGTTACTTTTTTAGTGGTTGTTTCAATTCAGTAAAATGTGTAAAATACGGTAAAATATGGCACGTGGCTCCTTTAAGAATTGTTTCGGTTACTTCCGGTTACCATATAAACTGCTGATAGGTTTAGGTTATGGTTATAGGTTATACGGTGTGGTTCCGTTCCACACAGTAATACAGTGAGGAGCTCATACCTGCGTGAGTGGATGCACTGAGGTTTCTTTATTCATTTGTTAGTTTTTTGGGTTTAATTCATTCGCCAACACAATGCAGAGTGAAGTAGCAGATCACTCACATACTAATGTGCACTATGTTAATCGTGCGGTAAGAAAATTAGTGCCATTAATATATATATATATATATATATATATATATATATATATATATATGTGTGTGTGTATATATATATATATATATCTATATATATTATATATATATAATATCTTATGTGTATATATTATAGACCACACACTATGCATTTTCGTAAATTCGCATGCACTTTTGGAACTTAACCTCCACTAATGTCAGGGAACGACTAATTATAATGCAATGACAGAAATGTTCTGCATATTCATTCCGTCATCTATAGTATATTACATTTCTAGTATGTCCAGTTTATCCCTATAACACTGGGCATGAGACACAAATTCACTCTGGACACAATAGTGATTCAATAACACTGAATCTCAGCATACATACACACACACACACACAAACACACACACACACAGTAAATTGCCCGTTCAAACCGAGGATCAATCTGGCATTCCCAATTAGTCTAACTGAAAATGTTTGGGAAGTGTTAGAAAACCAAAAAAATTAAAGGAACTCTATTTGGACATAGTGAGGTCTTACAGAATTCTGTACATCTTGTAAAGGTGAGCTAAATATTATAACTTAAAATGATCATGTCACATGACCTGGATATATACTTAAGTAAATGAAAAAAGTATTGTGCACAATCCGTACTTCCTGTTCATTTGTGAACTCTCCGTTCTCCTGTTTTAACAGGGCTCTGTGTTCTGAACAGGATTTACCCAAGCAAGGAAAAGAATGAGGGATGGGGATAGATTAAGGCAGATTATATCTGGCATTTGTTCTTATCAACAGAATCAGAGATGAGAAAGTAATACTCTACATTTTGATGCCAGTTCTCTACATTAAATTACTCAAAGCTTTTTTTGGTTACATGTATCACAGCAGAAATAACATATAGTGAGAAGGGTTGTTTTTAATAATAAGCGCATATCATGATATTTCTGAGGTCTGTCATCATGACTGCTTGTCTCTATATACAACTGTATACTCTATATACAACAATTGTATCCGATTCTGCAGTCTCATCAAAAACTGTTTTGAAAAAAAAAAATTCCACATTTAATAGCAATGTCAGGAGGCGGTAGCTCAGTGGTCGGGGTATTGGGCTCTGGGCCACCAAGCTGCCACTAGAGGGCCCTTGAGCAAAACCCTTAACATCAACTGCTCAGTTGTAAGTCGCTCTGGATAAGGGCATCTGCCAAAAGCCCAGCCATTAGGTTTGAACAAGCCAGTGCATTGCCGGCCCCAAACCCAGATAAATGGGAGGGTTGAATTAAGAAGGGCATCCAGAGTAAAACATGTGCCAAACCATATATTTTTCACACAAGTATTATGTAAAGCTGCTTTGAGACGATGACAAATTGTTAAAAGCGCTTCATAAATAAAATTGAATTGAATTGAATATATGTGGATCACAACCACTGTGGCGACCCATGACTGAAGATGCCGAAAGAGGAAAAAGAAGAATAAACTCCACTCCTTGGGGAAGATGTTCCACTAGATTTTGGAGCAGATTTGTGCTCAGCCACAAAGGTGTTATTAAAGTCAGGTACTGATGTAGATGAAGTGAGACGGCCTGGGGTTGCACCCAGTGTTCACATTCATTCCAAAGGTGTTCAATAGGGTTTACAGTTCTATAGCAGGTGACTCCAGATCTTCCCGTCTAACCCATCTTTATGGAGCTTTATGGACTTATTTTTGTCAATATAATGTGTATAAATAAAATCGATCACAAAACAAGTTAGAGCAGGTTATTGCTTGTTTCAGTCAAAGTGCCAAAGATTATAAGGTCAAATATTAGAGATTTTCAGGATTTCAACAATGAGTCCAACAATACATAAATAAATGTTGAATTCTGCTGAATTCTGTCCACTCTGAGAAGTGTCTAAACGTTTTTTTAATTTATTTACTGAACACAACAGGTTAGTTTTGACTTTGAGAGTCAGTCAGACATGTTATTGATTAGAGTGAATCTTACGTAAGGTCTTTCATAATTAGAGTAATTAGCAATTATAAAGCAACCGTGCATCTGAATGCTATCTCGCTTTAAAATCCTGCATGGCCTGAGTGTGTAGATCTGAAACGGCGTGACTGTGTGTCGGTTAATTGACTAGCAGCCATGTTGTTCCGTCTCTAAATATGACCTTTTCGCCTGTTTGGTGACTGTTGAATCAGGCTGCAGATGCATGCTGGCTTTCACACACTCACACACTAACTAATCCTCCATCTGTGTCTCGAATCGCAAATCTGATCGTAAATTTTGATAGATGTTGAATGCAGAAATGGAACTCATCAGCTATGGGTTGGACTGAAATCAAACCTGTTAGAGGTGAATGCCAAGAAAAGCTATAAAGCTCTACAAAATTATGAATGTCACGGTGGCCTTGTACATCTTGTTTGATGTTACACAGACTGGATATTGCAGACACTGCAAACTCTTCAGCCGCTATTAAATGGCATATTAGAAGCCTATTAAATGATTGGCTGGGAGCCTTTTGGGCATTTTTAATCTTTTCATTTTCTTTTTTTACCTCGCTCTCGTTTTTGGCCCGGGATGAAGACGATGAACCAGCTGGATCGATGTAAGACCTGAGCTTTCCTATCTACCATAATAAATACTTTAATCATCAATGTAAATTGGATTGTAAAAACGAGTTATTGAATGTACGGTACCGGTCAAATGGTTACAAAAGTGCTCTTTGTTAAATAACAAAAAAATAAATCAAATGATAATAGACATAACCACTGTGAATTTGAAAAGAAAAGAACACGTCTAAAAATATAAATAGGGTTTCGATTTTCTTATGAAGCTATACACTCTCTGAGTATTTTCTTAACCAGTTTCATGCTGACCATTTAGAAGGCTTTTCAACAAATACATTCAAAGCCTTTAATGCATCTTTAATGCAAGTGGAAATTCGATCCAGCATGTCATCTTTGACTGGTGGTGTGATTTTATTAAACTCAAATATTGTGCCTGTTTAGATCATTTATTAAGAGTATCTCTTAAGCATCTAAAACAAATTATTTTGCTTTTCCCCGACAGGAAAACCAACTCTACTAACAACCACAAAGACAAAAACTTGAGACACCGCAACACCAACTGATCAAATCAAGCAAATAATGTGAGTATTGCTGATATAATACACAACTACAGTCCTTGTAAAACTTCATCACATAAATGACTGCAGGATATATATTATGTCTGATGTGAGAATTCAGCAGAACTGCGGTGTCATAACACAGCATGGCTGAATTCTCATATCATATAGGTCACAGCAGTTAAAGTAGTTCCGGGTGTAACATTGGTAACTACAGGATATATATTAATGCTCTCAGTCTAATACATTATTGTTTCCATAGCAACAGCTCGTACAAAGATTTACGCTGTGCGACAAAGCTCCACATATATGAATATATAAAATATTTAATCATTACTGTGGTGAAATTTTTTGCACTTTATACTATTGGCTTTAAAGACACCCAGCATAGTTAAAGAAAATTCTCAAAATCTATAGCAAGCTTGATTTTGAGAGCGAGAACGAAAAGCGATAGCAGGATTTGATTTATTTTGTAGATGATCCACAACTTTAGACTCTAGACTTTATACTTAGACACAACTCTTGGTAAATGAATTCTTTTCCACATAACAATATGATCTTTCCCTACTTCTACTTGTTATAACTAATATTATAATTAGGGTTGGGAATCGAAAATCGATTCGGGAATTGTGGACACTTATTTCTGGGTCCATTTCTTTTCACCTGGCAGCCTGCTAGGATTTTATGTGGTAATCTAAACATCAGTTTACAAGACTTCAGGTTTGCGAAGCTCACTTCTGATTTCGACTTCTGTCACTGCGTTTCCTGCTCCTTGCGGTGTCGGGAGATCCTCATCTGCTTCTCGTACTCATACTCGTCTGATTTTTCCCGCCTTCTGGTTGACTCGGATTATTATTCTTATTAAAGGGTTTTTTTTTTTTTTTTTTTTTGCACCTTGCGTCTCACTTTGGATCCTTTATTTACGCCGTTGCTAACAGGACCGCGGGAAGCGCTCAAAAGTGTGGCTACAATTTGTAAATAACAAAGACAAAGTTATTGTAATAAACTAATGTCTTGTAAGCAAGGTGTCACGGTCAACATGACTAAGCACCGTTTGGAATCGAAAATGGGAATCGATATGAATGAGCATTGATAAAATTATAAAGATATCCAACCCTAATTATAATGTATATTCTATAAGGGATTTTCATAAATGTGTTGAATGAATGCATAAAAACATGTTAGGAACAAATCAGTGTTACCACAAAAGAAGCTCACATATAGGACTATGTAAAATAATGAAGCTTTACCCAAAACCTTTGAAATTAACAGTAATGTAGATAGTAGATAGATAGATAGATAGATAGATAGATAGATAGATAGATAGATAGATAGACAGATAGACAGCATTAAACATTCCATTTTTTTTTTACAGAATCCTGACTGCACATCTTGACCGTATGGAGGTATCCAAGGAGAGCAGAAGCTCCTGGCCATTTCCAATAAAGCATATCCTGCCTCACTCGGCCAACGAAACAGAAACAGCATATCACTGGCAGAAACGAACAATAAGGACTGTCTTAAAGCATGCCTTATTCAGTCTTATGGTATGTAAGTACGTGTGGGCACAATTGATCCAATTCATTCAAAAGGTGTGCATATTATTTTTACTCTTCCGTGCTGTTTTATTTATTTTTTGGTTGGGGGTTGGGGGTGGGGGGGTTATTTTCCCTTTTGTTATGCCATCCTTCTGAGGCGATCCTTTTGCATACTTGCATATCGTGTCGAATGCATGCAGTAATGAACAAATAACATGCCATTTTTTTTTTTTATTGTTACCCCTTTGTGTGGTGTTGCTTCAGAGGATTACCCTAAGTGTGTGTGTGTGTGCGTGCGCGCGTGTGTGTAATTATTTTATTTTTTGCTTTCATTTATTAATTTTTTTTAAGAAATTCAAAGTGAGATAAAAAGTCAGATTCACTTATTGAGTTCTTTGTACAGTTTATCATCAGCTCATAAAATTAAATAAAGGTGTTCTATGTAAAGCTGGACTGCAAGAAGCCTAGCTGTGACTGGCAGAGCAGTATTTAATCACGGAGAACTGTCTATGTATTAAAGAATTTTAAAAAGATGAATAAAGGTTTATTTATTTTCTAGAATTACCTAGATGTCTTGTACAGGTTGAGCTGTAAGTGTTCAAATATTATAATAGCATATCTGTAAAAAGTGAAGAAGTTTTTTAATCCTCGATGTCCTCCGACCTTGTTTTTTCTTTTTAGTCAGATATGAATCTTGTATAGCATGGCTATTATCCTATGCAATATGTATTCAAATAGAATTAATGGCAACTGTACACTGGGCCACGTTCGTTTTTGATGACTTTCAGAGACTAAGCTTTAATGTCGTGGGATCATCGGGATGCAGGAACAGCACAAATGCACTGCTGTAGTTGCATGACTATTTCTCCTAAAGAAAACCATGTATCAGTGTGTTGCAGTGCAACTGGACCAATAAGTAAAGATGGCACCTGCTGGAGCTAAAGCCATTACAATAATATGACCAACTGTTCTTTTTCAAATAAAGGCTCAAAAAATATGAACAAATGTGTTGTGCTTGATTGACATAAGGTAGGGTATGTCCAGCCTGAACGACAGGACAACGTGAAATATTTGAGATGTGGGTGCTACTCGGATATCTGGGGCTGGGTTGCTTTTTCCCAAATAGAAGTAAGCAAACGTGTGCAGCCATGATGTCATAGGGATGTTAGTATGGTGTGATTGGTGTTTAATAGGAGAAAAGTAAAAGAAACAAATCAGATCCACAATACGAGTGATCATCGTGTATTATATTATTGAGAAATCCAACATGACAGAAATTAAGATACTGAACTAATCATTGTCAACACGAACATACATCTTTAGAAGAGGATCTGTTTGAGCAGAGAGTATAGATGACAAAGACACGAGAAAGCTGGACAGTCTATTTCTGCTCTCTTTAGTTACAGAGGAACAGTAAATATAACGAATCCTGCAGAAGGTACTCAGGAAGTGTGGGTAATGCAGCAAACCATTAACCAACCAAAAAATTCAACAGAAATATTTAATTGCAAAATTAATGTTAGAGAGCACGTGTTGTGACGTTTGTACCTCATTCTCGGATCAAGCCTTTTAGCTTGTTCTCCACATCTTCTACAAAACCAGGGAAGGTAGAGTCGAGCAAACACAGACGCAATAGACTCTCCAGATCACCAGGAGGCAGAGTGAAATGATGATATGCCAAAGGCAGGGACGGTCCACTGTCACCCAGGAAATACTAAGAACAAAAGAAGAGAGAAAAAAACAGCTCTGTGTATTTAAAAAAAAATAAATCATTTTGTGACACTAAGCTCCTGCAAGATCTCCTTCAAAACTGAACGACAATGACATTCTGCTCCGACACTGCCATGTTTCTGGACGACGCCTGCATTGCAGTATCTGCAGTGTCTTTGATCAATCAGTGGATCAGATAGCAAAGCCTTCGGTGGTACCTGAGAAAGCTGCTTGATGGACAGAGAATCCTGAGTAACGTCATGGATCGCCTGCGGTGGTACTAGAGGAGTCTTAGGAAACACAGGGATAGATACGATCATTACATTCTCAGGTCTAGCATTGAAGAGCTTTCATGCCAATCAATAAGGTCATTACTAATTGAAAGTGCTCATCTCTTTCAAACTACTTCATTCTGTGTCTTGTTACTCTGTCGTTGTGTTGCATTTCGCATGAGGAGGTCAGTGCGTGGCACAAAGTTGCAGCCGATTTCAACATCCAGTCAGTCAAATGTGTGTGTTAACCAAAGAGAGATCGTTCTTGTCAGTAGGAGAATGTTGCTTGAGCGCCACCTAGTGAAAGCAAAGCTACATCTGCATCTCTTGTAGAAATATTAAGAGAATCCTCAAGGGAGAACACTTACATGGTTTAACACAATACAAGTGATATAGTAGGGAGAGTGTTTGTTTTTAAGTTAAGTGAAAGGCCAGCAAAGACTGTTTAAGTGTTCAACAAACGGCACTGTGGGATTTTGAGTTGCTATTATGTTCCCATATAATTAAACGGTGCTATGACGAACAGGCTACAGTTGATGGCAGTAATGAGGTTTAAGTGGTTTAGTAGTTATTAGATCTTGGTCTATGCATAAGCACAGCTGTTGTAAATGGAATCTCATCCCACATGCTGGTCGATGGACTTCCAAGCCAGTGGTTCTCAGGTTCAGTCCTATTAACTCTGTACTCCTTACATTTTATTTAATACATCAGTCAACAAAGAAACTGGCCATTTCTGATCTGTGAACAAGAGCTGGAGCAAAACTCGTTCTTTTACATAAACAACTGAAGCAGTACATTTTCTTTCTGTGTGTAAAATCTGGGTTAGATCTATTCTGATGGGATGACTGTTAAATGAGAAATGTGATACTCCAAAGGTAATATCTGTTCTGTTAGATTGTCTGTGCTGAAATTACAGGGATGGACAGACTGTGCCATTCAGCAAAACATATATTGCAATGCATCTAAAAATTTTAATAATATGGGGAATAAAACACACACACACACACACACACACACACACACACACACATCAGAAAAATTGCTTCCATGTTTTTACAGCCTGATTTTATGTATGTCTCCATTTATAGTTATCTCTGTTGATTATTAAATTCTCTCAGAAAATACAAGCTTTAGTTTATAAGGCGGATATTTACAGGGACTTCACAACAGCCTGCAGCCTACAGTAAATACTCACCCATATGTGACCTACTGCATCATAATCATCATCTGTTGTTTCCATACTGAACTCTGTACCTTGGTAGTACCATCTACACTTCACCCCATTCTACCCATACACACACACACTGCCATACACTTCATAACCCTACTCAAGTTTGCACTACTATAACTGTTGCAAATATTTTATATAAAAGTCCCCTTTTTTGCACATATGTATATAACCGTTATATAAACACTTTTTTTTGCACTATCCATGACCATTCCACTGATTGTATATAACCCTCTTTTCCGTGTACTGTTTATATTTATATTATTCGTTCATATCTATATCATAGATTTACCAACCTGTATGTAAGTACATTTTTTTACTCTGCTATCAACGCACTTCTGGTTGCATGCTAACTATATTTCCTTGTACTGTAACATGTGCAATGACGAAGCTGAATCTAATAGCCACCACTGAGTGGCATAAACTTTTTTTTTAACCCTTGCCGATTATCAAACATCCTAGTATTTCCCACTAAATAAAATGTGTATTTCCATTAACTATCATATAATGAGTACATGTGCTTGGTACATATACACCGGGCTTCATTTAAAAAAAAAAAAAAAAAAAAAGCATACTTTTCATCCTAAAATTGCAATCACGATCCGCTAGCAGAAAATAGGAGCTTATTTTTATGAATTACTGATTTACTGCAACAGCTGTGCAGCATACGCCTGTCAGACCCAAGAAAAAATATTATCCTTTATTGTATAAATCTGTAATCATATCGGGGAGCCAAGAGTGCTGTGTCTCTCCAAAGTTAATGGGTGAAAAACCTGTAACGTTAATGGCTGGGTAATTAGTCGCGGCAACATTTCGGCCTCTTCTGGCAAAAACAACTGGTAAGACGCTTGCAGGAGACAAGTGGTTTTGATAAATGCGTAATGCATCACAGGAGAGGGTTTTGATTGAGATGACTCACTCTTGCCCTTCATTTCAATGATACATTTAGTCATTATTTGTTTAGTAACTGGGAATTTCATATTCAGTACATAATACTGAAGTATGGTCTCGCTACATGCAGGCATTTGGACTACTCTAATGTTAACCAGTTTAACTACTTATCGCCTTTTTGTTGCATGCAAGGTGCATGCATGAGGTTAAGACAACCACAATGGTAGGAAATAAGGAGATAATTGTGTTTTATGCAATAATTGTCTGAAGGCAAATGTACTTGAATCAAATTACACTGAAAAACAAATATGTAAAATAAATAAATACCACATAGATGCACACTTAATATACAAAAATTTCTATTAGCAAGCAAGTTGCTCAGTTCAAAGCACAAGGTCGGTGTCAATGTGCTGAGAGTAATCCAGAAATAGAAGTATATACAAGAAAATTAGAAGTGGTCTGCTGGTACCAGAGGTCAAGTGAATTGTCTGACATTCACCTTACGGGACACCTGAGCATCGCATTCATTTTTCTAGCATCCCACTGCAAATTCATTTCTGATTTGTGAGTAAAATAACACCCACTCTTCTGGAAAGGCTTTCTCCTAGATTATATTGCACGGTTATGCCATATTTATGTAAAGTAAGGAGGCATGGATTGCATTCAGCATTCAAATTCATCCTGGATATATTCAGTGGGGTCAAGGTTCCTTCCTTTCAATCTCTGGCGTCACAGTGGAACAGGTCTGGGGCCTTTTTATTACAGTAGGAAACTATTGCAGAAATGTGCAAAGGGATTCAACACAAGTTGCAGTGTTGTGGTCATGCTGAATGCCCTCCATTTGTAGATGATTTGTCTCTCAGTGGATGGATGGAGTTGGTCGTCTTCACCAGACTGATGGGCAGTCACCACCTTCTTCCTGATGTCCTCGGATATCTCCTTTCCTCACAGCATTGCTTGACTCCGTGGCACTACAGTGGTCTGATTGGTTTCCTCTTTAATCCGTGTTGTTCAACCACTTTCCTAAGGATGTCTAATTTGATTGGTCTGCTCAAGTGATTAAGTGATTAAGTAAACACCTAAATGTGTTTCACCTGAATCTGGTACCCACTTGACTTTACCAGTGAGCTTAGGCTTCACTTACGTTTTCCACACACAATATTTAAATCTTTCATGTTGTTTTTGGCTACTTGAAAAATTACCTCTTTAAAAGACCCATGCAATTTAATTTAGAAAAATCAAGTGAAGATAAAATAAGAAAATCAACATAACCGGGGTTCAATTTAAAGTAGTATTCTCTTTCTCTTTTTCTCTTCTTTTTTTTCTTTTCTTTTTCTCTCTCTCTCTCTCTCTCTTAAATTGCCCCTCTTAAATACTCTTACTCATAATTGGATTCACATGTGTATGGAGGTCAGGGGTCACTGAGCTTACCAAGCCAATGTGAGTTCCAATAATTAGTTCTAAAGGTTTTGGAATCAATAAAATGACAAGTGTCCAAATGTATGCCCTTGCCTAATTTTGTTTAAACAATAATTGCTCACTTTCTGTAAATCCTATAAACTTTGTCTCACTTCTCAAATATCACTGTGTGTGTCATGATATTCATTCATTCATTATATCCGATCTTCCCTCGGGTCACGGGGAGCCTGTGCCTATCTCAGGCGTCTATGGGCATTAAGGCAGGATACACCCTGGATGGAATGCCAACCCATCGCAGGGCACACACACACACACACACACATTCATACACACATTAGGGACAATTTTCCAAGGTGCCAATAATCAACCTACCGTGCATGTTTTTGGACCGGGAGGAAACCGGAGAAAACCGGAGAACCCGGAGAAAAACCCCTGAGGCACGGAGGAGAACATGCAAACTCCACACACACATGGCCGAGACGGGAATCGAACCCGGACCCTGGCGGTGTGAGGCGAATCGTGCTAACCACTAAGCCACCGTGCCCCGTGTCATGATATATTTAACTGAATTTTTTTATCGCAACAACTTACGATTTATACAAAAAAAACATGAAAATTAACAAGGCTGCCCAAACTTTCGCATCCCATTGTGTATATGTGTGTGTGTGTGTGTGTGTGTGTATATATATATGTATGTATGTATATACTGTATATATATATATATATATATATATATATATATATATATATATATTTATATATATATATATATATAGATATATATATATATATATATATATACACACACACACACACCACACACACCCACACACACACACACACATATATATATATGCTTTTCATCCGCCGTGTAATGTACCTGCTTTTGCTGGTTAGAGATTCCAGTGGTGTGAGTTGTAGATGAAGTACCAGGCTGCTCCTGAGTGCCTACAGGCAGATATTCATTCAATCTCTCGACTGCCTTCCTGCATAAATCTACAGCTTCAGACCTGCAGCTGCCCTCAAACTGTAGTCGTATCATACGGCTCTCTTCCTATGAAAAGACACACAAACACACTCAAATGCAGAACCTTCAATTGACCCAATTATTAGAACTAATGAATATTCAAAAATCAGTGTCAATTCGAATTTCCTTTTTTAATAAAACCAATAGCTCTTGTTACACCTTTCAGTTTTGACCTTGTGGGTACATTCGGTTGGTTCCCACAAGGTCAAGCTTGTCAGGCATTCCTATTCCACCTCGATCACACACACTGTGCTTAGCATGTGCATTCCAAGAGGTGTGCCTGTGCATGATTCGATCATACATTCATTATCCATCCCTCATCAGTATTCCTGTTGTAATCATTTCTAGTTCTACACTCCCACTTGGTAAAGGGAGAGAATTGCATTTATTAACAAACCCAAAACTTATACTATATGCCTTTGAGGCGTAAACTCAAGGTCACGGCAGAACAGCTACCCCTGTACATTTGCATGTGATGATCAGTCAGAGCTATGAATGAGAACAGGGTAGATTCAGCTCCTGGGAAGATATATCTATCATCTATCATCTGTCTGCCTTGTTGTGATGATATTTCAATTTTAGAGCTAAACACAACACTCATAAAATACAACCAAGCTCAGCAATGAATTCATAGTGTGTTTTGCAATCTCTTACCTTCAGCGTGAAGTAGAAAAGCAGGCTGTCTGATTTCTGTTGGATCTTCAGGAAGCTCTGAGCGTTGAGAAGGGAGAAGCCTTCCTGCATAAACACAGGAAATACAAAACACAATCAGGGAAAGAAATGATTGTCTGACAAAAGACTGACAATTTACTAATACTTTAGTCTCCGAAGCACTTTCCATATTGTCATATATTTAATTGCCCAAGTCAGATTTACTAACAAATGCTCCTCGACCAGGCAAGCAGGCTTGTGAGGATTACCTAACTAAGCTGAAATTCCCTTAATATTCCTGCAGGGGGGTCTATTTCCATAAAATCCTCCACACGTTTAAAGTGGTTTGCCAGAAACAGGAATTTCCCCCTCGCCAAATGAACGAATGCCAAAAATAGCTTTCCAAAAACCTTGAATGCTCTGTTGCCAGAAAGCTTAAAAGTTTACATTAAGAAGCATACAAATATTCGTTACTCATTTTGCATAGCGAGCTTTTTTATTCATACGGCTTTGCTGCTTAGTCCACAACATCCTGTTTTTTTTTCTGATTTATTAATGGTGAAGGAACGATGCATTTATTTTACCGCCATGGGTTTATTCAATTTTTCACTGCAAAGTTCTTCAACCTGATCAACTTGAACACTTCAAACCTGATGGGTGTTGCCTCTTCTATTGACTCCACCCCCATTAACAAAACACTGGGGACTTAGTTTCAATTATTATACAAGCCCTAATTATGGCCTTCAGGTTCACCAGAACTCAAGTTCTATAGATGATCTAGAAGATCAAGATGCCTGAAATAAACCTAGCTACTTATAGTTTACTATTTATCGCTTTTTGTTTTAGACAGACACTTTGTATGCACAGGTTCCTTTTTTTATTCAGATAACCCAACTGATAATTTCTTTCTCCACACTCTAAACAAATATTAGTCATGCCTAAAGAAAAAAAAAGATTACAGAAGCATTTGCTTCTGTAGAAAAAAATGAGGGAAAAGATTTTCCCCTCTATTGTTCACAGCCATAAATTAAGATTATGGGTGCAATAAATCAGTGTCTATTCTCTCTCTGGCTATCAAACGACCCAGTGTTATGTCCTGAATGCTCATGCTGCCTTTGTATGGCACTACGTCTCTGAAACGATGCTCTTCTGCCTCTATTCCTTTCTGCCGTTGTGCTTCGCTGTCCATGATTTCAGCTTATTGTTGGGAGATATCACAGAAGCTCAGATGCACTTGGCCTGGCAATCACCGTGGGGGAGGGGAAAGTCCAAGCAATTTCTTCTCTCAATGAAGAGAAACACCACACATAAGCAGTTGCAATGTTTTCTACTGTATCTGCCTTGCACATAATAGATAAAATATAATCCTCTCACGTGGAGCGCACGTCGCCTGGTTTGACGTGTACTTGAATATGCAAACCGTCTCGTCTGGACCTTACCAACAGTTCCTGTGTCTGTGAGATCAGCAGGTGACCGGATTCCAGTATCGTCAGCTCTAATGCGCCTTTGCTTTCACTGGACTCGAATACCTTTAATGAACGGAAAAGAAACAAGACTGAGTTAAATAAATAAATAAATAGATTTATTTATTTTTGGGTCAGCCCCTGCTGTATTAAGTATCTAGATTAACATATACATATTTAAAACATGCAGATTTTAAGGCAATTACTAGTCATGCTGCCTTCTAATGCCCTGTTAATGGCTGTACTTCCCGCTTGGGGAGACTGTAAAGACTTCAATTGCACTGGTAAAAGTTCACTATTCAGTCACTGTGATCTAATTTAATATTTTTTTATTAGGCATTATTTTGGTATGATAGCAATGTATATAACACATCACATGGATGTAAACAAATATACTTAGATGTAAAATAGGGTAAAAAAAAAAAGGTCAAAACCAAAAAAGATAAGCTTAAACAAGAAAAGAACAAGCTAAGCCTAAACACTACATGGAGAAAAAAAAAGCTTTTCTGTAAAGTTGCGGTGTGTCATTTGTTGAGCGCTCTATTACTGGAGACGTGAACGCCAATTACAATGAAAGCACTACAGCTTTCCTTCCTCACTTTGCTTTAAAGAAAACGGGTAACACCGAATAACTATGTAGTGGTTGAGGGAGCCAGTAAAACTGAAACTGCAGAATAAAAAAAACATCTTGAATATGCGACTTGTCAACACTACACTGAAGTGTATTGTGGGATTTGAGAAATATTTTGAGAATGTTGATGCCTTGTGGTTATGAATTACATACTATAACCTCAAACGACCCCTGTTTTGTATTATATGTTGAATAGAGTGTGTTTTGTCCATATCGATAGCCCACTCAATATTCTACAGAGATATGCGAACCGATGATGAGCGCTAAGTCGTGTGAATCCAGTCAGTATGTAAAATAGATGTCAGTTAAAAGTAACTCACATCTTTATATCAATGATTTGCTTAAATCTCAAAATCCCACATCAGTCATTAAAGCTTCTTAAACCCAGGGATTAGAAAACATCAGAAGATAGAACATCTAATATGGCCTAAATAGTGCTGAAATTCCGTATCGAAAGATTTCTCTCGGCTGAAAAAAAACCTATAAATCTGAAACAAAGGTTTTTTTTTTTTATTACAAGTTTCTCCAAAGTGTGTTGTGCGGACTCCAAGGGGTTCACAAATTCAATGTTTTAATGTTTTCCGTTCTCATTGCTCTGTGCCTATATATTTTATAAACTTTGACTTTCATGGTTTTATAGTTTCTTTTTGAGCCTAATGACTAATACATGATATTTCAATGGATGTATTTAAAAATACCAAGATCCTGGAGTCTAAATGGAATTGGCTTATTTGAGTAAAAGAAAATCATCATCATCATCATCAGCCATTGACATTAGTGCATCTTATCTCAGATTACTTTTCAGTGAATCGACTCTAGGTATCATTTTACATATACTTCAAGTGAAATGTTTTTACACACGTTAATAATAATACACACGTTTATTATTTTCAATATCATACATTAATACTAAAGATACATAAAATATTAAAGAGTAGATACATAGTAAACTAAAAAGCATTTAATTACCCAAAATATTTTAGACTGTCTAAAGTAGTAGTTGTTACTAAAGTTGTTGCTAAAGTTGATGTCAGGTTTGCACTATCGTGGCATTCTTTCATCAGATTTAGGATTAGTTAATGGGAATAGGAATACAGTTGTGGGGTACTTGTTGGCTGCTTTTCCTTTGCTCTCAAACCATTTCGATTGGATTTAGAGTAGCTGATTGTGGAGACCAGGTCATCTGACCCAACTCTCAGTCACTCTCCTCCTTGGACACATAGCTTACATGACCTACAGGTGTCTTTGGTGTCATTGTCCTGTTGGAAAACAAATCATGATTCCACTATATGCAAACCAGAAGGGATGGCATGTCACTGCAAAATTCTGTGGTAGCCATGCTGGTTAATTGTGCCTGCAATTTTGACTAAGTCACCCAACGGCGTCACCAGCAAAACCCCAAAACACGTCACAGTGGGAACCACATATTCAGGAACATCTGTTCAGCCTTGTATAGTTGATAATTGATGGTTGTTGTTTTCTCTCCCAAAAAAATAGTCTCTTTTGCTTGTGTAATGGCCCCTTTGTCACAATTAGAAATGCCTGTCATATTTAAATATGCCGGTCACTTTACCTCCGAGAAGCATTTTTGTCACTTGTTGTTTTCTGAGAATTCTTATAAGCGTATCCTCTTCAGCGGATGTAGCGTTTTGTATTCGTGGGACCAAAACCATTTACACTAAACGTGGATTGTCATCATGGACTGTAATTTTTCTCTTTATTTAACTGTGTGTTTCTTGCCATAAGATAGATTTGTATTATAGTTGTACCTTCCTCTGGTGACCTAAAGCACATAAGGAAGGCAAGAAATATTTCAAATAAGCACTTGACAAGATGCATATGGGAAGTAAAAGTCATTCCAGGAATCTGATCAGAGAATGCCATGAGTTTGCCAAGATGGAATCAAACCTCAACGTAGATACTTTAGAGCAGGGGCGTCGAACTCATTGTCACATCAGCGTTATGGTTTCCTTCAAAGGGCCACTTATAACTATAAGACAGTATATAGTCTTTAAAGACATACTGCTTTTTCTTCTTGGAGTACAAACATGTATTTGCTTTCCTATCTTTCATGAAAGTGCCTTCCATCGGCATCAATTTTTCATTTCCTGGACATTTTGGGATAATTTGTACAAATTCCTCAATTCCGTTTGTTGGAAAAAAATCGCCCTCAGTAAACACTGGAATGGAATACACTGTAATCTAGTGGAGTCACTTCGTGGGCAGTGTAGGAGATTTAGTTTATTGTTAATGCACACGGTTTAAGATCATGTGTGCCACGTAAAATGACATGGCAGGCCACCAGTTTGACACGTGCTTTAGACAATCTAAAACATATTCTGGGTTGTGCAACATTTTTTGTTTACCGCATAATTTTTTTAAATAAATAAATAAATACATAAACAAATAAGCAAATAAATAGATAGATAGATATATGCAAAGATAAATAAAATGACCAATAAATAAAAAATAAACATTTATATAACGCACACACACACACACGCACACAAAAACTATGGCGTGTGATATATATATATATATATATATATATATATATATATATATATATATATATATATATATATAATATATAGTCAACTAAACTTTCTTATTTTTAAAATGGTTCATCTTTTGTTATTTTATTTATATATCGTATTCATAAAAAGCCTAAAAACTTCGTACTCCTCTTCTTGTTAGCTACATGGCTACTATTTGCGCTCAGACATTTCCGCTAGTTAGCGTGTCTCCAAGCCAAGATATTAGTATTTTATTTATCTTTATTTAATTTATTTATTTATTTTTTACCTTCCATGAAGAGTTTCCACCATCATGTTGGGCTTTTGGGAGAAAGCGCCCATACCGTTTTAACCTCCACACAACCTGACTTGTCGCGTTTTCTTCAGCCATCGTTTATATTTCTGAACAATATTTCCACAAGATAAATGAATGGCTAAAAACCTTGAACGTTTGTCTGCGTCCTAATCCGGTTATTCTAGCACTACAAAGTGCACTGTGTATAAGCATAGTACCATTGCGGCTGCGCACTCTCTGGGTACACTATCTAGTGTAGTAGTCTGCGGTCTAACACACGAACCTTTCAAAAGCAGTTTTTCCTTGCCACTGTCAACAATGACTCTCTTATTATGGGGATTATAAGGATAAACATGTATACACTCACGTATAACTTTACATTCAGTGGGCTTTTTTTCCTGTAAAGATGCTTTGGAGCCATGTCCATTGTTAAAATAGTATTAAAACTAAATTAAGTGCAAACGATTCCTATTAAAGTAGCTTTTTGAGTATTACATCACTGGATTCCTAAAATTTGACACTGAACATTTCAAAATGGGAAATAATCTTATAGCAGTTTAAATTACTTCTTAGATGGCAACATGAATGCAGTGCGAATATCGTTCTGTGTCCACAGCAATGAATAAAAAGTGGTATCAAATTAGCATGGTT
Source organism: Kryptopterus vitreolus (assembly GCA_030449085.1). Classification (NCBI taxonomy): domain Eukaryota; kingdom Metazoa; phylum Chordata; class Actinopteri; order Siluriformes; family Siluridae; genus Kryptopterus; species Kryptopterus vitreolus. Next base: position 17,503,713 of record JACRUU010000027.1, on the reverse strand, counting down.
ATTTATTTATTTAATATCATTTATTTTATTTTCATAACATTTTTGTTTGCTGCATAATTCCATGCGTGTTCTTTTCTTATTTTTGTATGTTTTCAGTAACAGTGCCCAATGTTGAAATTAATACAAATGTAGAATAACACAATAATAAATATCCCTTAGGAAAAGATGAAATGTACAACAAAATGTGACACATTATACATTATAATCTTTTCCATCTACACATCTTGCAGTCTACAAGTCTAAATTTGAGGAGCAGAGATGTGTGCAGTAATGATCATGCTCGTATCAAATAATGAATATGCAATGAGTTTGATTAAAATAATGTGAATAATTTCCTTGCTAGGAAAAAGCTTGTTAATCATTAGGTCTGAAGGGTCAGTGGTCCTCGTTTGGTGGAAATGCATGACTGTATACTATATATAGGAAATAGCAAATCACTAGTTAAAAGATTTAAGTTTTGGAGAACGTAGTTGATCTGGGTCTGTGATGTTGACAGACCATTAACCCTGACAAATAATTAAAAAAAAAGATCATTGTAAAGGTTTCAACTTGGTCTGCCGATGCTAATCCGAGAGACATCAGGGACAAAGCTTTTAATCGATCAGCAACCGGGTCCCAGACCTCGCCGCTGTGGGCGGGGCTTGTTTGCCTCCAACGCTCCGGTGGCAACCTGATAGATCAGCATCCTCATGAATATTCATGAGCGCGGAGCGAGCCTCTCAGCTCGGCGGACGGCGGTGATGTCAGCCGCGCTCCTTGGCTGCGCCAGCGCCTCCTCGCCTTTCCTTGTTGATTATTGACAGCCGATAGGGGGGATCTGGAGGCTTGAAGCCTCACTAACGTCCATGACCTCCGCACGTCTCCTCTCCATCCATCCTTCCGGCGCCTGCACGGTGAGGCAGCCCCAGACCTGCTTTGTGTGTGTGTGTGTGTTTTTTTTTTTGTTGTTGTTCCTTTGTTTGTTTGTTTGTTTTTCTATGACTTTTTTATGGTCCTAATGGAATAGAGAAGATCAGTGCCTTGCAACTGGAGTGGGCATGTCCCGACTGAACGTGAGCGCGCAGACCATTTGAGCTGACAGGTAACGGAGGTTATCTTGCTTATGCATGCACAGGAGCTCACCTTATAGTTAAGAATGAAAGCTAATCGAGTTATGACATATATGCCAATCTAGATATGTGTACGTATGAATATTCCTGGCTCAGTTTATAGGAATAATTAGTTAAACAATGTGAACCTGTTCTGTCATTGAGCTGATCGCCAATGCCACTGTGCACAGGTTGCATCTTTCCATGCGCAAAAGGCTTTACAGTTTGCCACAGCACGTCGGCCGGAGCGCTTCGACCATGTGCGACGGGGAGGACGGCGACCGGGACACGCGCCGGAGGAGCATCCGGATGAAGCCGCTGCCATCTCCGGGCGCCGGGGAGAGCAGCACGCGGAGCGCGGACGCGGCGTCTGTGGCGTCGGCCGCGGCGGCGCTCGCCGACCCGGAGGCGGCCCGGAGCGCGAAAAGCAATTCGAACGGCGACTGCAGGAGGTTCCGCGACAGCCTGTCGTCGCTAGCCGGCCGCCACAGCCACGAGTCGGACTCGGCCGAAGAGAAGCGTCTGATCGCCGAGGCGGACCCGAGCCCGAGCGAGGAGAGTCCGCCCGGGGCGATAGGAGGAGGAGGAGGACTAGGTGGAGGTAGCGGCGATGGCAGCACCGCTGCTGGTGTGGAACCGGGAGCGCGCAGCACTCCAGAATGGTACCCGGGCTTTGCCAAGGTGGACGGAGGCATTGAACACGTTCTGCCCGACGATGAGAGGTACTACCAGGCGGGTTTCATGCACAGGCAGTTCGGTGCCATGCTGCAGCCCGGGGTTAATAAGTTCTCCCTGAGGATGTTCGGGAGCGAAAAAGCGGTGGAGCGCGAGCAGGAGCGCGTAAAGTCGGCCGGGTTTTGGATTATACACCCCTACAGTGATTTCAGGTAACAAACACATATAAAAACACTCCGTTGAGCTTGAGGTACATTTATTTTTTTTTTACATCGATATCATTAATATGTCAATCAGGATTTTAAAGTTCTAAGATTCAAGGTCAAACATGTCCTCTGAAGGGTCCCTCAGTATGTTCGTCTAAAGGAATGGTCTGGATTCTGGACTATAGAATCTTATAAATGATGGTTCGGATATGACAAAGGGTTTCCAGTACTACCATTTATCATTCCAAAAGTGTTTAAACAATACTAAAGTACATAAAAGTACACACCTTGTCAGGGTGGGGACGAAAATAAAAGTAAATGAATGTGTATATATACTACATAATTGTCCTTGTACGACAGTGTACTTGAAAGGTAGTTAAACCGCAGTGTTTTCCCCCCTGAGATTGAGGATAACAGGCTTCTGTGGTGAGCGCGAGAGAGTGAAGTAAGCAAACTTCAATTTGCTTGACAAGCCTTGTTGTTCAGAGTAAAGATTAGAGATCATTTACAGATAATGAGGATAATGCTTTTTCTTTCTAAACTATACAGTGATGAACGAGGCACCACGCTGTGATTGAAAGTCAATTATGTTTTCCATTTGCTCTGTATAGTGCTGCCAGAGAACATGTCCCATTAGGAAATGGTTGACGTTTGTGCTGAGGGAACTTTTTCATTTGGAATTAAGTGTCTGTGTTTTCTTGTAATAAATATCTCATCTTTTCTAATTGCACTACTGATAACGCACTGATCAGGCTAAAGACAAGTCTTTCCAAGACATTAAAGGTGACAGTTGGGCTTTCACATGGCATCTGCTCACTCTTACTATTTACTAATGAAGTTGTGTCCTTGTGGATGACATTGACTCCATACATTAGCTATGATACTGGACAGATGCTTGGATGTAGGTGGGCGAGGGGAAATCATTCCTGGTGAAATGAATACATATCTGGTTGTGTGATGTATAAGATCATACTATAATTGCATTTTGTTGTGCAGATATTTACTGTATGTCTAATCATTTGTCTTATGCAGATTCCTCATAAACAAAAAAATCTAAATACTATACTGGAGGTAAAGATAGGTGTGTAGATTGTTCCTTTTGTTTTGGTGCCTTTTAAAACAGATTTGCTCTATAACCAGCCGGAAAACCAGAAACTTAGGAGTTGTTTCTATGTTTTCTCAGCCTCTGGTTTCAGAACAGATCTTACCTGATTAGCATTAAATTGTGAACACCAAGCCAAGTGATCTTGTCTTGACTTTGAATCATGTTTTTTTTTCCCAGATAGCACATTACTGATGCCGTCTCTTAGACGATTCACTGAATGTCCAGGATATATTATGGATTAGTCTCTTTGTTACAAGTGCATATTCCTCAGTAATTACCACCCCATGTATCAAGGTCAAACTATGGGAGCTGTAAAACGGCAGGAAAGGACAATGCAGCATCCAAAATATATCAGTGTTATATCAGTATATCAGGATTAAAGAACTAATAAAGAAGAAATAAAATGAAAGGTGACATGATCTAAGATGATCTAAGATCTGTCAGAAGCACAACAGTTAATATATTAGTATTGTGTTATATTTAGATCAGGAACAATCATTAAAAAACCCAGTAACATTATTATAGAAAAAAATGTAATTATATTCCGATGTTTGTATCTTATTCCAAATATCATAAAAAGAAAAGTTGTAATCTGTTGTCGATCCTTACTTTTTTGTGTTTTTGATACTTGCATTTGGACATGGTTTTACTTTCAGCCTCAGGCAGTATAGACCAAAGACTCCACCTTGTACAGGCATCTCAGTTACTGCTGGTGATGTTTTATGGATGTGTCTGAAAAATATCAGCCCAAATGGATATTAAATCTAGAGGGAGTATCACTCAATCACCTGACACAACTGTCACAGATAGGCTGCAATCTGGGCTACGAAGTAATCAGCCCTAATGTCACTTCTTTATACTATAAATATTGGTGTTGATTATGCTCTTATTTCCACAACATTTAAGAGCGAACGATTTGATGTAAATGCCAAATTAATGGAAATATTACCTTTAGATCTTAGCCATGATAGTTTATTTAATCTGGCACAACTTGCCCCAGACATTTGGCTTACATAATGGATATATGCAAAGTATGCTTTAGTTCCAGTGTTATACATGTTTATGTGAAAGTATGTAGTGCAGAAATCTGTACTTCCTCCCTGTCATGTGATTGGCGAATCATTACTTTCAGACGTAATTCAGCTTTAATTTTTATTAAGATGCCTGTGTGGATTTGCAATTAGTGCGAATGCACATGAAAGTCAGCTCCGCTTTTTACTTGCCTCTTAGAATCATTGACTCGGTCATTATAAAGGCTGCAATTAAAATCTTCGCCTCTCACCCTGTCCGCGTGTGTCGAATTATCTGCATCACTGTAATTTAGTCATTTAGTTGAGGCACGGGTCATGAAGCTGCAGAATCTGTGATCAGTGTAGCGAAGAGCGTTTTCTCAGCCACAATGCCGCTCTAATGAGCTGAGCCGCATGAATAGTACACACCGGTACTTCATATGAGGTGGTAATAAGAGTAATTGGGTTTGTGGATCGTACCTCGGGGATCGCTTCGAATGACGAGGTTGTTGATACTAAATTTTCTGCCCTTTAATACACCAATTTCCCAAAATTCTTAGTTTTTCTGTGTAGTTATTAACGGCTCAGCAATGATTATAAGGACATGAAGTACAGTAGCCATCAAATACATACATATCCATGGCCAGTGTTTAGAAAAAACAAATCACACACCTAAACCACAAAACCACAAATCCTAATTAGAAAATCCCCAATGTTACACAAGGTCGGTGTAATAAATGACAGGTTTTTATTAGAAAGTTAAATACTGTACCAGAGAGAGCAAGCATCATTCTTTGAAGCAGTTCATCTCGTCTCATGTCACATTTTTGCAGGTGCAAAGAGAAATGACTGGAGGAATGCTGCAATATTGTACTATTTCCAGAACTGTGTATTATAAAAACCAGAGTAGGGAAATTCGGCTGTAAAAAAAAAAAAGAGGGATTAGAAATGTCCTCATAATCCAAACTACAGGCATGTTTCCAGCAGAGCAGCTAAATGCTGTTCATTTGCAGACTAGTGAATGCAAGCGGGAAAAAAAACAACTCCGCCCGGGGCGTCATTACATTCATAACGAGAACGATCTCGAAGATATTCTTCTCCAGTGTTATAATCAGATTTCATTTGCGTTTCATCAGGGGCTGCAGCCAACTATTCAAACACATTCCATATCTGTTGGCGCTACTGTAATTCAGTGGAATGGCCAAGGATTCATTTTGGGGGTCGGTGAGGAAATATAATATGTTAAATAAAACCACTACAATAAAACTGATAAGATCGATATGCAATGTGATTTTCTTTTTCTATTATTTTTTGAGAATATTGGCATTCAGAATGTAATTTTCAAACGCGTTTAATTATTTAAGTTAAGATCTACTGTCAGCCGATCTTCCCATAATAATATTAATGTTAGCAGAGGCAGGAAATAAAATACCTTTAATTTGCTGCGCAAATCATTTAAAAAGCAAACTAGTAATAAGGGACGGAAATGAAACCTTATAAAAGCAGACCGTCTGCAAAACTTCATCGGGTGTGACGTCGACATTCTCAGAGTACAGTGGCAAGTCGCTTTAAAAAAAATATTGGAACAAATAGCTAATCCTCCTTCTCACACCAGCAGCTGGGAGCTAATAAAATGTAATTAAACATTTAAAAAATTTTGACAGGTAGAGCAGTGACCTAGTTAACCATTTATGAACATAATTTAACACGATTATTGTTCAATCAGGTGACATGTACTCTATTGAATAAGTAAACATTTTAACGATCGCAAAATATTTTCAATGTGTTCAAGACCTCTTATTAGTATCCATGCATCTGTGGAAAAAAAAAAAAAAAAAAAAAAAAAAAAAAAAAAAAAAATATATATATATATATATATATATATATAGATGTTGTTTTTTGGGCACAGAATGATTGCTTAAGATATTGTCCTCTTGTTTTTGGGCACTGTTTAATTCCCAATTTGTGATTTATTCAACCTGGTAACCTTGGCTTGGGGCGATACTGTATAGATACAGGTTTGTGGACGCCTGAAATTAAGATTCTTATGTTAGATTTTAAAACATCCCATTCCACATTTTATTTATGGTCACCTCCACTCTTCTGGAAAGATGTTCCACTAGATTTTCAAGTGTATTTGTGGAGATTTGAGATTAGTCAGTCACAAGAGAAAAAGTCAGGTACTGATTTCGGTGAGTTGAGGAGGTCTGGAGTGCAATCAGCATTCACATTCATCCCAAAGATGTTTGATAGGATCGAGGTCATAGATCTATTGCAATATCTTTTACAGTTTGGGTCGCCTCGTTTAAGTAAAGGTAAAAAAACTCTGTTGAAGTACATCCGATACATTTGTTTGCCTCCAACCTTGTGGTTATAATTTGGGGAAAAGCCACATATGGCTGGAAAAGGCAGATCATTTTGTCTATATACTGTATTTTGGATTGATCCATTAAATAATTCTGTTGTTGCATAAGGTGCGAACGCATCACTTCTTCTGTTTACGAACACTTCTGTGGCCAAATAAGGACAATTCTACACACAGTACCGGAGAACAACTATCCAGAAGAGTAGAGGTTATTGTTACAGCAATTGGGGACTAAACATGTAATGGGATGTTTAAGAAGTACCCACACAGATGTTCAAACGCATATAAAAGAGAAACACGAATTTGTGCATTGTTGTAACCAGTTGTTTTGAGGAGGGTGTTTAGGAGCATTTATTATTGCCATCTGCTTGCAAAGCATTAACTGTGAATTCTCATCTCAAAAGTAATCGAGCTCAGCTCATCTATGCTAGCATTGTGATTCGCTAAGAAATGAACTTTTGTTAGCATCCTTGCATTATTATGCTCACAAAAAGGATTATTATGCTCACAAAAAGGAGCATGTATGATGCGGATATTTTACTTATACCTAAATATTATCTCAGTAGCAAAATATCTCATTACTAAGAAGTCCTAGATACTGGGGAGGCTAATGACTTGATTAACCTGTTGTTCAGCTAGCATAATAGCCATTTAATGCTAGCTCCAAACTACTATGCTACCTATGTCCAAATCTGAAGAAAAACTTTTGCTCTTGTAGCTTGTGATTGCATTTGTATGGGTATTTACAGAAAGCTTCCTTTTTAGAAACAAAATGTATGTTCCTCTAGAACAGTGAGGTTTAGCCTGAGTGAGTTTGCCATTTTACTAATACACCTAATTCATACAGTATAATAAATTGATTAGCCTGCCCTCTAGAAATGCATGGGTTCTCTTGAAATATGTGTTGCAGCTTGGGAAAAAAAGGACCAGGCTTACTATACAACTATAAATCAATTTCCATATTCGAAATAAAAGGCAACATTTTTGGCTCATTTCTACCTGGTTTGCCTTATTTCACATTGCACATTATTTAACAAAGCAAAAAAATATATATATATCAAAGGAACTAACATTTGACTGAATTTGTACTTGCAAAATTATTCCCTTCGCTGGAAAATAAGGTGATGGAAAAGGTAAACAAAGCGTTTTTGCTAAGTACGTGCAGAAATCACCGAAATCAACCGGAGCAAGGAGAACATAGAGCTGCTGCTGACTAAATGATTAGATAATTATATACTCGGTTTGTGTCGCAT
>JACRUU010000027.1:17456011-17491011 GCA_030449085.1 Kryptopterus vitreolus | reverse complement strand
AACACACTAATTCCAATATGACTTGAGTATCTGATATGACTTGAGTATTTGACTCATAGTAAAGATGCTTAAAGATGCACTAGTCTTCAACACCAAGAAAAACAGTTGATTTGTGAGGTAAAATACAAATAAAACGGCCTTATGAAGTTCGGTGCTCCTTGCGACTCTGCGTGGAGCCTTATGCTGCCTTCTGTTTCCGTGTTACTTGTAGTCAATCGATTATATATATATATATATATATATAGCCGGATAGATGGATGGATGGATGAATGGATGGATGGATAGATAGATAGATCGATAGATAGATATGTATGATTCAGAGTAAAAGTTATTCATCATTATATTTGGTAAAAGTACAACAGTGCTAAAACTATTACTAGTACGTTTAGTCAAATACTATACAGGGTGTTAGTTATACATCACTAAGCTTTTTTTTCGTTTCAGCAGCCATTCAGTGTATGTCAATCAAACGGGCTCAATTTCACATCCAATCATTTCAAAATACCCTTCATTCAAAAAGTCCAAAATCAATGAATAAAATCTCAGTGTGTCTGAATATGGATTAGTCATCAGCTTTGAACTTGTGGATAAGCGACGCTGTGGAGTAAGGACTCATACAAAATGAAGAATCTCCTTTGCCTCCTTGGAAGGCATGAAATCATTTAAATTGGAGGAAAGAAAATCATGTCGAGGCGAGTTTCACCAACGTTAACTATTTATATTTAAATAACACCGCCTCCGTGAGCTCCTCGGCTCCCCAGGCTGTGAATCAGTATCAGTGCAATAGTGTGTAGACGCGTTAGAGTGCTAGTAAGGATGCTGGCTCACTACGCAATGGGACAATCGTGACTCATTTTACGGTTAGGTGACTACGTGATGTAAAACGTCAACACTGGCCTCAACAGGCAGGCTGAATCCTCACATGTCCTCCAAACATTGAAAATACTAAAGTTTAATAATGCCATGTCAATATGTTAGTCTAATCAGGCGTTGTTTTGTGAAAAGCAATATTGTAACTTGTGATTTGAGAGCTGCAACATAAATAGCATGCTACGTACATTTATAGCTCATAATTCAGAAGAATGACGTCATAAAATAATGCAAGAATATTACATTATTTGTAGAAAGGTCATTTCTGGGTTTTGTTGTGCATTTGTGGGATGTTTTATTTTATGGGATGAACGTTCCAGAGCATTCTACGATTGAGAAATCTCTTAATCGGCAGATCAGTGCCCTAAGGAGTGAACTACAAGCTGATTGAGATGCTCTGTATGTCAGTATGCCTCACGTTAGGCTAGCATGAATTAAAACAGCGAATATATCTGTTTAGCAAAGCAAATTCTAGCTATTGGTTTTACGTGAAATTTGAATTCTGAGTAATTTATTAGTTATGCATGAATGTTTTTGTGGTATTTATATAGTCGGTTTAATATTAATAAAAGTCATAAAGACTAAAAATTGTTTTTTCAGTTTTATTTGTGTAGAGAGTAATTGAAAACATTGTACTTCAGGTAAATTTTTTTATTTAATTTTGAAATTAATTACACCAAATGGCTTAATATATATATATATATATATATATATATATATATATATATATATATATATATATATAGGTACAAAGGGATTTGCTATCTGACGCGAATGTTGATAAATACCACATTTCTTCCATTTCTTCCATGACTTGGATTTACAAGTCATTTGTTTCAGATACATAACAGGCTATGCTAATAATAATAGATAAGCCTAAACCACTAATATGATGAGTGATATGAGGAGATATATGGGGATATTATATATAAGATAAAACTCTGCACAGTGTGCGCATGAAATGACTGCAGGATATTTTTAATCCGTACTGTGTTTTTGATAGTGTTGTTTGCCCTTCCCCCTTTTCACTGTCTTTTGCGATATCAATTCATAATCTGTCCAGGAAGACACAGTTCTGTCCTTTCTCCTTTCCTTACCTGCTCTCCCTTTTGAACACATTTCAGTAGAGTGTGTTTGTTTCCCTTCCAGACATGTGTGAGCATTCCCTTGTGGACTGCTGGTAAATATTAGATATGTCTGTTTCATTTATAATGGGACTATAAATTAAATATAGAGAAGGGAACAGATGGGAAGACAAATCCACCCTTTCTCTATTCGCACTGCGTTCGTCAGGGTCCCTGGGTTTCAGGCTGATGTCAGGTTGTCAGAGTGACATTTCAACGGCCCCGGAGCAGCGTACGTGGTATCTGCTGCACATCTCACTCTGGGTCATTTATACATGACACTTCCGATAGAGACACAGAGGTTGTTCTGGGAAATTAGACAGAGAGGCAGAATAAAAGTAATAAAGGTCTATACATTGTATGTACACGCACTCCGACAACACATGTAAATACATATTTATATATTCTATAACGCATTTTAGGTTCATGTTAAACTATATTCCCATTGTTAATGATCAGGATGCTTAATATTATTCACCATCTCACCATTGTTGCGATTTCTACGCTTTTGTTCTACGGGAGCGCTGCAATATCTTAAATGGACTGTGAAAACATGAAAAATAGAATGAAAGCTTAAGATTTCTTATCATTCTTCTCATTAGAATGAAAAACTAGAAGAAATTATATTATGCAGGATTTATACCCAGTTTTGAAGTACATAGGATTCTTATTTTATTTAAATACTGGAACACTAATAAGACTGAATGCTTGATTAAGAGTTGTGGTACTTACTAGTATTTTTTTTTTAATTGTGTTCAGATTATTTGCATTTTAATTAGAAAGTCGTTCTCATTGTGCCTCAGGGTTTTTTTCTCCGGGTTCTCCTCTTTCCTCCCGGTCCAAAAACATGCACGGTAGGTTGATTGGCACCTTGGAAAATTGTCCCTGGTGTATGAATGTGTCGTGTGAGTGTGTGTGTGTGTCGTGCGATGGGTTGGCCTTCCATCCAGGGTGTATCCTGCCTTAATGCCCATAGACTCCTGAGAGAGGGAATATCGGATATAGTGGTAGAAGATGAATTAACGAATGAACGTGTGTGAACCTTTGGTGGCTAAAACGCGAAAACGTACAAGAATTCCAATGTCCTGTATTGTACTGTAAGCTGTGCAAAAAAACCTTGTTTGGTGAATCAGTCCCAAGTTATTAAAAATTATATTAGACCATGTTAGGAACAACTGTAAGAATGTAATGAATATGCACTACCAGTGCCTAAAGCTTTTCAGAGCAAACTAAAAGTAAGCCAGAAGCCGCATTAACCTACATTAAATACAAAAAATGAGTTTGTGTTGAGTTACACAGATATCAGATGCAGAATAAGCCAGGAAATGACAACTCTTTATAATAAGGTGACCTTAAATCTAAAAGGTAATGGTGCTATGGCTTTAAGTAATATCAGAATGCATTTATCAAATTAAAAAAGTCAGAGTTATTAAACATTTAGAGTCAAACATGCATTCACCATTCCCTCTAGCTGAACGAAAAAATGACAATTTTCTCATTTCCATTCATTTCAATCAAGTTGTAAAAATGATTTTATCAATAGATGTTCTCCCAAAGCACCTTTGTGCAGGAATGGATAACAAATATAGACTTTATATTTATAAATTACTTTTTGTGTTTATGCCTGTTGAGTGAGCCAATGGGGAGTCTCCTCAAAATCTCCCTGAGATGGTATCAGGATGGAACCTTGAGAGGAACTGTCAAAGTTCCATTATTATTAATATATTATTATTATATATATTATTAGCGATCCAGATTGACCTTTTCCAGTCAGTCTTACTAAGATTTTGTAATTCTTGGTAAATATCTGTGGAGGATATGTGTTCCATGCTGTAATAACTTTTTAATAAGTGACTCACTGTCTCTCATTTTCCCAGCTTTAGCCTCATCCATTTTTTTTCTCTGTGGCAGTAATTTGTTCATAAGGATTGGGAGGCGGTAACTTAGTTGAGGTGAACTTTGAACTTTGGATCCCGACAGTTCAAATCCCAACCAAACTAAAGTGCCCCTCCTGGGCCCTTGAGTAAGGCCCTTAATATCAGTTGTATAAATAAAATAAATGTAAATCTCACTGAATAAGTGCCATAAATGTTAGGGAAATACATTAATTAACATTGTTGCATATATGTGTATGTGTAACAAAATGTAAAGGTATAGTGTCAAACCTGCAATTTATTATTTTCTCAGCAAATTTTGTGTCAATTAATATATACATCAATGAAATTTAAAGGCAGATGGTAGAAAATTGGTTATGGATTGAGAAGTGGTGACGATTCAGTTGTGCAGACTTTGGTCTGCCAATAGGAAGAATGGGACTTCAAAGTGGATGTATTGGTTTTTCTTCTGGTCCCTTGAGTAAAAGCTGGAGATTTTTAGTTTGTATAGTTGATATAACTGTAAATAATGTTGTAAAGGTTGGTCAGCTTTTCTGCTTTTAACAACAACAACAACAACAATTGTTACAAAGCAGGAAATCTATCAAGCAGGTGACTCATCTCTGAGACGACATGAGTAGGAACTTTAATAAAAACACCCAAGTATAATTTCAGATCTATATACAGTGCATTAGTGTAAAGTGAAAACAGTAACAAATAATAGTTTTGATGATTATGCGAACAGTTGTTAGGTTCAAGTCTACAGTTGCTTTTTGGTGTTCATGTGAGATCATCCAAAGCATCAGCTGAGAACCATTTCAGGCAGATGGAAAGAATCAAGAAGGTCTGGTATGTGAAAGGAACCACATAGTGTGTTAGCCGTCAGACAGCCAAATGTGAAAGGTGTATCGTGTGAAATGACCGAACACATGAGGTCAGAATCGCTGCACTGCTCATGGTTTACTACTTTTATAAGAATATAGATAATGTGGTGGATCCTTTGTATATGTTGTATATCTCTAACACCATCAACACCACAAAGGATCCCCCACATTATCTCTATTCTTTCACCCAGAGAATGACATCTGAGAAATATGATTTTGACACAAATAAATGGGAACTGTCTATCACAATTGGGGAACTGTGGCTTAGCGGTTGGCATTTTCGCCTCACACCTCCACGGTCAGGGTTCGATTCCCGTCTCCGCCATATGTGTGTGTGGAGTTTGCATGTTCTCCCCGTGCCTCAGGGGGTTTTTCTCCGGTTTCTCCGGTTTCCTCCGGTCCAAAAACATGCACGGTAGCTTGATTGGCACCGTGGAAAATTCTCCCTAGTGTATGAATGTCTATTTGTGTAAATGTGAGTGTGTGTGTGTGTGTACAAGGTGTATCCTGCACATATATGTGTACAGGGTGTATCCTGCCTTAATGCCCCAAGACTCACAGGCTCCCCGTGACCCGAGGGAAGATCGGATAAAGTGGTAGAAGATGAAGGAATGAATAAATGTCTATCACAACTTTGTTTCAGGCTGAGAAGGAGTATTTAAATGTTATGGATAAAACATGTGTCTATTGAATTAAATATTCATATAGCGATGTATATTATTGTAATTAATGCATATAGAGTTTGTTTATTGCTATTGGTATTGGGAAAAGAAAAGAAAGTAAATCTCCGAAAGATTAATTGACTGTTGCCAAGAGAACTGGATGCACAGTGGAAAGAAAAAGCTAATTTCATACTGTACTTCACTAAAAAGCGTGCTGCGCTTGTTATTGACTATCCCAAATCTTTTCTTTTCTTGTCTTTTCCTTTTTTTGTAGATGAGTTATATTTATACCTTTGATAATAGTTCAATTCTTTGGGGATGTTCAATAGTAAGTAGCTCCATGGTTAAGATGAGAAACTGTGGAGTGCAAGTTTCGGAGATTTCATTCATTCATTCATCTTCTACCGCTTTATCCGATCTTCCCTCAGGTCACAGGGAGCCTGTGCCTATCTCAGGCGTCTATGGGCATTAAGGCAGGACACACCCTGGATGGAATGCCAACCCATTGCAGGACACACACACACACACACACACGCACACACACACATTCATACACTAGGGACAATTTTCCAGGGTGCTAATCAACCTACAGTGCATGTTTTTGGACTGGGAGGAAACCGGAGAACCCGGAGAAAAACCCCCTGAGGCACGGGGCGAACAAACTCCACACACACATGGCCGAGACGGCAATCGAACCCTGACCCTGGCGGTATGAGGCGAACGTGCTAACCACTAAACCACCATGCCCCCGGTTCCGAGATTTGTAATTGTAAATCACTCTGGATAAAGTCATTGGCCAAATTCCGCAAGCATGCCTTATCTGTTGAATCTCCCCCGAAATGAATCACTGATAGCAGCTTCTCCAAAGCCGTCCATATTCCCGATGCCGTACATCCACACTTTCCTCACTCATGTACTCGGGAAGCATACTCTTTCAGATATGCATCTTTGTGCACACACGCGCCCAGACACACACACACAGGCACACACACACACATTTCTCAGGGGAAGTCCCCCGTACATATGTGTAGGCGGTCTGCAGAAACAGAAGCATGTCTTCTCCAGTTGCCTTATTTGTCAGGTAAATCCTTTAACTCGTTTCATTTTCCTTGGCTGAAAAAAGAGAGGCTGTTCATCATGGCAGCCGCTTGCGCCGAGCGCGCTCAGATCACGCCATAGCACGCGCGCTCTGGAAATGACTGACAGAACAAACACACAGCACAAAAACGTTGTATTTGATTCCTTTTCAGTTTTTACTTTCCTTCTTTTTTGTCACAACACATATGTTAGTGGCCTATATGTACTTTATCTATCTATCTGTCTGTCTATCTATCTATCTATCTATCTATCTATCTATCTATCTGTCTGTCTGTCTGTCTGTCTGTCTGTCTGTCTGTCTGTCTAAATACATATTTCACAAATTTGTTGTACATAATTATTTTACACTAAATTATCGTTTCATCTTGACCTCATCGGTCAATATCAAGTCAAGTAGGTTTATTGTTTATTGTCCTTTTAACCATACACACACACACACACACACACAAAACAAGGAGCTACATCAGACAAAATAAATAAACCAAGTGTAACACAATGCATTGAACTACACAAAATTAAGTGGAAAACGACATAAAGGCCACAAATTCACAACTTGACCTTTTAATACAAAGAACAACTTGAGATTGGGAGGCACGGTAGCTTAGTTGTTAGCACGCTGGCCTCATACCGCCAGGGTCCGGGTTCGATTTCCGTCTCGGCCATGTGTGTGTGGAGTTTGCATGTTCTCCTCGTGCCTCAGGGTTTTTTTTTCCGGGTTCTCCGGTTTCCTTCCCGGTCCAAAAACATGCACAGTAGGTTGATTGGCACCTTGGAAAATTGTCCCTAGTGTGTGAATGTGTGAGTGTGTGTGTTTGTGCCCCGCGATGGGTTGGCATTCCATCCAGGGTGTATCCTGCCTTAATGCCCATAGACGCCTGAGATAGGCACAGGCTCCCCGTGACCCGAGGGAAGATCGGATAAAGCGGTAGAAGATGAATGAATGAATGAACTTGAGATTGGAAGACAGCAGTGAAATGAACACTGCAGGACAAAGTGCAAATGATTTGTCCATATTGTATATAAGAAAAGAAAAACAACAGTACATCTTTATCCCCTCTGTTTCCAGGTTACTTTGGATATTATAAATATTTTGGAGTAGAGACATTAGATAGATTTGCACTTTAATGAAAAATGCAATGTATTCTATTTGAATTTAAAATTAACTATTCATTTTCCTTCTCTCTCTCTCTTTTCCACTCGTTTTTTTCTCGTCTTCTCCTAACTGTCCTGCTTTCTAATTTCACATGTGGATCACACGTTGTATTTTTTGTTCTTTTTTTTTTTTTTTTTTTTTACTATCTCATTCCACCTGTCTGGTGGTACCACTTTCCCACCCCGTTCTGTCGCTGACCCTGTTCCTTTTTCTATCTCTCCATCTGTTCGTCTCTTCCCCTATAACACATTATCCCATATCTGTCTTTGTTTCTCTTGTCTCTCATATCCTGTCCACTCCCTCTCTCTCTCTCTCTCTCTCTCTCTCTCTTTCTCTCTCTGTGACCTGGTGGATCAGCTCGGCTGGGAGGGATAGAGATGTTATTTCCCCTCACTATGCTCCCTCCATTTGCTGATTACATCACCTTGTCGGGGAAGATAATGGTCATGCGCTGAGTCAAGAGATGAGACGTGTAGAAACCAATACATTTCTATATATATGGTCATTCTCCTCCTCTCTAAGTTTATGTTCAGTAAATGTATGTATCTCATATCTCATTTATAAACAGATGTTCCTACCCTGTAATGTTAAATGTTATGGATGGAGTATACACACACACACACACACACACACACACACACACACACACACACACACACACACACACACACACACACACACACACACACACACACACACACACACACACACATATATATATATACATATGTGCCTGTGTGTGTGTGTGTGTGTGTGTATATGTCTATATGTAGCGAGTGAAATAGTTTAGCGAGGAAAAACCAATACATCAAATATTCGTCACACATTATTGGTCACTTTATAAATAATGAAAGCACAACAATGTCATCATTAATAATTATATGTAAATAAATAGTTTTATTTATTTACGTTTAAAAAGGTGCATGGAGAGAGAAATGCCAACTTGTGTGTATAATTTGTTATTTTGTTGAATTGGATGAATTGTTAATTTTCTTCTGAACTTTTTTTTTTTTTTTTAATAGAAAAGTTCATTCAGAACTGATATAGTATTTCTTTCCAAGTAAGAGATGTAAAACAAATTTCATGACCAGTTGTTGTTGGACAACAAGCCAATACATATATGTAGTAATGTGTTTGGTGAACATATCATTCCAGATTTGGTCTCTTTTTGCTGTTATAAAAAGCTTCACTCTTCTGGTGCGGCTTTTCAATAGGTTTTAGGGCAGGGCTGTGGGGACTTGTGATCATTCTACTACATGAGCATTAGTGAGGTCAGGTACTGCTGTTGGAGGAGGTTTTGGAGACTGTAGTTCTAGTTTATTTGAGACGTTTTCAGTGGGAAGAGGGAGCTCAGTGGTTTTTGGACTTTTTTTTTTTTTAGAAGGCTGTGAGTTCAAATCCCATCATGCATTAGCTGAACAAGATAATTGTAACTCATTCAGGATAAGGGCATCTGCTATATGCCATAAATGTAAATAGGGTTGAGGTAAGTTTTAAGAGCTCTAGTGTAGTGTTTATGTAGACCTTTGATATTCGACCCATATCGTCGCATTACTTAAGTGAAGATTAGTCTCCTCTCCTGAGTACAATATATACTGTTGTAAGTGTTGAGGTCAAGTCAAGGCATTCTCACACACACACACACACACACACACATATAGATAAACAGGTTAGAAAAGCCACACCTGAGAGCCCTAATTCTTACAGGCACATTACACTGTTACTATCTAATACAACAAGGCATAACGATTCATCTCTTCACCTCCTCGTTTTTCCTCTTCCCTTATTCTGTCTCGGCTAGTCTCTAATGTGACACGAGGCATTATTTATAGGCAGATGGCACATCAGCACTTCTGAAGAGGATTCCTCAAACAAACAACGGCCTTGCAAGCAAACAACTGACAAGAGCAAGAAAATGCATTATTCAATATTCGGAGGGTGGGGGAGGGGGTGGTGCTCCTTAATTTAAATTCATAAATGATCAGATCAGTCACATAGACATTTATATACACAGAAAGCATGAACACATACAAATACACACACACACACACACTCACACACACACTCACGCTAGCTGCCCTCATTCAGTCAGGGTAGGGTAGAGTGACGGGGAGCGCCTTCCTGTCTGTACACCTCTTAATGACAGACGACCTTTCTAGGGCCATTTCATCTCTCTCTCTCTCTCTCTCTCTCTCTCTCTCTCTCTCTCTCTCTCTCTTTCTTTTTACAGCAATTCCTCCATCTGTAGCTCCACCTCCCCTAACGAGTATCCATGATGCTGGAATGTATTCCAGTTTTGATAAACAGCCAAGGCTGTAAATCTCTCTGTGTGTGTGTGTGTGTGTGTGTGTGTGTGTGTGTGTGTGTGTTTGAAAGAGACTCATCATGTAGCTAGAAGCTCTCAGAAGGTGAAAACATGTCACAGATGTCCTCTGAAGGCTCTCTCCGCGTCTATCTGCGTCTAGGCACTAGAGCGCTGAAATGTCAAAGAGTCTGTCCAGAGACTGTACATGACCAGATGCAGGGAAGTATGTGTGGTGTGTATGCATGCGAGTATAGGTGTGTTTGCTTCGTAAATACTGTGCTTCCTACCCACGGTAGATTCAGGAAATCCGGGTCCTCTGCCAAGCACTGTTTGTATTCCATCACCGTTCTCCAATTCTGAAATTCTATTTTCCAACTGAATTCTTTGTTAATTTACTGTAAGTCAAGAAAGTGTGTTCCTACTGTGATTCCAAACACCGAGCATATTCTTTACCCTCAAGTGATTCGTGATTATCCGGGCTAAACTATAATAATTCAATCACCATATTTAATTAATGAAATTCTCTGTCCGGGTCTCTGTTGAAATGAAGTTCCATTAAGATTAATCTATTAAAAAAAGGTTTCACCATGACTTTAATCACATTTCTTCACCAGGAGTGCATCTATAACAAAGGAATCTTGTATGAGGTCCACTAGAGCAACATATTACCTTCGAATGCTGTACAACCATTTCTTATCGCATACATGAAACACGTGAACAGGGGATGAGGACAAACAATTTACCACTATGAAATGTTTGGGATATACTGCAAGCCACAGAAGAGCAAAATACACTATATGGACAATATTGTGTGGGCACCTAAGCAAGAGTTTATAAGGTGTATCATCAAAGTCATCACAGTCTACAGTTACAACTGGCCCTTCGAGGCCAACCATAATGCTGGTGGCCCCATGGTGACAATGAGTTTGATGCCGCTACTCTATAGCAATAACTCAAGATTACACTACAACCATCTAAAAGGATATCTTCCTGGAGCTAGCTTTGTGTACAGGAGGCATTGTCGTGCTGGAACTGGTTTGGGTCTCCGAGTACAAATGGAAGGGCAAATTTACTGTTCCATAACCAAAGACATCCCAAACAATTGTGTACCTCTAGCTTTTGGGCAAAAGCCCAATATGGCTGGAAAAGGCAGGTATCCCAATACTTTTGACTATGCAATTTAGCTGTTTCTGCAAGTTGAAGCTTTTTGTTCACTGTTTTTAACGTAAGTCAAAATTCATTCTTGATTTTCACAATTTTAACATGATTAGCTCCACATATTTGCATACATTGATTAAATATAGCGTACTACATAATTACTATATATATATATATATATATATATATATATGTATATATATATATATATATATATAAACTGTATAATTACATAACTATATAACAGGACAAAGTTAATTATATAACAAATATGTTACTTTTGTATTTGTTATATCATAATACAGATTAGAAGAATTAGAATAATCTGTTTCTGTAATATTTTTCTCTCTCTCGGTATTTGGGCTTGTTGGCAGACCACAATATCGATATAACAAGTCAGACATGTATGTATAGTTGCTTCTCCCTTTAAATGAGAAAATCCTGCGATTGCATAAGTGTAGACTTTTCATATCCACTGTACATACTGTATATATTGTGCTGCAAATAAATTCCTTCACTGTAAGATTCCTAGTGATGAATCACCACATCCAGCATCATCTTTTCTTTCTTACTCTGTTGCCTCCTTTTTTCTCCCTGCACTTAATCTTTCGCTTCATCACTTCACCTCTGGTTGTCCTCCGGATAGAGACACCTCCATGCTTCGTTTGAGTCAAAGGACATTGCCTTGTATCGGAAAAATGTAAAGTGGATAAAATACTGGGCATGATGTGGTGTCCCTTTGCTATGGTCCACTTTACCTTGCAATACACGCACACACACACACACATATACACACACACACACACACACACACACACACACACACATGTGCACATACATACATACATACACTGCTGTATTTTTAGAACAATGTTCTTCTGTGTGAGGTTTCCAATGCATAATAAAACAGCGAGTGGATTGCTGCAGACTTCGGACGAAGTGACCTCCATTAAGAAGTAATATTACATGAGGAGAGAACAGACTGGATGGACTCACATGCGCACACACGCATGCACACACACGCACACACAAACACACATGCATTGTCTGTTGCCCAGTGTTACTACATTGTCTGTAAGCATTGTCTGTTGCCCAGATTAATTTGTCTACATAATAATGTCATGATTAATAAGAGATGTATGTTGAACTATGACTTTAATTAGAAAGCCTGTGTAAGTCATAGTTCATCTCTTATCAATCATAATATTATTATGTAGACAAATTAAGCTGCAGATTAACACTGGGCAACAGACAATGCTCACAAGTTAAATATTAATTTAAATATCTTTTTCTCTCGGAAGATATGTGTACTTTGACAATAAAATATGCTGCCTTACTTTTTAAAGTATCTAGAGAGATCATTATAACCACCTCAAATAGCAACTGAATATAAAGATAAATATCTAGTAGCGTGCAAGGTGCATTTTCGTCATTTTCTTACCTATGTAGCGTTCTACAAAAAAGTGCTCCTTACACATTATGCTGAATATTCTCTCTAGCACTTAGATATTTGCTGTAATTGAAAATTAATTAGTTCCTGCTACATTGCCTATTCACAGCACAGTCCCACAGGGTTTTAGCATAAATTGCTAACCGTTTCTGATCATTTCCAGTACAACACATCACACCCGGTATATTCGGCTTTTCCGTTTCATGTGGTGGAACCTCCCTGAAACTGTCTTTTTTTTAACCTGAGTCATCTTTACTGAGAGAACAGAATCTCCACTAATAAACATAAACATCTCCTTACTAACAATTTCTATATCTACCATACAGGTCTGTGTGAATAAGCTGGAACTATGGAAGCAATAATATTATAAACTTATATCATAATATAATATTATAGCAGGAATGACTTTTAGTTAATAGGAAATTAACTTACGTCCAACAATAAACAAAAGAATAAGAATTATGTTATTAATAATAACTTTAAAGGGGCACGGTGGCTTAGTGGTTAGCACGTTCCCCTCACACTGCCTCGAATTCTTGTCTTGGCCATGTGTGTGGAGTTTGCATGTTCTCCCTGTGCCTCAGTGGTTTTTTTCTCTGGGTTCTCTGGTTTCCCCCGGTCCAAAAACATGCATGGTAGGTAGATTGGCACCTTGTAAAATTGTCCCTAGTATATGAATGTGTGTGTGTGTGTGTGTGTGTGTGAGTGTGTGTGCCCTTCGATGGGTTGGCATTCCATCCAGGTTATATCCTGCCTTAATGCCCATAGACGCCTGAGATAGGAACAGGCTCCCTGTGACCCGAAGGAAGATCGGATAAAGCGGTAGAAGATGAATGAATGAATAATAAATTTAATAAAACGTTGTGCATGTCTCTTAATACTGTAGAGACAGAATTCCTGTTATGGTTACTTGTGACGAGACGTAAAGGGAAACATTTTTGCAACAATAGAGCTTTTGGTGGCCATTACCTACAAACGTCTATACCTTTTTATTTTTGATCAGACTTCGAGCTAGAAAGGAGAGAGAAGCAGACTCATCCTTTAGGCCAGACAGACGTGTCTGCCAAACATCTGCGACAGTCGAGAGCAAGGCGTGATGTGCAGAGAAATGAAGGCAATGGCTCGGACTGACGGCACATCCATTACGACTTATCAGGGCCCTTCCCCGGCACCAGGCCTACTTGTGTGTGTGTGTGTAATCTCAGTTCCCAGGGTTTGTGACATCGGCCAATGTGGGGGGAACATCGAGATTGGAAGAACAAATGTCATTAGCGGTGAGCAGGGTCGTAATCTACCCGAAGTGTCTAGCGTCCTCTCAGGGTTTAAATCTCAACAAGAACGAATGGCTTCAGGAACGGGGGTGCTAAATATACCGCAAGCCGACAGGCAGCCGTAACAGTGGATACCCTGCTTACTTTGAAAAATTCCAATTACTGTCAGTGCTTCAAAAGTGTGTGTGTGCTAATCCATCCATAACGTAGCTCAAACACCTCAGGCAGCTGTGTATGTAATTTCCCCTGTAATTAGCGTTTATTTAGTGTAACTTGATTTGTCCACAATAAAAGCTGAAAGTTCTTCCTGAAAACAGCGTGTGTAGTAAATATGTATGTTCGTGCATTTTCGATTATTGTCCCCACAAGGCTCTTGAGCAAGTTTTTACATTGTGGGGACATTTGCTTGGTCATTACAAGGTAGTTTATGTTTGTGAGTAATGACTGATGTAAATGAGTGGACTATACTCTGATACTCATTTTCCTGCATATGATAATATATAATTATGTTATTATATAATTATATATTATTATATGATATTTTGTGCTGCAGGCAAATGTAGGGGGCAAATGGGTGGACTATACACTGCTACCTTTGCCTGCAGCACAAAATGTTATATAATAATATATAATAATATAATAATATAATATTGCTAGTCACACCATCATACCGTACCTCTCTATATGATACATACAGTGCTGCTTGAAAGTTTGTGAACCCCATGGGCTGTTCAGAGTGCTATTATACCTTGATTTTCTTATTTTATCATCACTTGCTTTTTATAAATTAAATTATTAGATATGTATTTTAGAGGGTATTTTGAGTGTAGTGAAAAAATGACATGAAAGATAGAATTATTGTATGTGCAGAACTAAGTGAAGCCTGAGATGCGCTGGTAAAGTCAAGTGGGTAACAGACTCAGGTGAAACACATTTGCTTAATTAATCACTTGAACAGACCAATCAATTAGAGATTCTTACGAAAATGGTTGGGCAACACTCATTACAAGAGAGAGGAAACCAACCAAACCACTGAAGTGCCAAGGAGTCAAACAATGCCAAGAGGAAAGGAGATATCCGAAGACATTAGGAAGGAGGTGGTTACAAATGATCAGTCTGGGGAAGTCTATAATACCATCTCTAAGAGATTCCAACTCCATCCATCTATTATGTAAGGCAATAGGTTGGTTGGTTTTTAAAAATGGAGAGTATTCAGCATGACTACAACTGTAGTGAAGTGGCTCCCCATTAAAACTATTATCAAGAAGCAACAGAAAAATAATAAACAAGGTAAAGGCCAACCCAGACATCACGTCTAGAGAGTTTCAGACCTCTCAGGCAGCATCTAGGCTAAATGTACATGTGTCATCAATCATATGAAAATGTAACATACATGACATTTATCATAGGGTTGCTAGAAAGAAGCCTCGTCTCTCAAAAAAAGAACAATGCTGCCTGTTTCAAATCAGAAGTCCTTTTGGAAGTGCTTTCCTTGGACTGTTAATCCAAAATAGATTTATGTGGTTATAATCAAAGCCCCCATGTTTGGAGAAAATCCAAAAGGAAAACACAGGAAAGGATTCTCCTTCCAACTGTGAAGCATGGTGGTTAAAATGTGACGGTCTGGGGCTAAAATGCTTTTCTGCTTCTGGGCCAGGGCGACTCTATATTAATTAGGGAAACTTGAATTCTCAGACCTATCAAAAAATTCTTCAAGAGAATCTCCTGCCATCAGTCAGAGAGCTGAATCTGGGCCAAACATGGATGATGCAATAAGTCATCGACCCTAAGCAAATCCACCAAGGAATAAAAGAAAGACATTTCACACTCTTGATTGGCCTAGTCATAGTCCGGATCTCACCAATTTTAAATGTTGCTATACCTGAAGTGGGTGGTACATGCTAGATGTCCTTCCAACTTCTCTTAACAGGTTGAATTGACGAGTTGGCAAAAATCCCCAAAGACCCATGTGAGAAACTGGCCAGTGTTTACAGAAAGAAGTGCCACAAGCTACTAAATAAAAGGCTTAACTTACTTTTGCATAGAAAACAATGCAATCATTATAGCACGACTACTAACCTAACAAGACATGGCCGTCCACCTAAACTGACGGGCTGGACATTAACAGCATTAATCCAAGAAGCATCCCCGACATCTGCACAGCTTTCCCACATGAGAATCTGTCCAATCTGTCCTTTGTGAAACAGCCACAAGTCACAAGTAAAACATGTGGAAGAAGATCCTGTGGTCAGAGGAGACCAAAATTGTACTACATGCTACATGTGACAGCATCATGCTATGGTGATGATTTTCTTTATCAGGGACAGGAAATTGATGGGAAGATGAATGGAGCTAAATACAAGGGTCAGTAAGAAAACCAATTAGAGGCTGAAAAGAATTTGAGGCACCTTCCAGCAGCACAATGACCCTAAATGTACAGACTTCCCTAAACATATGACCCTTCTGGGGAAGTGTATCGTTCCATCTCCAAGAGATACCAACTCCATGCATCTACTGTAAGACAAATCATCTACAAATGGAAGGCATTTAACATGACCATAACTGTTCCTAGAAGTGGATGCCCATAAAAACTATCTAGTGCTACAATGGAATGGTTGAGATCAAAGCATAGTCAAAGTCCAGACCTAAATTCTATTGAGAATCTTTGGGAGGACTTGAAAATTGCTGTTCAAAGACCTTCATCCAATTAGATTCAACTGTTTTGCAAAGAAGAATGAAAAAAAAAAACAGTCTCTAGATGTGCAAAGCTGGTAAAGACTTGCATCTGTAATTGCAGTGAAAGATGGTTCGACAAAGTATTGAATGAAATTTACATAATGCATAATTTTTCTTGCACTTCACAATTACGTAAACCTTTGTGTTGGTCTATCACGTAAAATCCCAATAAAATAATATTTAAGTTATAAGGTAGTTATAATGTGACAAAACTCAAGTGGTATGAACCTTTGCAAGGCACTGTACATATACACATGCATTAAAGACACTTCTTATGCAAGTTGTACTGTATATGTATATAGGGAAGAAACGATTCCTCGAATTAACTGGATTAATATGAATACAAAAAGCAATTTTTGTCCATTTATACATGGAGCACTGTGTTTCCCCATGGACCATTATTACTGATGCACCACCCGCTAAACTCTAGAACACGCTGGACAGGTAAACGCAGACGGTGCTGCAGAATAAGAAATGGAGGAAGGCGGAGAAAACAGTGAGGAGAAAATTCAGGCCAAAGATAACAACAGAAAGTTTCTAAAAAGTTTGTGATAAATTTTGAGCTAAAACATTGAAAAACAGTGTGTGTATCATTTTTAATATCATTTGAGATTGATTTTTTTCATTCATATATTTGTATTTACATGTTTAAAAAACAAAAAGTTTACTTTGAGATAAGGATTATATTGTACTCAAATTTAGGTGCATTCATTTGTTTTTATCAATAATTATATCAGTAAAAAGACCTCTATATACGACAGACCTGACTGGTGTGTGTGTGTGTGTGTGTGTGTGTGTGCGCCTCTGAATTAGTTGTTTTTCAACCTCTAAGCCTGATTTTATAGGCAGCATCTAAACTTAGCCGGGTAAATCACCTGTTCACAATGCTGACCTTCTCTCTCTAATCTATAGGGCAGTAAGAATATATCACCCCTCTACACAATGCAACCAATCTGGATTTAATTACAAACTGGCCCCAGAGGGCAATTTATAACACACGCACACACAAATACACAAACCACCGGGATGAAGGAGGGCATGTGTAGGTGGAAGGTTACAAAGGAACCGCCTTTGCTTTTGCATCCTCCCAGGAAATCTGCTTTGGGAATCCAGGCTCCTCAAGGGTCTGTCCCAAATGATCAAAACACTGTATAGATATCATTGGTGATATATTTATCCGCAATCTCAAGTGGCATATTGTTTTTGGCTTCCTACACGATTATTTGCTTGCTCACAAATGAGCTACCATTGTACATTATGTTTGATGCTCTGGGAAAATGTCAACAGGTTACTATTATACTCCCATTAGTCCCATTAGGTCTACAGTATTAGGCCTTCTGATTGAGGAGGTGCAACTCTAGTATAGGATGCCATCCGCGTCCTTCTCAGGAACCGAGAAGTACCCCTCTGTAAAAACCTGACTTTACTAGAGTAAAAAGGACCACCTTGATGTTGCTTTCAAATTTCCTGGTTCAAAACCAGAACCTGCTGGGAACCCACCATGATGGGACGCACCCCACTGAATCGAGGCGCACGATGTTTGAACTGGATTTGATAACGTAGTTCTATTACCCATAAGACCCAAGGAGACATGCCATGGTGTCCCATAAGGATAACGACCCCTCATAAATGATCTCTGACGCGGCTGGAGGAAGCCTCAATTCCCCTGAGAAACGGACAAACAGAGATGAGTACATGTGCCCTGAAGCACCTGCGGTGGCAGGGACGGCACAGTGACCTGATGATGGGATGGCTGAGAGGAGGGGACATGTTTTGCGGCACAGAGCTTCAACTTGGGAGAGACATGACCATAGTGTCAGGAATTTTTAGGCCTAGAGCATCTGTTCACCTTTGGGGGGGGGCACAAAAAGTCCAACCAATCATATTCGACGAGGGAGGGTGCATTGGAAAGCCATAGTCTGCCTTTTGGTTTTCTGGAACTTGTCAGTGACTACAGTGATTATGTCACCATACAGGCCCAAAGGTACTATGGAGCTTCCAGGAGGAAAGCCCGGTCCTTGTCATTTAACTTTGGGAGCCATCAATCTGCCTAGAGCCAGAGCTGTTTCTTTAGTGGCTCTCAGTGCGACCCGTGGTCTTCCTGAGCTCCTGGAGATGGTCCCTATTGCTAACCTCCCCCTGTTCTAGATCTTGACAGACCATTGTGTGCAGACATCAGCCAGCCTGAGAGTAAGCCTTACCTACTAAAG
Organism: Kryptopterus vitreolus; assembly: GCA_030449085.1. Taxonomy (NCBI): domain Eukaryota; kingdom Metazoa; phylum Chordata; class Actinopteri; order Siluriformes; family Siluridae; genus Kryptopterus; species Kryptopterus vitreolus. Next base: position 17,472,216 of record JACRUU010000027.1, on the reverse strand, counting down.
CTGATGTAGTACAAAGAGGTTTAGTAGGTAAGACTGGAGCCTTTAGGGACTAACCCATGCTAGGTGAGAGATAGCTTGCTATAGTCTCTTCAACCATGGAGATTGTCAAATAACCACACTCAACATGGAGGCAGGCCATATACAGTTGTTGCCAGGATCTGGACACCTGGGTGTGCAGATCTGGGAAGAATGGCAGGCCTCTACATGGAGGCGGAGACCTAGAAGCAGGAACTGCTTGTTCAGCTAACACTCAATGTGATAACCTGAACCTGAACATCTTGTGGCTGGGAGATGTCGAGCCTAGCAACTGTTCTAGTCAACACCTCCAATAGCTCTTCAAAATGGAGAGGCTGCGCTGCTTCAAACGTAGGCTCATCCAGGATCGAAGTCTCCACATCAACCTCAAAGGAAGATAGGAAGAGCTCCACGTCCCACTTGTGGGGGGAAGTAACCGCTTAGGCAGGTAGGACAAGAATTAGTGGGTGACGAATTAGGAAGGGCTAAGCCTGTCACCATTCCTTCCACAAGATCCAATTGTGAACCACACAAACTTAGCCACAGCCCTTCCCAGGGTCCCAAGCCATGAGGCACGCTAGCGAGAGCACTTTCCCCAAAAAGTGCTTTCCAGGTGAACAGAGAGTCCACTGACATGAGCTCACAATGCTGACAGCCAGCTCCCTCAAGAGCTGACCTAGCATGCCACAGAGGCAATCCCATAGCGTTGTTCACACAGAGTTGAGTTCATGAAAGGGAACATGTTCCAATTCTGAGGTGGAAAAATAGCAATGGAAGATGTCATTTTAGTTTTTCTCTGCCAGTAGCACATTAAATGCTATTCACAAAATATTATTAATAAGCTTTTATATATGAGGTACTTTCTAATATTGTTTTGGTTCCTGAATGCGAAGAACACAACAGGGAAGTAGCCACTGTACCAAGTATAGTCAGTTCCCCAGAAAAGGGTTTGATTTTATATCAGTCCAGTTTTTTTCCCACAAGATACTTGAAGTAGCTAAATGGACACAAATTCAGTTTGTGTTCAGATAATAGCTTTTAATAGCTTTTTTTCAATTAAAAGACATCCAACTGTGATTTGTGTCACAGTTGTCACTTTATGTAACAACAGAAAAATGGTCCTAAATATATTTTAGGGCCAAAAGATTGTGAACATTTGATCCATGTGTTTTATAAACATCACATTCCAGATTTAGTTAAATGGTAGAACAAAGGTTAAGAATTCGAACTTCTTATCGGAAGGTCATGAGGTCAAATCACAACCCCACTAAGCTGCTACTGTAGGGACCTTTAGCAGGGCCATTAACCCTCACCTGCCCAGTCTATAAATGAAATAATAGTAAATCACTTTGGGTAAGTGCACATGCTAAATTCCATAGATATTAAAGTAAGCCTTCTACTTGATTTCTGAATGTGGCTATGGTTCAATTGCAACGCTACATCATCTCATACATTTGCTTACTTTCAACTTAGGGTTCAACTTAAGATTTCCACATGGGTCTGATGTCCACATTTAATGTTTTTTTTTTTTTCATACCATATTTCAGTTCAGGAATGCTTCAGGGCTCTGTAGTCAATATTTCATCATGTGAATGATTTTCCCACCCTGCCTCATATATTTGATCAGCTATGAGCAAACCTGACATCGTCGCCATGGAGTCTCAGGGTCAAGGAAGAGCTTACACTGAGTTTGATCATCCAGTGGCAAAGTTGTCATTTTTGATCAGACAACCATAAGTTTGAGCTTATAATATCACCAGAGGCTCACTGAGTTAACTAGAACTAGAGCCGACAAGATCTACAATTAAATTTAAAGAGCGTCCTTGGGGCAACAAGGGAAGTCCTTATGCTCAATTTGATCAGCCACTTACAGTTTTCATTATATGGCATTACAAAGCAATATCCCTGAATGGAAAAAAGAAGATCGAAAGCTCGGCGTTCACGCGGGTCAACAAGCGCAAAGTGTGCATTGCTGTTGGTAAGCCTATCTACTTTCTAATCCAGTCCTAATCTAAAAGCTTGACCTTTTTTATCTCACATTATAGGGAAAACTTTAAATTAGAGGTCAACCAAATCCTCAGCATCACCTGATTGTGCTACAAATTAGGCCGATTTGTATTATCCAGATACCATCGACAATACCACATGTGTATGTTCTGCACTTCCAGGACGGAACATAAATCTCCCATAGATCAGGTGACAGACGTCTGTTTTTGTCATCCAAACAGGATGACAGTATTGAGTATACAATATAACGCAAGCGGCATTTACACTTTCTATGATCATTACTAACAGGTTCAATCAGTCAGTCATGTCTGCCTGTCTACATAGACAATTTACTTTGACAATTTTTATTTATTTATTTATTTTTACTTTTGTCTTTGTAATTTGTCGTGTGTACTCATGCGCTATGCGGAATAGCGAATCGGAGTTCTGTTTCTTGCAAATAAACTCCACCGATGATTCGACATGCTGAATCTGTCAAAAAAAACAAACAAACGATCCTTCGTTATTATTCTAGATCTATTTATTTCATTAGTTAAGCTACATTTGGAGAGAGAATGTGAATTACTTTTGAACTGTATTGTTAGTAAGCCTTCAACTAGCTATAGTTTAGCTACAGATAAGCACAGGTACCAAAACCTGGTAATAAGTACATGGAATGGAAAGGCTTGTGTTGTTCAATAGATATGTCATTTAAGCAATATCAGTATCTGTATCACTTCTTTTTAATTATCACATTTTTTTCCTGAGATGAAGGAAAAAAACAAATAACACCATACTATATATTGTGTACTGTATATTGACTTCATTCATTCATTCATTCATCTCCTACCGCTATATCCGATCTTCCCTCGGGTCACAGGGATCCTGTGCCTATCTCAGGCGGCTATGGGCATTAAGGCAGGATACACCCTGGATGGAATGCCAACCCTTCGCAGGACACACACACACACACACACACACACACACACACACACACACACACACACACATTCATACACTAGGGACAATTTTCCAAGGTGCCAATCAACCTACCGTGCATGTTTTTGGACCGGGAGGAAATCGGAGAACCCGGAGAAAAACCCCCTGAGGCACGGGGAGAACATGCAAACTCCACACACACATGGCCAAGACGGGAATCGAACCCGGACCCTGGCGGTGTGAGGCGAACGTGCTAACTACTAAGCCACCATGCCCCTTTATATTGACTTCTAAATCTAAATTCCATATCTGTCGACCGTTACTAAAAAATTACATTTATACATTCATGAAACTTTGATAAGCACAGATTTAGCCTAAACTCCGACTTTTATCGTGGTATTCTTCTATACACACGTCTGATAAGACACCATTTTCAATGAGTAATGAAGACGCCATTTCCATACAATACATGCCTGCTTCACTTCTCACCAAGTACCTTCCATGGCTTTGTGGTGTCTCATTGGAATGGAAATTGCCCACAGTTAAATATCGTCTGACCGGAACCAGGGGCGATCCTGACTAGCGTCTGACTGTTGGCAGCCATTGCTGTTAGCCATAAGAGTGTTGACGTATGTTATAACACAACCTCCACTTTGCTTAACAATATACTCTTCTTCAAAAAAAGTCGTCCTTGGATACACTCTGATTAAATAAAAGATGTTTCTACTTTTAAAGGGACACAAAATGAAGATTGCATCACTTAGAATGCAATAATTTAAATCAAAATCAAAGCATTCTGTGGTATACTACCCAATTCCTCCAGTTTGACACCCAAATCACTCTTCCGCTTTGTTTTTATCTGTCCTTTTGCAAATGCCGTAGCCTTTTGTTAAGTTCTTTTAGAAGAGGCTTTCGTTTCAACATCCTGCCCATCAGCCCTGCATTTCCTAAGCTTTTTGGACAGGGTAGCTAATGAGACTGGCACCTGGCATGTACTTTTAAGCTCTGGTGTCAGTTGAGGACAGCTTTAACAGAGATTACAAAAGCTGGACAGTTTAATGTGTTTGTCCTCTTGAGAAGTGGTACTTTTTGGCCTCCCACTTTTGTTTGACCTCGGGGTTTTATTCAAACTTGTATTTGTTTTAAAATGTAAAAAAAAATGTAAATTAAAAACATTATATGTTGAGGTATAACCCTTTCTATTAAACAGTGACCTGTGTAGGCAGTGTTTAGATTTATCATGTGTATCGTATAGTACGGAGGGACACGGTGGCTTAGTGGTTAGCACGTTCGCCTCACACCGCCAGGGTCTGGGTTCGATTCCCGTCTCGGCCATGTGTGTGTGGAGTTGGCATTCCATCCAGGGTGTATCCTGCCTTAATGCCCATAGACGCCTGAGATAGGCACATGCTCCCCGAGACCAGAGGGAAGATCGGATATAGCGGTAGAAGATGAATGAATGAATCGTATAGTACGGTAGGTTGTTTATTCATGTTGAGGTGCGAAGGCAACAGACAGAAATACAAAAAAGAAAATAAAACATGGTCCCATTTTACTCTGTTGAGAAAATGTGAAAATACTGAAGGACCTTTTATAGCAAATAATGCAAACAATAGAAAATGTCTTGCTACTACCAATCCTTAAGTCTATGGCTGGTCAATATTTGCACTCATTGTACTTTTCTGTTCTGGTGTTGTAATTTCCCCTAGAGAACCTATAGGTTCTCCTAGAGCAGGGATGGACAAACGACAATCCGCAGGGGACACCCGGCTTGTTGATTCTTTCAATCCAGCCCGTCGAAGATTGAGACAGAACAGTCGAAATCACATCGTGGCGAACATGCCCGCCTGCCGTATTAGAATAAAGTATAGCCACACATGCTCACCGGAGTTTGCTCAGAGAGAACAATGACGGATAAACACAGCCCAGCGCATGTAGAGAGAGACAGGGCGCACACACACAACGCACCAACCCCCCGCCTTTGTCCCCGTCAACAATCAATGACACAAAACACGCATAAAGGCCATCGCCAAAACAGCCAGCTCCCCCCCCCCCCGCCATACCCCGGGGTAAACCATTTGCATTATCAAAAATACGTTAAGTTCAGGTTACTATTGGTATGGCCCTCGAACACACCTCAGGTCTCTCAAGATGGACCCCAGATGAAGAAGCAGGTGGATGGGTGCTACATTGGCCCTTGTCAAACTCAAGTCCTTATTCTTGGATGTTTAACCTATTTCTAACAGGACATTTTTTTAGGACAAAATGAAAACTTACTGCGTGATCCACCCACAAAAATGATGAAGTGATGATCAGTGTTATTCACTTCAACTGTCATAATGTTATATATATTGTTGTCATAATGTTACTCCTGACTGGTGTGTGTGTGTGTGTGTGTGTGTGCGTGCATGTTGTGTATATATATATATATATATATATATATATATATATATATATATATATATTATGTATATATTACTTTCTGCAGTGTCTCAGAAAAATTTGGTCTTGTCATTTGTCATTAAACACAAATAGGAAATGTTGCTAATGAAAATTCATTAGCATGAATAATGAACTACATGAACTATAGCCTTTTCTCTCTCTCTTTCTCTCTCTCTCTCTCTCTCTCTCTTTTTCTCTCTCTCTGTTGCTGTTGACAATTGCACAACTAATTATATTTACTGTGCCAGAGAAGGTGATGAAATATTTAGTATAGAAGCTCGTACCTTGGATTGGAAATGACTTATGTGATCTTTAAGAGTTACAAATATAATTAACTCAATTGGAAGTACGATGGAGGAATAACTGCAAAATTGAAAGTGTTGCTTTTCATAGAGTTAAATATTAATATAATATGATTTAATATTCCGATTTCTGGTAGGTGTTTGGTATTTAATTGAATGCCTTGGGGAAAACTAGCTAGTTACATTTTTTAAGCTAGCTAGTATAAGTGACTGTTAGTTTGTGAGTTGTGCATCAAGTTCTCAAACATATCAATCGTTTAAACACATGAATCAACATTGTATTCCTTGTAATATTTTACTTTTTTCATTACTACAGAATTTACCACCTACAGTACATGTAACCTTGTTAATAAAACCATTACTTGTATTTTTCTACAGCGGACAGAAAATAAACTTTTGATCAATTCGATTTTGAAACCGAATAATAGAAGGTGAATCGGAACTTTTCAAAGGCGCGGTTTTAACTTTGCGTTTCTCCCTTCTTCTCTTTCTGTCCCATGGGAACACCCTCATCTGCTGTCCTGTTCAGGTTCTACTGGGATCTCACTATGTTGTTGCTGATGGTGGGAAATTTGATCATCATTCCCGTGGGCATCACCTTCTTCAAGGATGAGCACACTCCTCCCTGGATCGTCTTCAACGTCGTCTCCGACACCTTCTTCCTCATGGACCTGGTGCTCAACTTTCGCACGGGCATCGTCAAAGAGGACAACACGGAGATTATTCTGGACCCTCAGCAGATAAAGATTAAGTATTTGCGCTCATGGTTCGTGGTGGACTTCATCTCCTCGATCCCGGTGGACTACATCTTCCTCATTGTAGAGACGCGGATCGATTCGGATTTCTACAAGACGGCGCGCGCGCTCAGGATTGTCCGGTTCACAAAGATTCTCAGCCTGTTACGTCTGCTGCGGCTGTCCAGACTCATACGCTACATTCATCAGTGGGAAGAGGTAGGATAACTACTAAACTTTTTTATGCATAATAAAGTAAAAACAAGAAGTTTCTGTATAATGGAAAAAATGAAGAACAGGAGACCCAAACAGATCCTGTTTGACAAAATACTCACCCTTCTTTTTTATACAGTAAATGTTTTATACAGTAAAAACTGAAAGAGTCAATATTATATAGATATTATATATTATCAGTTAACATCATGAATATAAAGAAATTAGTCCAAAATAGTTGGGCCAATGGAACCATAAAAACCAAAAACCCCTAAATTAACTCAAAAACCCCAGATACAATTGATTAAGCCATTTAATTATATAGGATGTGAAGATAATATATATATATATATATATATATATATATATATATATATATATATATATATATATATATACATTAATATAAAAGCCAACCAAAATGAAATCGATATTCAAGGATGAAATGAAAATTCTGAAGTAACTTTTTTTACAAACAGCCATAAAAAAAACCCGTGTAAAACTACACAGTGAGCAAAAACAGGTTGGTATTTAACAGTGACTGCACAAATTAACTGTGAAGGTGAAAATCTTCATACCAGAGCCACTCAGTTTAGTATACCAATGAATGAAATGCTCTCCATTTTCATGATTTTATTGATCTTGTTTTATTTCTCTTTCCACATTCTTGTTTTGCCCAATCGTAGTTCAGGCTAAGGTCAGCCAATCACCTGACCTTAGCCTGAACATAACCTGTTATTTCAAAATTGCCTGCTTGTGTGAAATCGTTCGCTGTTTCTTATAACAAACCAATATAATACGTATTTTTTTAAATAGATATGTACAGCGTGTTGTTCGTTTCATGGTACATTTTCTCAATCTCTTAAAAACCCTGACAGAAAACATATAGGATTTTGTCTGACTTCTGTATAATACACCATAATCTTTGTCTAGAGTTAGGTCCTGTTTTCAGCGGTTGGTGCCATGCGACAGTAGATCTTACCCGACAGGTTAACGAGGCATGATATTAAATAAACAGATTTCAAAGCCTGCTTTCCCCCAGGGCCTTCCTGATCCTTGGGTTATTGTTCTCTCCTTGTTTGTGGGTTTTTTTCTAAGTTCTTCAGTTTGAGATTACTCTAATTTGTCCCAATATGTGAATAAGAGTGTGTGTGTGTGTGTGTGTGTGTGTGTGTGTGTGTGTGTGTGTGTGTGTGTGTGTGTGTGCGCGTGTGTTTGTGTGTGCGTGTGCGTGTGTGTATACGCCTGGTCCCCTGTCCATCGAGAGTGCATTTGCGTTTATTCACACCCAGTGTTTCTGGGATAGACTCCGGATCCACATCGACCCCGACCAGAATAAAGTCCTTACAGAGGATGAAGGACGGCAGGAAGTACAATCTAAAATAGATTCAATTGTGGATTAAAGTTGGCCTTTGGCTGCGATTCATTTGTGCCTCAGAACAAAGTGAGCGAAGCAGGGACTAAACCCTGCTGAAACGGGGGTTATTACCTACCCTTGCTCGTCCTCCTCTACATCTCTCGCACAAACTCAGTGCTGTAAATTGCTCCGTTCAAATCCTAATGGAATGATATTTGCCATGGTATTTGGTTTTCCTTAACGAAGAAGAAGGGTGATTTCTTTCGGAGCTCTATATTTATATGCTTTGCACCCTTTTAATGATATCTTTCATTTAAAAAAAGAGATTGTTATACCGATGAATACCATTACATAAATATATGCAGTATATCAGTTTAGAAAGATAAACAAAAAAAGATTTGGATGTGCGCATTCTAATATTAGCCTATAATTCTGCTTTTCCTCCTGCAGGGACTGTGGGAGTGTAATTAAAGCAATAATTAGAAATGTTCCCACATCTCGAGGTGAATCCTTGTGCAGAGTCTCAAAGGTGCAGAGTGCGAAGTGAAGCCTCACTTCCCAGCTGGGGCTTCATTTAGTCAGGACACACTCTGCTTTGAGACGCCATGTCCCATTACCGTGTTCTAGTCAGAATCAGTTCTCATTAAATCTGCGCCTTACATATTAGAAATAAAGGGAAATCATTTTTGCGTCAATTTTTTGTCGCGTGTCATGCGTCGTAAATGTGGGAGTGGTGATGCGGAGCGATGCAAGCCAAATAGCGTTTTGATGCTTGTTAGCAAATGATTTTTTAAATGATTGATTTTGCAAATGAATGCACCGATGAGCTTATATTTAGCCATTTCGAGAGCGGAAGCCTGATGAGGCCTCAACCCTAAAATCTAATGGGTCTCTCAGTCTTCGCAATTAACATAAAAGCCAAGTCAAAAGAAGAAGCTTTTATTGTCATTTCTATATTTATTGCTGCTGCAGTGCACAGAGAAATGAAGCAATGTTTCTTCAATGTTTTCTCTATGTGCTACATAGAACGACATAGAGCCACTGTACATAAAACAACACATAGATAAAGGACTAAAAGAAAGTTCCGTGTCCTAGCCACATAAGGTGTATCATGTGTAACCTAGTGCAAACAGACAATACAAGACAAAACAGTGCAGGACAGATACACTCAAGGCCCTCAACACTTAAGTGGTGTATAAATGAATATTAGGCACTCTGGATAAGGGCGCCTCTCTGGCTTTGGCAATTAGCTTATGTTTATCTAGTACGGTTACTGTAAAATAGAATTTTATATAAAAAATATATATATATATTTACCAAATATTGATTTGAATATGATTTTTTTCTTTTGTTCGCTCACTTTCCATTTTGTAAATTGACAAAAATAAACAATAATTATTTCTATATATATTTCTGAAATCATTCTCTGTTTACAGCATTTTTTCACACCTGCCTAAAACTTATAAAAAAAAAAAATATATATATATATATATATATATATATATATATATATATATATATAGTATATATATATATATATACTATATACACACACACACACACACACACACACACACACACATATATATATATATATGTATATATATACATATACAGTGTGCCTGATCTGTGTCTGGTCAGTGTACATAGTTTAAAAGGGACTCGTTTAACGTCTATGTTGCTAATCGAACACCGTTTCTTGGTGACGTGAGCATATCCACTGCATTTTTTTGATAAGGGACAGAGCTGGTCATGACCTCATCTCCCTCACAGAGCAGTGCGGTGCTCGCTGCTAGGGCTGGAAGATGGTGGGCAGTGACTTGACAGGGATAAGAGTGACAGAGATAAGAAACGTTTCTAAGTGCTACAGAGTTACCGTCACACTGAGGAGGGCTGCCACGACGTCTCCGCTGCCCCTTCACTCTGACAGCTGGTTGACTGTAGCTGTCATATTTCAGCATGGCTAAAAATAAGACGCTGCCCGGATGTCCTCCTCCATCGACAAAGCATGGAGTGGAATCGAATTAGTCAGAAGGTGATTAAATCAAATTCGAATCAAAGCACTAATGACTGACCTCCGAGGACGATCACTGCACCAGACTCTAGTGACGTCATCGCTTCGCCCCGCGATGGCTATCAAAGCAAGCTGAGTTCGTAGAGTCAAGAGTCCGGGGACATGATATGAGCGAAATTAATGAAGGAGGCGTTTGAAAAGCTCGCGCATCCCCCTTTAGGCCAATATTGTTTTAATGACGCCCTGAAAGCTCCTCTTTAGGACCAAGAGCAAATCCCAAATCAGCCTGGAAGATTTTACAAAGATGACATAAGTGGGTGGGAACATGACAGACAATTATGCAAGGAGGTTTGATCTCGGTGCATGGAGCTTTGGAGGCTGGGCCATCTGTATTTGTTTATTATGCGGAGGCACAGAGTCCATCTCTATTAATACTGTCATGTGGGATCGTTCAGATTTTGTGGCTTACGCTGCGCCACTGGATGTGCTCATTTTGAGCGACTTATCCGACATGCCTGAGCTCGCATACTTCAGTCGAGAGGCTGGCCAATTCTTAGTAAGTACTGAGGAAGAAATTCCAATGATGAGCTTCTTATTTTTTTGGCTTCATTTTATTACCTAGTGACCTGGCACCTTTGTGAGCCCCTGGCTAGTTTGAGATAACAAAAGGAGGAAGAAAAGCATGAATAGCATATTATGGGTTATACAAAGAGACCTGGCAGTTGCAGTGACAAATCCTTCACAAAGCAAATGTGCCTTGACTGAAATTAATACGTGCAGTAAGCCGTCTTGCAAGACTTACATAAAGGATATGTAACCCATTGCAGAAATTAATTTGAGTATTTCCTTTCAACCAAAACACCCCCTTTCATCCATCATTCATCGGTTTCAGTCCAAACAGGAGCCGGAATTACTAATTATTTTAAATTAATAGGGAAATGTACTGCTGATTAATACTTTTTAGCATATAAATGTGTCAGCTTATCAATTTGCAGGTTGGAAGTGGAAGTATGAAGTATGCAGTGTATAACTTTGTTTGGCAGTATATATATACAGTACTGTCATTTACTGTATTAGATTTGACAGTAACAAAGTGAGAAAATTGAATGCACTGAATGTAAAAAGAAAGTAAAATAAAAACGTAGAGACAAATGCTACATTTAAGGTGTTGACTGCTGCCATTTTAACATGGACAGCAAGTTAGAACAAAAATGGAGCTCTGCCTCATAGAAGGGTGACGTTACATGAGTTTGACATTCAGTGATGCTGAAAAGAGTCTCGTTCGAGGTGTTTTGAGTAGTACACATGCTTCATGCAGTCATGTCGCACCCTTTGAGCAGGGAGGGTTAAGGGCCTTGGTCAAGGGCCCAATAGTGCCAGCTTAACAAGCTCAACAATATTGGGTCTTGAACTCCTGAGCTTCCCATAAGGAACCCAGAGCATGCCCATGAAAATGAATTTTTCTGGACAGTTTCAAAAACGACATCCAGCTGCTTCAATTATTATTATTATTATTATTATTAGTATTATTATTATTATTATTATTATTATTATTATTATTATTATTATTATTATTATTATTATTATTATTATTATTATTATTATTATTATTATTATTATTATTATTATTATTATTATTATTATTATTATGCTGTTGTTGTTGCTGTTTTGTATTATTTTATTATTGATTACTAATTGTTCTATTATTATTATATTATTATTACTATTATTATTAAATAATAATAATAATAATAATAATAATAATAATATTTCAGGGGGTTGCTCAACATAATCTCAGTCTAATAGCAATCAAACAAACACAACAAATAAACAAACACAAAATAGGTCAAGCTTTCTTTTTCGACATGTTTATTTCCATTTATCAACAAGAGTCCCTAATGCCAGAACAACCTCAGGAGAGTCTTCATGACAGAGAGGTTTGTGCTTTCCGGTTTATTTTTAACTGTTTGTTTTTATTTCATTAGCATTAATAAGTGTTAGTAATAAAAGGTTTGTAATTGTTTAACGCATGTCCCTATATATTTAACATAACTATAAATGGTTACAAGTGCACATATAAGAAAGTAAGCTGCAGAATTAGAATTCAATTGTGGTGAAGTGTAAGACATGCACATTTGCATATTTAAATTCAAAACCTATGTATGTAAATGTATGCATTCTTCCTTTTCTTCTTTATTGTCATCGCCTGATTTTTCCCTGATTGCATTCCCTGAAAGCCTTTTTTTTTAAAGCTTGTCTTCATTAGGGCTGTGTAAAGGTTTAAATGTGGTCAAATAAATAAGTTTGCAGGCTGGATCTGAGCTCAAGGCTAATGTCCCCCCTTCCAACTGTCTGACATATTTCTCCGGGACGTGTGGATGCAGCACGCGGCCCTTTAATATCGACCACGGCTAGGCTTATTCATCAGTTAAATAAATAACTATGACCTTTTGTTGTACCGAAAACATCACTACAGAAAAACTGAGACTGATGGATTATGCATAATAAGTGGAACATTGTTTACCGCACATAAAGTTTTACAGAAACTGGCATTAAAAGTGAAACTAGTGGCATCAAACCAGGCTTCAGGAGCTGTCAGGATGAATGGCACTGCAAACAAAGTTATGATGAACAAAAATATTGGGACATCTGGAATTTCCTCCAATATGTGGTTCGTCCTCAAACTGTTACCTCAAAGTTGTAGGTACATACTTGTAAGCTGGAGAATTAAACCTCTGTTCATTTTAATTATCCAAATGAAAAATGCTTAAAAAAAAAACAGCTCCACGAAGATAATGGTTACATGGGATACACTGCCATATCTTGAGAAACAATGAACTGAACCCTATTGAAGACTTTTGGGATGAGTGTGAATGGTGATTGCACCCTAAGCATCCTCTACTTGATTTTACTGACAACCTTGTTGCTAAATGAGCATTGATCTCTACAACCACACTACAAAATCTAGTGCAATGTCTTCCCAGAAGACTGAAGCTTATTATATTATACGTAACAATAATATATACTGTAGGTGATAATATACTGTATCTTTTACCATGCAGCTGATATGATTCAACGCTTATCTTGGATTATTCTCAAAAGAGAAAAACAAAAGGCAGGAAAATACTAGGCTTACCCCACTAACAGATCATAGATCAGAATTTAATGTGTTAAAGAGTTAGTATTCAAATATTGGAATTGAAATAGCAGGTTTATTAGAGGGACAGTGCATGTAGGATGTTTCGGAGACAAGGTGAGAGAGGTTAGATTGAGATGTGCAGTTTGCATAAGGTATATAGAGTACTGAGCATGGAGGTGTTGGTCAGGAGGAAAAGAGGAAGGCCAAGGAAAAGGTTTATGGATGGCTGAGGGAAGACTTGCAGATAGTTGGTGGTGATGGAAAAGGGTGAGCCGCTGTGGCGACCCCTAATGGGAGCTGCCAAAAAGGATAATAAGGCGAAGATAATGGAAGTGAAATGTGAATTTACATTGAATAAAATGTATTTTTTGTTTTTTTATGAATAACATCATACCTTTTAACCACTTATTGTATATACCGTATAATATTATAAATAGAACATTGAATAGCGTCAACAACTATTATATATAAAAAACACTGACACCTGGGTGTCCTTCTCTAAATGTTATAGATCTTTCTTCACAAAAAACCTTGCCCTATCAAATAACATGCATTTTTCCATGTTGTGTGATAAAAAAAAAAACATGCCTATTTAATTTAAGCCCTCGATATGATAAATAAAGGGGCACGGTGGCTTAGTGCTTAGCACGTTCGCCTCACACCGCCAGGATCCGGGTTCGATTCCCGCCTCGGCCATGTGTTTGTGGAGTTTGCATGTTCTCCCCGTGCCTCAGAGGGTTTTTCTCCGGGTTCTCCGGTTTCCCCCAGTCCAAAAACATGCATGCTAGGTTGATTGGCACCTTGGAAAACTGTCCCTAGTCTATGAATGTGTGTGTGAATGTGAGTGAGTGTGCCCTGCGATGGGTTGGTATTCCATCCAGGGTGTATCCTGCCTTATTACCCATAGACGCCTGAGATAGGCACAGGATCCCCGTGACCCGAGGGAAGATCGGATAAAGTGGTAGAAGATGAATGAATGATAAATAAAAACCTTCACCACACCTCCATTACATTTACGCTTACGGCATTTGGTAGATGCTTTATCCAGAGTGACTTGCATCTAAGAAATTGAGGGTTAAGGGGTCTCGCTAAACAAGACTCCTTTAAATAGTACACCTGAATTGAAAATCAATCAGCACATTCAGGGAATTCAACAGTCACCAGTACTGTAGTGTCATAATAATAATAATAATAATAATAATAATAATAATAATAATACTAATAAAAATAATAGTAGCAATCTTTAAGCGACCTTGATTTTTTTTCCTCTCGTGACAGAAAAATATGTCAATCAAAATCCATGCATTTCTTTTACACAAAATAGTCAAAGCAAGTAATCAGTGTTATTGAGCGACCCCTTTCTTTCATCGTTATTCTCTCAACATTCCAATCCTTTTACTGAGGTGTTATCATCTGACCACCGACGATCGGGCTGCACTATCGAGTTGAAAGAATTAGAAATATAACACGACTTTAAAAGCAGAGGCTTGCCCAGGAGGCATTACGATCTGATGCAATTTCTTTTGAAAAGGTGAAATCCAAGCCTTCCAAACTGTGTACAAGTTGTGCGCGCAGATGTACTAAAACGCTTGATAGTTTAAGACAAAGAACTGAGCAAGTTGAGGCTGATGTAGACATTTACTTTTATATGGATTAGCTGTAAAGAGTAATGAGTATTAGTTGGCTCTGCTAACCTTTAACAGAATGTACATATATATTTCAATTATCTGTAAAACATCTTCCTGTTAGGGTTCACCACAGCGGATCATCCTTCTTCACATTAACCTGTCCTCTACATCTGCCTCTTTCACCACAACTTCCCTCACCACATCATCCATAAACCTCTTTCTAGCATTCCTCTTTTCTTCCTGCCTGGCACCTCCATCCTTCTTCTACCTCTACCCATGTCCAAACCATCTCAATCTAGTCTCCCATACCTCGTCCTCAAAACCTTTACATGCACTGTCCCTCGAATAAACTCATTTCTAATCCTGTCTATCCTCGTCACTCCCAATGAACATCGCAACATCTTCAACTCCTCCACCTCCAGCTCCGCCTCACTGTCTTTTAAACGGTCTCTAAACCGGACAGCATCGCAGGTCTCACCACAGTCCTATAAACCTTCCCTTTCATTCTTGCAGACACCCTTCTAAGTCATGCAAAATGTAACGCAATAATATACGATATAATGTTCAAGTCCAATGCAATTGACCTCAATTCTATTCATATAAAAAAATGCATCACAATGGTTTTGGCTGAATTATTGCCTTTAGTGAATATAAATGGAATCAAATGGAAACAAGCACAACATCCGCACACCATGCTCAAGAAAAAAAAGGGACCCTGGTTCAACTTTGAGATTACAGGTATGGGCGGACGTCCCCCTTTTGCATGTTCCCACCCCTCATATTTCTGTGCTCGTCCACTGTCCGAAAACGTGAGTGGATTTCTTATATTAAATGGCATTGCATTGCTTATATTAAATATATTGTGCATTCATGGACTAGTGTTGGAATCCTCTTGATCCAGATCTAAAAAAATACATTCCAATGGCAAAATCCAAAGGTTTGAGTTAAAAGATATTTTTATTTGATATTTATTTTGAATGATTTTTTCCCCCCCAGTGGTCTAGCTTTTACATTTAAATAGTGTTCATGGAGAACTTAACACCAAAGAGTGTGGCCTATTTGAAAACCTTGAAAAACGCCCCAGGGTGAAGCTAGTTGAGGTGATGCCAAGAGTTTGGAAAGAGTGTGTATACCTGATAAAGTACACGTGAATGTGTTTGTACCTTTTAAATGCAGTTTTGATACATTTGAATGATTTTACTCAAAAAATATTTATATATTATAATACTATTAATTATATAATTACTCTATCATTGTCTGGTTTTGAGGTTTATGCATGTTTGCTTCATTTGCTCCAAACGATACTTTTGTCTATTAATTTGTAGTAATTAAATAACGAGCGTGCAGCTTGTTAATCTCGCTTCAACATTTGCCTAATAGTAATGATTAGCAGAACTTGTCTAAGCATACTAATCACCACGAAACTGCTTGAAATA
>JACRUU010000027.1:17381011-17451011 GCA_030449085.1 Kryptopterus vitreolus | reverse complement strand
CAGAGCTTGAAAGGAGCAATTGGAATTTTGCAAAGAAAATGTCCATCTCATGCTACAAGGGGGAGCGGTTTAGAATGTTAGTAGATTGAGTGAAAAAGGTGCAATCAGGTGAACGACTCCACTCGGAAAATGTAAATGTAAATGCTTCGACTATACACAGAGTGGACCTTTTTTATCCTATATGTACTTTGAATACTATATGTCTTTCAAGTGCTAGCATTGGATATCAGATAGCAATAAAAGGGAAGTGGTCACTCAGTGATTAAGGCATTGGCCTCGGAAGGTTCAAATCCCTCCACCACCACCAAGCTGCCGCTTGTGGGCCCTTGATCAAGACCCTTAACCCTTAAATGCACAGCACTGACCCTGTTCCTCATGAGTGAGCCAATGGCGAACCCATCCTCATTCACAACACCAAAAATTCATCATTGTTAAAGTGTACAATGATGAGCGATTTGATACAACCTGTACTCCCGAGTAATTCTAGCAGACAATTAGTTACAGTTGAATCCAAATTTCCATTTTAGATAATGATATTTAGCTAATCAAAACTAAATATCAAATATATATATATATATATATATATATATATATATATATATATATATATATATATATATATATATATATATATATATATATATAGTTTACCAAACCAAAGTGGAAGATTTGTTTCTATAACAGCATGCCTTCAAATGCACTGTATTTCTTTTACATCACAATAATGTGCAGTAATGTCCTGTCATTGCATTTAGTGTGGTAGTAACAAGGTCAAAAACATTACTGTATTTAAGAAAAGGTAAAAGTAATGGCTAGGTTTTACTGAGGTATACCCAAATGTCTTTACTTTATCTTGGGTGAAAAAAGAGTCTTGTACAACATAACTATGGAGGATGTGTATACTTTTACCACCTCTGTCACATACATTATAGAGGATACAGTTGACCTGTTGGTGCATTTGGCCCTTCAATAGTCTCTATATTTTGCAGTTATTAATAAAATCCAACCATCCTGAATGTGTGGACCAATGAGAGTTGAGAATTGGGCAGCGCAGTTATATAATAATGTTTAAACATATAGATTATTCATAACTTCTGATGAAAAAAACGTGAAAAATAGCAACCTCCAAAGTCACATGGGTATAAATACATTCATGGGTCTTTACTGTAAAAATATGACGGTTTATACCCAGAGTCATTAGGTATCACATATTGCAGGTCACAAGTAAGTGCTACTAATGTAGTCCATATCTATTTACTATTTACGTGATGAAAAAATTAGGCAAAACGATTGTAATTACACTAAAAGGTAGCAGATGCTTGTATTGGACAAGAGAAAGAGTTTTCTGAGAGTTTCCGTGCGTCTTATATATGAGTCACTGTAATTGATTTATAAGGCTCATCGCAGAGTGCATTGTGTGGTTGAGTGGCTTTTAATATGAAGAGATGCAGTTAGTAGCACACGCCATGGCCTAAATAGGATTAAGTAGCTTTAAATTGTGGCGTCCATTAACACTCATCAGCCTGAATGGGCGTCCAGGAGCATCCCATGGGTGCAGTTAACATTAGGATTAGCAGACCTTGCCTTATCAACATCCCTCTCTCTCTCTCTCTCTCTCTCTCTCTCTCGTTCTCTCTCTCTGGCCGCCTTTCTTTTGGCAGGGAAAAGTGGAATGACCCTGCACATTTTTTGCCCCATTTTACTGTCATTATTTAAGAGGTTCATTAGTGATCGACTCCCTGCTCCATGTAAGCTTAAGCCTTATACTTGACTCATGGCCTGAAAATGAGGTTTTACATACACACACACACATATGCGGGCACACACACACACACACTCAGGACGGAGAGCCATTAGTGGCATGTGTAATAAGCAGAAAAAGGGCAGTGATTATATAAGTGAGAGCTTGTCATTATAGCCTGGAATTCGAAGCAGATTAACAGAAACATAAACTAACCTATTATAGGAAAAAGCCCTCTCAGCATGGCCAGGATTATGACCTTGAGCAAGGTTTAAAAGCTAGAGAGATAAGAGGTGGGGATCTCTACATTGAAACTCACTATAATTTCCAAATTAAGGATGAATAACCAATAATAGCAGTGATTATGGCAGTACACACTAGATGTATAGCTTCCATATCGACCATAACGCTGACTAGGATAAAGTGGTTATGTAACATATACACTTGTGCTGATCTTTACCCTTCACAGTTGATATCTGTTGAAAAAGGCTGAGAATTAGCTGGTGTGTAGGAATCTGTAATTAAGTGCAAATATAAAAAGAAAGCTTAGAGAATGATCGAAATGATACAGTATTAAGCAAGTATGAAACTAAAATCATTTTGGAAAAGGATTCTACTGGGTCTGACTAAAGAGGGTTGCAGAAGCTGGGCATTTTAGCTGACTTTGGCTCTCTTTCTAGGTGTAAAAACATTTTTTTTTTTATTGGGGCAATCAAACTTGTGGTAGAATTTATATATACATATATATATATAGATATATATATATATATATATATATATATATATATATATATAAGGGGCATGGTGTCTTAGTGGTTAGCTATATATATATATATATAAGGGGCATGGTGTCTTAGTGGTTAGCTATATATATATATATATATAGGGGCACACAGTGGCTTAGTGGTTAGCACGTTCGCCTCACACCGCCAGGACCTGGGTTCGATTCCCGTCTCAACCAAGTGTGTGTGTGGAGTTTGCATGTTCTCCCCGTGCCTCAGGGGTTTTTTCTCCGGGTTCTCCGGTTTCCTCCGGGTCCAAAAACATGCACGGTAGGTTGATTAGAACCTTGGAAAATTGTCCCTAGTGTATAAGAATGTGTGTGTGTGAGTGTGTGTGTCCTGCGATGGGTTGGCATTCCATTCAGGGTGTATCCTGCCTTAATGCCCATAGACGCCTGAGATAGGCACAGGACTCGACCCGTGACCCGAGGGAAGATCGGATAATGAAGCGGTAGAAAGATGAATGAATAATATATCTATATATATACTATATATATATATATATATATATATATATATATATATATATATATATATATATATATATATATATATATATATATATATATATATATATATATATGCTTTACTTAGTTAGTTTTATACAAATAAAATGCTCATGGTTTTGAACTGTATATGATGCAGGAATTAAATAAGGAGTCATAATTAGATATTCAGTCATCAAAACATCATTATAATGATTGTTTTTTTAGTATTAATTATGTAATAAAATATTTTGTGCTATTGTCAATATTTCAAATGTAAATGAATTGTGACGTGAATAAAATCTTGACTAGAGTGTATTATCGTATTATTACACACCTGTCATCCGAACATCTGAAGGATTAGACCATTATATGAGTTTAGGTAATCCCATACATCGCAAAGAATCAGGTTAAATAAAACTATAGATGTAGACCTAATAGTAAAAAAAAAAAAAAACAGGTTTTCATTTTAGCCCTATTTTAGATTATGCATTCTGCAGAAATCAGCCATTTTAAGACAATAGAAATAGATAGAAACAGCCAGCGGGTAGAACAAGCAAACATACTGAGCCCTTTAGATTTAATGACTGTAATTTACTATTTATTGCTTTTTAATTTCGTCTATAAACAGCTTCAATCTATGTCAGGAAGCATCAGTGGAGAAATTGCATGCAACACTAACGAATGAAGTATCTATGTAATCACGAATCAAATTTGCTCCTCAGATTTTCCATATGACCTATGACCTGGCCAGCGCGATGGTGCGTATTGTGAATCTGATTGGCATGATGCTCCTGCTGTGCCACTGGGATGGATGCCTGCAGTTCCTTGTACCCATGCTTCAGGATTTCCCTGCAGACTGCTGGGTGGCCAAAAACAAGATGGTGGTGAGTATCTTCAGACAGTTCCTTAACCTCAATCAGATTTTTGTTAGGGGGGGGCTCATGCTGTCTCATCCTCATCTCATGTGATTTCTGTTAATTACAGAGCTCAACCTGTGCATGCGCACAAGCTGAGATTCATCTGCTCTGTGTTTCATGACATTTGGTCTATTCCTCTTTTTTTGCATTTGGTCCACTAAATAAACAAATGTATGTGCGTATATTGGAGAAAGTAAGCAAACTTTCTTGAAAGTAACATTTTACGACATGTTATTTAAAAAAAAAGTCAAGCAGTATTGGCAAAGATGCTAATTTTTATTTAACAAAAAAAAGCCCTACTTCAATAATAGTCAAGTATTGACAATTTTCCTCTCGCTATGCTTTCATTTTGCATTATTGTTAGTCAAGAGGTGTTCCTTTTTTTTTTTTTTTTTTTTGAGAGGCCCCGTGGTGTTCAGGAGAGCGACAAGAGGGAGCCCGGTCTCATTACAAACTCTCTTCCACCTGGTAATTGAGTTCCCTATCCGGTTATATAAACAAGCCGCTGAACACCTGAGGTGTGACCCCTGGATCACCTGCATGAGAAGGACTGGAGTACCAGACCAGGGGCCAGATAAGAAAAGATTCATCTGACATTTGATTTATAGCCAGAATTCACCGATGAGGCTTGCGGGAACTTTCAGAGGACTAATGGTGATTTGGTCATTACCTTACAGAATACCTAAAATAGCACAGACAAATCAGAAGTGAGTTATAAAGCCTGATCAGATTGAAAGTAGGCCACTAAAACTGGTAGAACCGAGCGCATTGTGGGGAAATTCAGGATTAGAGAGAGGGAACTCGGAGATACTAAAGGGACTGAAGATATGTTGAAAAGTATCCAATTGCTAATGTTTTTACTTAATTTTCTCACTAATTAGGTATCAGTTCCTACCAAGCAGCCAGCTATTAACCAGGGACAATATAAGGCATTTCCTACGCGAGAATGAATCACAGTGCTCCACTACCTCAAAAGTCGCACAATGTATAAAGTTAAACATGTTGTGTTGCTGAAATCTATTCAGCAATGGTTGCTGCCTCTTATGTTGATACTATCTAATCTAACTATCGCTAACTTTCTTTATGAAAATATATAAACAGACTCGGGGCACGGTATCTTAGTGGTTAGCACGTTCGCCTCAGACCGCCAGGGTCCGGGTTCGATTCCCGTCTCGGCCATGTTTGCATGTTTGCATGTTCTCCCCGTGCCTCAGGGGGTTTTTCTCCGGTTTCCTCCCGGTCCAAAAACATGCACGGTAGGTTGATTGGCACCTTGGAAAATTGTCCCTAGTGTATAAATGTGTGTGTGAGAGTGTGTGTGTGTGTGTGTGTGTGTGCCTTGCGATGGGTTGGCATTCCATCCATGGTGTATCCTGCCTTAATGCCCATAGACGCCTGAGATAGGCACAGGCTCCCCGTGACCCGAGGGAAGATCGGATATAGCGGTAGAAGATGAATCAGTGAATGAATGAATAAACAGACTCACTTATCATTTATACACTTCCTGTTGCTGGGTGTGGCTAGATGTAGCAAAGATTAAGGCAGGGTTTGTCCAAAAGGGCCAGTGGGTGTGGGTGCAGGTTTTCGTTCCAATCAATAGAGGTTATACTTGATAATGTCTGAAAAGAAAAAACATTAGATTTCAGCAGGTAGAATTTGGTGTGAAAACCCACACCCGCCATTTGTTGAGAGGATTGTTGCATGTCAATGTCAGTTACCCAATCCCAATGAGTTCAAAAGTATCTCAACCCATAAGCCTTCGCAAGAATCCAGAAAAAAAGAGACATAATGTATATTCAGAATTTCTAGGACACACTAAATCTCTCTAACTTGCCTTCCCAACATTTTTCTGAAGACGTCAAGTGTCCAAACCCATTTCATTCACATTCGGCATGTTTAGCATGTGTGGCACATTTTGGGTTCTGAATGCCACCGTCCAGAAACACCTGCTACGGCTGCCTCAAGTGGCCCAGACCTTCGAGACTGTAGTTCTAGTTGACCTTTACCATACTGTGTGTGATGGCCTCAGGGTGTGTGTCCCTCTTCCCCTCTGCAGAACGATACGTGGGGCCAGCAGTACTCGTATGCCCTCTTCAAAGCCATGAGTCACATGCTTTGCATTGGATACGGCATGTACCCTCCAGTGGGAATGACGGACGTTTGGCTCACCATCCTCAGCATGATCGTCGGAGCGACGTGCTATGCTATGTTTGTTGGCCATGCCACGGCGCTCATCCAGTCTCTGGACTCCTCACGGAGGCAGTACCAAGAAAAGGTAAGTGAAAGTACAGTATATGGGAATCCAATGCAAGTACAATTATAGTGTAAGTGTTTGTAATTCAAACATTATTGTAATAAATTGCATCATTCTAAGATAACATTCTTTACTTGTTTGTAGCTTTAAGCAGTATGTGTTAGACGTGGATTTATCTGGATTCAAGTCGTTGTAGGTGACAGCATAAAAACAATACAGTATGTTAAATGTCATGTCACACTATTTTAACCAATCTTAGTGTCCACAAACTCAACACCAATTTTGATTCTACTTGGTCTACATATTTGGTCATAATGCCCACTTGGGATACATTTTTTTTGTCTTTAATTTGAGCCCAATGTTAAATTCATTACTATTTACAAAGTATGAATGGTTCTACGTGAGACTATCTGAGGCACTTTTGCATCTTAATGACCTCAGCCTATATGATGAGGAAACTAATTCTCACTCCCCACTAGTCACATATAGAGACTTGGTCACGACCCCTTAGCATCACTTTTTATAGCACTGCGTACTCTTTTGGCATCATTTTTAAAGTGCATAGTTAGGGTTATGGTTAGTGAGAACGGTGTTAGGGTTAGTTGTTGCTGAATTCTGTTTCGAAGATTGCACTTTTCATTTGGAGAGCTAGATAAATATGAATTGGAGGCCACCAATTGTCTATTCCTGTAATAATTTATTTATTGTACGCTATTCTTTTGTATTCCTATTTATTGTTGTCTCTGCTAGTACATACCAGACAACGGGCTGCAGTTTGCTTAATTAACACGTCAAATTTCAGCGTTGCAGTCTTGGGTTCAGAGTTCTACAGATGTCTATGGCAATCCCTACACGTCAAAAAATGACAACAAATGATTAGCCGTCTCTGGGGAATTTCCCAGTGTATCAAAAACTGACACTAAGGGATCATGACCATGCGTCCATACAGTAGGTTGGGTGAGAACGTATTCTGTATGCACATGAAAGCTATTTTGTAACTAACCGTGTAGTCTCTTTACTGGTTTGACTACATAAATAAATGTAGATTTGTTTCTGTCGCTAGCTTGAAGACTTACATATATGCTATTTTTTTAAATCAACAAACAGACCATACCTTCCTAACATAACAGGCTAGCCAGAGACAGCTGACAGATGTAAATGTATGTGTACTGACTGAGTAGAGATATTGTACATGGGGAAGCGAATGATTGCGTATGATAAAGCTATAAATGGTTTATAAATGTATAAATGGTATAGAAATGTAGCTATTGCAAGGCAAATGAAAATTGCTATTTTTTTTTTTTAATTCCCCATACTCGCTTAGTGCCACTACTGGAAAAAACAGACGTAGCGTAAACTGGACACCAACCATTTATTCCCAACTGACTTACATTACAGGCATATGGAAAATTTGAATCCTATAACACATCCAGAGTTCCTGGATTAGAAATGATAGCCTGACACGCCGGGTACTGTGAACCAAGCGCTCACCTGAAGTGGTGGACAAAACCGCATGATGTCTCCACTTTCTCCCTGACGCCCACCTCTCCCTGGGTATGGCAGGTATAATAATGAGCAAAGCTGCCAGCCTGCCACATGGTCCGCCATCTGTGGAGTAAGATGGAAAGATGGAAATGGAAAAAGGGGAGATGGAGGGAGAGTAGGTGCTCCCTGAGAAAAGGAGGGAGGGTTATATGGGGTGTGTGATTCTGCCAGAAGATTGATGGGAAAGAGTGAGAAAACTGCATCGAGTCAGAGAGAGAGAGAGAGAGGCAGCGAGACGAAGGAATGGGGAGTGTTTGATAGATTGGAAGAGTGAGAATGTGGTGTAAATAGATCTAGATGGGTTTCAGAAGACCCCGGAAAGACACAGCGGTGAGAACAGAGGAATGGTAATTGAGTGTGACACACACACACACACACACACACACACACACACACACACACACACACACACACACACACACACACACACACACACACACACCTTTGTTATGACTAGGCCATTTTAAATAGTTCAGAACATCAAAAACATTGCTATAATTAAATAACTACATATGTATCAACAGTAAGATGATTTGACGTGTCCAGATGTACCACACCCAAGCACCACACAGAAGGTCGATATTTTCCTAGAACATATCAGTGAATGCTTTTAACGTATTATACTAAAGGAATTAGACAAGCAAATATGGCATGTTGTACATTTTGACTTTATGACTACAACTGATGTTGAACACCTACTTGTTGCTGATAAACCATAGAGTGTAGAATGTGCAGAATTCTATGAAGGTATTTCTGTTGCAGAAAACTTAACGACCTTTACCTCTTGGAAACTCCTTCTAAATAGACATAGTCCTGAGTTCACTTTTTTTCCTTCACCTATTACTTTAGATTTTTTACTATAAAGTGAAAAGGATCTTTCTACTCACTGCATTTTTAAACATTATTACATTTCTCCATAATCATTTATTTGTAATTTTATATTTCTAATTTCCAGACGACTTAAGTATAAGATGACAAATGCCCCCATTTAAATCATGTTGTGGATTCAAATTGCAAAAAAATAAAAATAAAAAAATCAAATGTTAAAAAGATACTATGATGAGAATAATTGTGACAAAGATCATTCTAATTCGCTCTAGATAAGGGGGTGTGCCAAATGTTATAAATGTAATGTATATGTAATACGATCCAAGTCCTATCACTGTAATTTATCTTCTGCTACTTACACTGTGCATTTATCAGCGATATAGATGATAGTTCTGACTAGCTGTTATGTATATGAACTATTACCAAGGCATTAACATTTATGGTATTTGGCAGTTACCCTTATCCCTTACAAAAGTGCTTTGAAGTCTCCATTAATAAAGACATCCTGGAATAGCCTTTATTTGTCACATATACATTAGAGCACGGTGAAAGTCTTCTCTTCACATATCTTCCCTAGTTTGGGGAACAGAGCGCAGGGTCAGTCATGATACAAAAGGATTATGGGCCATGATCAAGATGGGGCCTGAACTCCTGCTTTCTGGTCAGTAACTCAGCAGCGTATCCACAAACCTACAACTCCACAGAATACCATTCCTCCAAAACATCTGTGTGCAAAGCGTACAGCTAGGTATAAGAGCAAGGGTTTTAAATAGAAAAGCTGATTTAAATACTTTAAGTAGAGGTTGAACCCCCCCCCCCCTTAGACGATCCTATACGCTGATGACATCATGCTAACAACTGAGGACAAAATGTACAATAGTACGACCGACTAGGACACTTTCGTCTAAAGCTGAATATCGACAAGGCTTACAACAAAGCTGCCCTCCATGACAACTCCAGGATCCAAGACCTGCCCAAGACTGACGCATCTACTTGAGTACCTTGGCTCGATGATCACCATTGATGGTAGCCTGACCTGGGACATCACCTAAGTATCACAGCAGCCTGTATTATGTGGCGATCGATGACAGGAATCATCTGCGACAAGTGAATCCTTAACTTTCGCAGATCCAAAATCTACAAGACCATCATACGACCTGTAGCCATAACTATGGCGCCAGAAATTGAGAAAAGCAGACCCCGCCACCCGGGACAAACGCTAAAGAAAAAGAGGTAGAAGAAGAAGAAGAAACATCATTTAAAGACTAGAAACCTGCCTTAATTTTTTCCCAGAGAGATGTTGGGACCATTTTAGTGGAGAATCAGAAAGAGTATAGTGCAGTGCAGGGTGAGATAAGAGCTGTAAGGGAGAGTCGGGGTGCTGGGGGATTTTTGGTTTTGTAGCTTTTAATCAGATCCTGGCAGCTTCCA
This sequence comes from Kryptopterus vitreolus, assembly GCA_030449085.1. NCBI lineage: Eukaryota > Metazoa > Chordata > Actinopteri > Siluriformes > Siluridae > Kryptopterus > Kryptopterus vitreolus. The sequence goes on along the minus strand of JACRUU010000027.1, from coordinate 17,441,025 downwards.
GGAGCCAGCAAAGGGAGTGTAGCAATGTGCGAAATATCTGGAAGTAAACTTTTGTGTTAAGAATACAGCTACCCTTTCTTAACCTTAGTAAAAACAAAGGTGTTTTTTGTGTGTCTGTCCTTTACTGAAGAATTTAGAATTAACTTACATTTCAAAGTCACATACATTAATTTATTTTTATTTATTAGTGTGTGAAATCGTAACTGTTCAAACATGCAGCAAGCCACCAATCAGAGTAGAGCATGCTCTGGGGTACAGCTTCTACTTATCTCGGACTTGCCACATCACCCTTGACCTTATTTGCGTGATTCATTTTATTTATTTTTTTGTTCTTATGAAGACTCCATTCATTTTTAATAGATATCAATCAGTGTTTGAGCCATTAATAGCATTCTATTACTAGACTAGTGTGCTGAAAGTAACAGTAGAGTGTTTTCACATAAACTGAGTTGATTAACTGTGACAAAAATGTCTTGTGCCAAAATGACAATAGGAAAATTATAATTATAATAGTACTTTGGATACTTATGTAAAGGCAAATCCATTTTTTTTCCTGTTCTCAAGTGAAAGTTACATTGAAGTACTTTAGAGAGTATCGCCACTTTAACACAAGTACATAGTCATAGTAGTGTACGTCTAGGCAGTAAAAAGGATCAATGAGACATCACTCTTCTAACAGCGTATTGTTCAGTAAGGTGATGGACAGGAAGTAATGTCCAAAAGGCACTGAAATGTGCACTTTTTTATACACCTTTATTGTTCTAGCTGATCCATTTATGACAGATTAAACCTGTAGTCTCACTGTTCCTAAGCAGAAATTCTTATTTATACCGAATACAGACACTAGGCATGTGTTCATGTCAGACAGAGAATGTGTTCATGAGCAAACGCCGAGGAGAACGACGAGGTGAGATATTCAGTGAGATGGAGAGAGAATCCTTGAGTGTGCAGGAAACGGAAAATTTCCATTAGACCTTGAGATCTCAGTAGGCTCAAGGAAATGTAACGACAGCTGCATATTTGCTGTGTTTGGTTTGCAGGTTCTGGAAGTGAGGATATAGATATAAAAAATTAATTGAATAATCGAATTTGGGGGGGGCACGGTGGCTTAGTGGTTAGCACGTTCGCCTCACACCGCCAGGGTCCGGGTTCGATTCCCGCCTAGACTATGTGTGTGTGGAGTTTGCATGTTCTCCCCGTGCCTCAGGGGTTTTTTCTCTGGGTTCTCCAGTTTTCTCCAAAAACATGCACGTGTGTGTGCCCTGCGATGGGTTGGCATTCCATCCAGGGTGCATCCGGCTTTAATGACCATAGAGGCCTGAGATAGGCACAGGCTTCCCGTGACCCGAGGGAAGATCGGATATAGCGGTAGAAGATGAATGAATGAATGAATGAATCGAATTTGGGCTCATTGCTATAAAAAGCTTGTGGAGGGAGTAACTGAATGTAGCTAGTCAACATTTTAGACTTCTGGCTTGGAGCCATGAATATTGCTGGGTTTGATTCAAGTCTGCCATGCTATTCCTTGCTATTGTCAAAAACCTGTATAGTAATAATGAGGGCCGCTTCGAATTTGCTTGGTTTTCTGCTTACTGTTTTTTTGGGGTTTCTTTCTTTTATTTCTCACCATTCAGGCCACAGTGAAAGTTAGGAAAATGCAAGGAAAAGTAATAAGAACATGAACAGTACATCCGAGCATATTTATATTGGAAACAAATTGCATTCCGGTTTGCTGGAACTTATATTGTAATTAGCATTAAGCGGATATTAAGATTTATGGATGTCCCAGTGATCCAAAATCTACAAAATAAAAAATGGAACAGTATACATAAACGTCTACATCTTATCAATATTAATGATGGGAACGGTTTATATTGTCGAAAATACATACACACAATACTTGGATAATGTGAATGTGTTCATATTTACTTCATAGCTTGTGCTTCGAAGGCAGAAAATAGAAGTTTTGAGCAATGGTTAAAAACTGATCTCGTGCAATTATTGTTCTTAAACCCAACCATTTAAATTGTGCACTTCGCCCAGGCTCCTCCGCCGGTTAACTGATTGATCGCACGCTATCTGTTACCTTGATGGCCGCCATCCCATAGCAACCTGCTCCCATGGCAACAGCGCTCGTTCCATGTCTCATTTGGAGGCAGCCCCCTTTGGGCCCGGCTGCCTGCAGAGGGGATATTAATGTGGTAAACAGCGATTAATATTTCAGATTGAGGCCTTTTAATTCATTTCTCTTTGAGCGTGGGTTATGTTGATTAATGCCACTTCACTCGCCTCTCAGTCCCTGTGAGAATAAAAAACAAGAGGGTGGAGTGTCAGCCTGATACTCTGTGCCGTCTTTGAGCTGATGGCTGTATTAGCAGGCACTCTAGTTCAGGTGTGTTTTAAAAGGCAGATTTGGCACACGTGCGCAGCAAATAGTCATGTCATTTTTCTGCCAACAGACATTTCCTCTACAGTATATTAAGAAGGAATTTTGTGTTTAGGCTTTACTGCGGCTCATACTGTCACGATATCAAGTGTTCGGTAAGTAGATCAGAAAATAAACATTAGCATGACTTTTTTGTGACAGAATATTGGAAATTCAGTCAGTATTCAGTTCTTATTTCTGCAGTCCCTTTATCTTTACACTGTCTGTAGACTTAACAATACTGTAATAATGTGGCTAGTAAGCTACATTCTTATTATTGGCTAGTTTCATATCACAAAGTTCCCAAAACTCTTAACCTTGCCCACAAACTTAGTCCTGTCTTTCTACATTTATGTAAATTGTATGTAGTCTTTACAGCAACATTCTGCACAGTAAGATTTTTTTTTGATTAGCTGGACATTAGCTGGTCCAATTCAAACTGACAGCTGAATTTGTGAATTTATATTCAAGTCAAAAATCAGTCAATTTCAAAGAAACATCTGCCTCTGTTAGAAACTGAATAACGTGATTCTGTTAAATATATTCCAGTTAGGTGCCCTGCGATGGATTGGCATTCTATCCAGCGTTTATCCTGCCTTGATGCCCATAGACGTCCGATATAGGCACAGGCTCCCCGTGACCCGAGGGAATATTGGATATAGCGGTAGAAAATGAATGTATGAATGAATATTCCAGTTAGGAGGCCAGCATTGTAATTATACCTATAAATACAAGAGGATAATTGCATGTATGGTAGTCAGAAGTTACATTTCCATTCAGTTAATGTCATGAAGATAGACTTTATAGATGAAGCTTATATTAAGTGGAAAATGATTAGCTAAAAGGCTCTTCCCTTCTCTACTATTTTATTTTCATTGATGGAGTTTTAATAAAGACGAATGCGAAAATCAGGACATTTAGTTGAAAAAAATAGTACAAGCAAATTGAGGACATATATATATATATATATATATATATATATATATATATATATAATATATATATATATATATATATATAGATATATATATATCAGCGAAAAAAAGACTTTAAAATCATTGTTGCATTAACAGAAAAGATTATATATATATATATATATATATATATATATATATATATATATATATATATATATATATATATATATATATATATATATATATATATTCATTCATTCATTCATCTTCTACTGCTGCTTTATCCGATCTTCCCTCGGGTCACGGGGAGCCTCTGCCTATCTCAGGCGTCTATGGGCATTAAGGCAGGCATACACCCTGGATTGAATGCCAACCCATCGCAGGGCACAAACACACACACTCACACATTCACACACTAGGGACAATTTTCCAAGGTGCCAATCAACCTACCGTGCATGTTTTTGGACCGGAGAACACGGAGAAAAACGGTGAGAACATGCAAACTCCACACACACATGGCCCAGATGGGAATCAAACCCGGGAATCTGATTTAACCCCTTGTTGCCTGAATTTATTTACAATCATATAAAAAAAATATTGTGTGTTTTTGCTTTCAATCAAATATTATAATTGCACAGTTAGGGTCATCAACTGGCATTGGAGGAATACATATATTACATTGGCAGTGTTTGGGCTGGAAGCAGTACAATGTGATTTCATGACAATCGTCTTCAAGGGGTTAAGCTTTATACCATGTTCTACGTCTCTAGTAGGAAAAGTTTCTCTAAACAATTTCTAAATAAGTTTCTAAATAGCGCCTATCTAAGGTACCATGGAATATTGAATCAACATTATGCAAATGTCTTGTGCTTGTGTAGAGGATTTACGATTCATTAGTAATTTTGGCAGTAAATTACATGGGTCTTTTGATATGCTCACTTCAACTGACATGCTCCACTGATACAAGTGGTTAAAGAAATCCTTGTGAAGATCTCAGTGGAAATGTTTCTTCAAGAGTGTTTAGATGCAAACCAAGTACACCACATCAGATCTTGATTAAAACCTGACCAATATCGTAGGTTAATATCAATACAGCCAATCTATATTATTGTTTCTTCAATAGCGGACACTTATATAACAGATGGGCCACAAACATATACATTAGATTAATAGATTTACAGCAATGACTACACATTTTCTTTCTCAGGAAAGTATTCAGGACAGTGTTTACAATTGTATGGTATATTTTTTTGTCTCATTCCGTTCCGAATAAAAGTACTGGAAAGAGTAGCAAAATTAATGATAGCAAATCGCTATACTTAATCTATAACAATTATTTACATATGTTATAATTTTGATAGTAAATTATAGTAGACAAGGACAAAATAGTTCCAGAAACATATATCTCTGAAATGCATTGTTTGATTAAATATGAAGTATCATTGGAAAATGTTTGTGATATAAGAGAAATATACCGTAATGCTTCAGGACATAAATTTCGATATAAACGATTGATTGTAAAGGCAGCCCTGTCTTTGCTGTACAGCGCTGTTTACATCATATTTTAACAGCAAGTGCTATTTTTTTATTCCATACTACATATTGTTCACATAAAACCTACGCATTTATACTATATATATATATATATATATATATATATATTATCCCGATTATGAATAACTATTAAATGATAAACATGTTTGTTTAGCTGCTTATTTATGCCGCTTACTTTAAACATCCGGAGAGATTTCCATGTGCACACTCAAAACCTCCATCGCCAAATATAAGGCAGATCTGGATGGAAACTTCCTTCGGAAATGTATGCATCTAATTATAAGGAAACGAAAAAGGAAACACCAGGAAGTGCGAGAAAGACAGTGGAAGAAATTATCATCAGAAAGGCAGGAGCATAATCTAGTCTGAATAGAGCATTCGATTACAGTGTGGCACTGAATGAATCCATTAGTGTGTGTGTGTTCCTGTGTGTGTGTGTGTGTGTGTGGAAGCATAGGGTCTCTTAAATTAGCTTTCTAATGAAAAGCAGACAGAGTTACTCTGCTTTGAACTGTGTATAATGTGCATGTGATAGAATGCACCAATTCTACATGAAAGCTTTCGAGGTTTCCCATGACGAGAAAGAATTCAGAGGAAAACGTAATAAAACATGCAGAGAGAACACGCTATTACATGTATTTATGAACAAAAGAAATTTATAGAATGTTGTTAAAGTGTTTCATTCCCAGTTTGCCCATCTTGGTTTGCTTTTCAGGTTTGAAAGCTGACTTTAAGGTGCTAACATTGATTTAGTTATTTTTTATCCCAACCAGGATGATAAGTACTTTCGTTTTCCCGTTTTCCCCAAATAATCGCTAAATCACAAATATATCAATTATGAAGGCTGTATTTAGGGTGGATTAATAGCCAACCTGTTCAATCCGCACACGTATTTTATTTCTATTATTCATCAAAATGTCGGATTATAGGACACCAGAGGAATCGTATTATCACAGAACGATCAGCATCAGTGGTCTGGGCCGTCAAATTTGCCTGCAGCACTTTTCTTTTATTCCAACCGACTAAACAGAATCTGAGAGAGATTTTTTCGATCGCCCCAGGACAGCTCAGGTGCAAGAGAGGTGGCTCACACTCTTCCATGCCTGTCCATCAATCTTTCCTTTCCTTACCATTCCAAATTCCCTTTATACACCAGCAGGAGCAGACGCTTCTCATCTCATCTAGTTCTTGGCCTGCTCCCATCGGCCATGCCTTCCTCCTACAGCATCTCAATCTGTCTCAAAAGTCCTTGTGGCATCACATGCTACATATACATACATATACATATACATATACATATATATATATATATATATATATATATATATATATATATATATATATATTATTAAGTGGGCACGGTGGCTTAGTGGCTAGCACGTTCGCCTCACGCCGCCAGGGTCCGGGTTCGATTCCCGTCTCGGCCATGTGTGTGTGGAGTTTGCATGGTCTCCCCGTGCCTCAGGGGGTTTTTCTCCGGGTTCTCCGGTTTTTTCTCCCGGTCCAAAAACATGCATGGTAGGTTGATTGGCACCTTGGAAAAATTGTCCCTAATGTATGAATGTGTGGATGAATGTGAGTCTGTGTGTGTGTGCCCTGCGATGGGTTGGCATTCCATCCAGGGTGTATCCTGCCTTAATGCCCATAGACGCCTGAGATAGGCACAGGCTCCCTGTGACCCGAGGGAAGATCGGATATAGCGGTAGAAGATGAATGAATGAATGAATGTTATTAAGTTATACATTTATACTTAAGTTATATATTTATTATTATATATTTATTACCCAAACTAAAAAAGGTCAAACATATTCTTAATTATTTGGTCACTACACTGATCAGGTGGTTATATCCCCAAGCTGTCATTGTTGGACCCTTTAGCAAGACCCTTACAGGGTGCTGTATCATAGATGACCCTAGCTTCTTAATATTCCTAACATTTATAACTATTTAACTGTGCTGTAATGTATTGTGATATAAGTAAAGTACCTTTCCACTCTGTCTATAGTATATAGTCTCCAAAAGCTTCCATTACAAAATATTAATGTCAGGATTATGGCCTTAGACTACACTTTCCATGAGCGACATCACATTCCATGTAACATGATCTCTGAATGATCTACTCTTATAATTAGCAGCATTTTTTGTCTCCTGATTGCCTTTTTCAAGGTTGCACTTTTGATCAGTGTATAGTTCCTTTGTTCCTTTGGTCTTTTGTCTTTCTCTGTCCGTATGTTTTACTTTTCTGTGCACATCAAATAAATGTATCTGCATTTGCATTTGTGAATTTGTTTTCATGGACATACAGTTTCCTGTCTCCGGGATTAGTTCAGAAATAGTGTTGTGTGAGGAGGTGTTTTGCCAGAAATGTTTCCTGTTAATGTTAATGTCGGGTGCAACCTCATGACATTTCCATTTATGACATTTTGCAGATGCTTTTAGTGACTTGCAGTTATAGAATTCTCTCATTTATATCACTGACTGAGTTGAGGGTTAAGGACCTTGCTTAAGGGCCCGGACGTGGCAGCTTGGTGGTGCTGGGAATTAAATTCCCAAGCTTCCAATTAGGATCCTGAGCTACCACTTTAATTCAATTGAATTGAATTCAGTTTTATTTGTATAGTACGTTTAACAATGTCCCAAATCCACTTTACAGACCCAATTTCAAACATTGTATTTTATATATTATACATTTATAATTTTGGTTATCCTTAATGAGCACATATAGCACAAAATAATCTTGTGATAGCCTAGTGAACAATTAAAGGATTCTCTGTTCATAGAATAGAAGAAGTATACAATAGCCTTTATTTGTCACACATACATTAAAGTGCAGTGAAATTCTTTCTTTGCATATCCCAGCTTGTTTTTGGATCTGGGGTCAGAGCGCAGGGTCAGCCATGATATGGCACCTCCAGGAGCACAGAGGGTTAAGGGCTTTCCTCAAGGACCAAGAGTAGCAGCTTGGCGATAGCGGGGCTCAAACCCCCAACCTTCCGATCAGTAGCCCAGTGATTTAACCAACAGGCTCCCACCAGTAATCTCCATTACTGTTGCTGATTTCACGTTTCAGTAGCATACATTCACTGTGTCACTGACAGCATGTATTAACGTATTAAAGTGTGAGCGATGTGAAAGGTCGACTAGTTTTCCCAGTGCACACCTTTTCCAAACTCTTCTTCCTCTCCCTTTACATTTTGAGTCTCTCTTTCTTTCGCTTCATCCATCACATTTCTGTTTTGCTTCTCATACATGTTGAAACACATTTTGCACAAGGAAAATAACACTCACAAGATTGAGGGCAAAAATGGCCCATCTCACTCTCAGCATGTCCTCCTGTCTGGCTGTCTGCCTCTATATCCGGTCGAAAAATATTACGAAAAACGGCCCGAATTCATCTGACTCGACAAGAGCATACAATTTGTATGCTCACTCTTCCTTTCTGTATTATAGATCAATTTTACTGCATATGTTCAGGGGTCCTCTGGTTCCACTAGCTGTTATCCCATCTAAATTGAGTGTCTGACAACCGCAGACATGATTATGCATTCTGGGGAAAGGGTCAAGAACCTGTCTGGGCTTTTTGTTTTGTCCTACTTATGCTTTTGTTTATGTTTTACCATGTGCTTTTGATTTTGTGTTCTTCATTTTCACTTCCGGCCTCTGTATATATTCACTTTTACCCCTTGTTTTTTATTGGAATTACCCCCACAATACAATTTAATTCAGTTTTATTTGTATAGATTTTTTAACAGTAGACATTGTCTCAAAGCAGCTTTACACATTTGTAGTAAATGGTTTGCCATCTGGAAAGTATGTACATTCACTGTATATGTACTCAATACTTGGGGTTCTTTTTGATTTAATTACTGAGGAAGTAATTAAAGCAAAAAGAACCCCAAGTATTGAGTCAGTTTGGCTCAGTTTGGCTTTCTTTGACAGTGGCCTTCAGCTCATTTGCATTTTTTTCGTCTCATGAGTCTCATTTTCCTTTTGATAGTACTCTATCGATTTTCTATGGGGTTCAAGTCTGGTGAGTTTGCTGGCCAGTCAAGCAACACCAACACTACCATGGTCTTTTAACCAACCTATGGTGCTCTTGGCCATGTGGGCAAGTGCTAAATCCTGATGGAAAATGAAATCAGCTCAGCAGATAAGTGATAATTCTCCTTAGCCCAGATAAGACTCCTCTGATATTGTCTGTGGTTCAGGAGCGACTTAACAAGAGGAATATGACAACTGTAGCCAAATTCCTTGACACGTCTTGACCCCCAGCGTCAGTCCATTCCTTGTGAAGTTCTCCCAAATTCTTGAATCGTTTGTGCATGACAAGTTTCTCAAGGCTGTGGTTCTTTCCGTTGGTTTTGCATCGTTTTCCCTCCACTCAACTTTCTGTGAACATGCTTGGATACAGCACTATGTAAACAGTCTTTGGTAATGAATGTTTATGGCTTACCCTCCTTGGGTGAAAGGGGTCATTGATTGTCTTCTGGACTACTGTCAGATCAGCAGTCTTCACCATGATCGTGTAGACTAGTGAACCACACTGAGTGACCGTTTTGAAGGCTCAGGAAACCTTTGCAAGTGTTTTGAGTAGATTAGCATATTGGCATGTCCCCATACTCACATTTTTTGAGATAGTGAATTGGTAAATTTTCCATAACAGTGTAATATATTGAGATGCACCTGGGTATATTTTTTGAAAGTTTTGATGAAAAACGTTACCTTGTTCACATCATATTCATGAATAATGTAATTACCATAATAGTCTGGGTTTAGACCCTCTCTCGTTCACTCACAAACTAAAAGAAAAGTTTTAGGATTTGCTCATACAGAGGATTTTGTAGGATTTCTCAAGAAAGTTTTTTCTTCAGACTTTATGTCTATAGAAGTATAGAGGCAGTAGGCTGGAGGAAAAAAAAACACACACTTTTTTGAGTTTTCGTTTAGGGAATTGCCTGAGAGGAACATAAGACCTCAACCGCCAAGTGTTAATTAGAGATGTGGAGAGGAAGTGTAAGGAGGCGAATCACCCCCACTTTCTGGTAATACCATTTGAGGCTGGCATGTCACAACATGCTTCTTAACGACACACACATACACACAGACATCTTTTATATGACACACACACACAATTATTAACTGGCCTTTTTTTTTTAAACTGATTTCAAAAGTTAGGTACAACTACCATATATGTGTCAATGCATAAAACACTGCCATCAATAGAAATGGACCAAATGTGTTAAATGTTTGAGCCCCTGTATCACCAAGCTGCCACTCTTTGAGCAATACGCTTAACCTTCTGTGTACCTGAATCATGGCTGACCCTGCGTTCTGACCGCAGCTTCCAAAAACTAGCTGGGATATATGCGAAGAAAGACTTTCACTATTCTTTACAGTGAATATGTGACCAATAAAGTCTATTCTATTCCCCGAGTTCTGATGGTAACTTGGGGTTACTTTTGTTGTTAATAGAGATACGACAAAATTGTAACAATACGGTACTGTGTGGCCTGGCAAATGGAGCCGCATATGCTCTGCACTCCACCCGCAAACTGGCGCTCTCTTATTTTGTTGTTCCACTTGTTCAATCCAAGTAAATCCCATATATGTTCACAAATGTTCAGGTCCTGGGCTCAAGAGGTGTTCGGTCTATTGTTTTGAGTGAACCAGCAGCTTCTTTCCTGAAACCTGTCAATTGAGTTCAGTGTGTCATTGATTCTTTAGTAAGGTCATTTGTTTCGAGAGAATGTTGTGCAGAGGTTGCTAGCAAATTTGTATGTTAATAATGAACATGTTTAAAAAAAAATCTAAATTAAAAATGTAATCGAAGTCTAATAAAACCATAATTGATCAGTGCTTTTAACATTGCCTCAGTAAGAATACCAGATATATATTTAGACTCTTAATGGGCAACCCATATGCAACAGTATTGAGAAATAGTAGACTGTAGGGGAAAAAAACTTCATAGGAACCTTCTGGATAGTTGAATTTTTTTATTCTCTAGAAAAGTATTTAAACATAATTTGAAGACTAAGGGACAAAAACATAAAGTCAGTTATGAGATGCTGTGACGAGAGCACAATTTTAACCCAGTGGTTCTGGTGAACGCTTGTGTGGTAGCACTTTTGTAGTTGTAGAAATGTAAACAAATTCATCCACCACAGTTCGAGATAAAGTTGCAGTCATGCAAAAGATAAGAAAATAAAAGTGTATAATTCTTTCGAAGTGCACGGATATCCTGATGCACACTGCTGAATCAACTGTAAAGAAACGGAGGCTCTATTATAGAGTAGTTCCCCAGGCGTAGGCTCTCAATTCTCAGCGCAAGTAGGATTAATGTTGCAAGCCACAGACACTGACACTGACACTGAGAACTTGTGTGTATGATTGGCCTGTAAGATAAAAAAACACTGGGTGTTACCCCAAAGGACACACAAATGTTTGCAGACATCTGGCCATAAGATTTGGATGTTCTTTTTGAGCACATTCAGGAGGGTGTAGCTCAGTGGTTTAAGACATGGTTAAGGTCGGGGATTCAAGCCCCAGTATCGCCAAGCTGCATCCCTTGGGTCTTTGAGCAAAACCCATAACTCTCTGTGCTCCGTATCATGGCTGTCCCTGTGTTCTGACCCTGGCTTACAAATGAGCTGGGATAATGCAAAGAAATACTTTTTGACTGTTCTGTAATGTATATATGTGACAAATAAAGGGTCTTCTATATTTAGACTTTATTTAATGTTCTTCTAGGAAGATGTTCCACTCAATTATGGAGTGTGGTTTTGGAGATTAATTCAGCTACAGTATGTGAGTAAAGTCACATGTACTTATGTAGGTAAAGTGTGGAGACATGGGGGTCACTTGGTGTTACCTCCAGAAGTGTTCAATAGAGCGCTTACAGCAGGCCGATCTTCCACTCTATCCCATGTATGGCAGGTTTGGGTCTCGAAGGGGAAAAGTGATGCTAAAGACATTCAATGCAATTTCGTGTCTCTGTATCATTTCTATTTATGGTATCTGGAAGGCTCTGAAGCCCGAGCGACTTTCTTATACAACCGAGCAGCTAGATTAAGGGTCTTGCTTAGGGGCCCATGAGTGGCAGCTAGGTGTGGCAGGGATTTAAACTCCTGACATTTGGATCTAAAGTCCAATGTAAAAGTGTCTCCAAATTTGAAAAAGAACCACATGCAGCAATGTCATCTGAACATCCAAAGCTTTAAAATGGCATGTCCAACAAATAACTGTTACCACCTACAGTACATTTATCCATGTACTATATTTTATTCTGTAGACTGAAACACCTCACCATGAAACCTAAAATAATTGTTTCCTCCAGACCTGGGCCTGTTATTCTATCACATTACCACACCTACATGAAGAAACTAGGACTAATTAATGCCTCTTGCATTTCTAATTCAGTAAGAGTAATAAAGGAAGTGAGAAAGCACCGGAAAGTAGGCTAGGGCGAAAGAAATGTAGAGTTCATTTTAAAGTTCCTTCTCTGCAGGGATTTTTGTAAGAAACAGCAGTAATGCCTTCTGGTTGCCGGTGCAGTTCCGTCGGCCTAAAAATATTCTTTTGGCAACAACCGTGATGGATTAATTCGGGTGGATTAATTTTAACCACCATGGTGGATACATTTACATGTGAATGCGCCGTTTATGAGCCTCTCATACAAAATAAATAAATAAATAAATAAATAAAACGTGTGTGTGTGTGTGTGTGTGTGTGTGTGTGTGTGTGTGTGTGTGTGTGTGTGTGTGTGTGTGAGAGAGAGAGAGAGAGAGAGTAATGTGCATTCATGTTAGTGTGTGATGTTTCTTCTTCAGTTACTAATCGGAAAATGTTAATTATGTGTGATTGTGTGTGTGTGTGTGTGTGTGTGTGTGTGTGTGTGTGTGTGTGTGTGTGAAAAAAAATTGTGAAAGTGGTATTGCTGTGATTTTCCGAATGTATACCCTCTATCCTGTACTAATGAAACAGAAGAGGAAGATAGAGAACACAAAAGAGAAAGAAAGAAAGGAAGAGAGAGAGAGAGAGAGAGAGAACAAGTGAGACAAGGCTAAAAAGCGAAATGAATTAGAAAATAAAAATTATAATAAAGTGACTGACATCTCTTTCGGCACATAAATTATTCATGATTTATTTAGTAAGTAAATTTGCATTTGGTGTTTGTGGAGCAAAGGCGGAGAGAAGGTGAGAGTGTGGACTAAAGGGTCTGTGTGTTGTATTGTAATTTTGTATTTAAGTGTGTGTGTGTGTGTGTGTGTGTGTGTGTGTGTGTGTGTGTGTGTGTGTGTGTGTGTGTGTGTGTGTGTGTTTTACATCGGCTCCCTCCTGGGAGGTTTGTACTGAATTGAGTTGACTGACAGACAGAAGGCTGTTCCCCTGTGACAGAAAAGTGATTACCACTCTGAGGCTCATAATGAATGGATTTTCTCCCGCAGGAATCAGGAAGACGCTCTTCACTTCTGCAGGAGCGGGGAAGAGGTAGACAGACAGACAGAGAGCCAGACTGATATGCACGCACATTCTTCCCGAATGTTTTTATTTGAGGATGATGATGGTGAAGGAAAGTATTATGTATCAGCGCTTCGGCTATCGATTAGTTTAGTAATTGAGCAACAATTATTCGAACAAAGAGCAAAGGAAATAAAGCAAAGGAAATAAGGCAGATCTTTTCAAATAAAGCTACAGCAAAATGCGAACACAAATATAGAAATATAAAAGTCTAAATCTATTTACCAAAATTTGTGATTTATTTCTGTTTTAACGGAAAACTTTTTGTCATTTTCTTTGGCCTGATTCTTCCCCCCTCGTCTCTCACTGTCTTCATCCCTTTCTGCCATTTTTTCACTTCACAGCGTCTCCTGTCTTTACCCATCTAGCGCGCCAGAGTTTAGCGGGTGATGCGTCATTAATAATAGTCCGTGGGGAAACACAGTGCTCCATGTGTAGTTAAATAAATGACACATGCCTCATGCACTGATGATTGTTTTGTATTCAGATTACTTGAGGAATCCTTTCTCGAGGAATCTTATCTTTGACCGATCACCACATCAGCTTCGGAGGTCGTAGCAGAATCATTTGTCATTTTTAGGTTTAATAGGTTTAATAATCATGTTCAACGAGACCTTAGGACCCATGAGGGCAGAGCGAACTGCATGAAACCAGTCCCATCAGGGAAGATATGTAGGAGAAAGAGTATCTGGAAGGACTTTGTGTAGCGTTGCAGTGACGGTTGAGTCTAAAAGCTTTCTAGCATTCTGACAATGCTAGCAAACATAAACATTCATTCATTCATTCATCTTCTACCGATATATCCGATCTTCCCTTGGGTCACGGGGAGCCTGTGCCTACCTCAGGCGTCTATGGGCATTAAGTCAGGATACACCCTGGATGGAATGCCAACCCATCGCAGGGCACACACACTCACACACACACATTCATACACTAGGGACAATTTTCCAAGGTGCCAATCAACCTACCGTGCATGTTTTTGGACCAGGGAGGAAACCGGAGAACCCGGAGAAAAAACCCCTGAGGCACAGGGACAGCATGCAAACTCCACACATGGCCGAGACGGGAATCGAACCCGGACTGTGGCGGTGTGAGGCGTACGTGCTAACCACTAAGCCACCGTGCCCCAACTAAACATAAACACTTCGACATAAATTAAGTGTTTCATTTCCGATATCCATCCAAAGCAGAATTTTACCAGCATTGTTTATTAAATGATCTTTTTTAGACAATCAATTCTCAATTCACAATTTTCTCATTCTATTGTCAGTCGGCACACAAGATGAAAACACAAAATGAAAGTAAATGCAAATGAGTGTCATTTGCAGACACATAACCTTTGCTACATTTAGAAACTGTCGCTTGGATCGCCTTTGCATTCGACTATAGATAATCAAATCACATAAGCCATACATCTATCAGGCATAACATTATGACCACCTAGCTAATATTGTGTTTGTCCCCCTTTTATTGCTAAAACAGTCCTGAACATTAACAGCATTCAGTTCTTCAGCAATTATGAGCTCGTCTGTTGGATTGGACCACATGTGCCATTTGCCTTCACTCCCCACGTGCATCGATGCGCTTTGGCCGCCCCTTGACTCCTGACGCTGGTTCATCATTGTTCATTTCTTGGAGCATGTTTGATAGATACTGACTACTGCAGACCGGGACACATCCCAAAGAGCTGCAGTTTTGGAGACCCAGAAATCTAGCCATCACAATTTGGCCCTTATAAACTCGAATCCTTATGCTTGTCCATTTTACCTGCTTTACAAAATGTTCACTTTGCTGCCTAATATACCGCACACACTAACTGGTAGATGATGAAAAGATAATCATTGATAACCAAACATATTATAATGTCATAATATGCCTGAACAGTGTTTATTCATGGAGCATTGTGATGCTGGACCAGCAAAATGAAAATAAGTCATTCATATTAGTTGTATATTAGTTATATATGCATTATACATTCTGAATCTATTTATGTACATTTCTGAATGCCCTTAAAATCTCCCTTTCAACATAAAGCATACAAGGTAGTTTCTGAAGTCTGAAGTCTATTGAAGCAAAAATATTACACCAGAAGATAGTATATTGGTATTTTGTTTTTTTTAGATGAAATTTTAATATGCATTCATTTTAATACACAACTATAATTTTGTTTAATAATTATTAATAGCAAAGTAATTGAAAAGTGTGAAAGCTGAAAAGTCTCATCTCATAACATGCGATCTCATTAATTGGCTAATGGATTCTATATGATCCGTTTTGATCATCTTTAGCTTGTGTGTGTGTGTGTGTGTGTGTGTGTGTGTGTGTGTGTGTGTGTGTGGTGTGTGTGTGTGTGTGTGCGCTACTTAGATTGTGTACACTTCTGGAATTCGATTAAAGGTCAGGTACTGATTAAAAATCAACAGGCACCTGAAAAGATGAGCGCTCTCTCTCTCTTATGTGTATTTGAATGTGTGTGTGTGTGTGTGTGTGTGTGTGTGTGTGTGTGTGTGTGTGTGTGTGTGCAGGGTTGTATGGTTCTGTAGGTGAGCAGTTATGGCATGGTGGATGACATCTTGAGTGGCATTGGCAGGTTATTTTTCATTCAGCGCAATATAAATATGGTTTTATATGTCTATATTTGATTTCTTTCATGTAAATCGTATATACACCTTTCTTCCAGAGCACAGAGGCTATTTATAATATGCGCTATACAGCAAGTCTATTTTCATGCAAATCTAACAGAGAGAGAGAGAGAGACAGAGAGAGAATGAATGAGGTTAGAGGAGGAAAAACCATTCATTCAGTGAAGATATGAGAAGAACAAAGCAATGGGAGAAAAATAGACATGCTGTATGAGATCTTATTCAGCGGTGAGGAAGAACCACGACTCGCGGGTCATATCATGAATGAGACAATAGAAATGAAAAAAAGAGGGAAAAGATAAGGATGGGGGTTGAGAGCAAGAGAGAGAGAGAGAGAGAGAGAGAGAGAGTTCCAGCTAATTGCAGGAAGGAAACCATTCTGCTGGTGTATCCCATAGTTCAATCATATGTGTCATATTTGCAATGTTGCACAAAAGATGCTCACTGACAGATGCAGACACGGACTCTTGTTTATTGGTCAAAGAAAATAGCAGGAAAGTGTTTGTGGAGGCACGGTTGTATAGGATGACTTTGGTTTTGGTAGCACTCATTTTCTATTCACTTAAACTAGAAGACCCAAACCTGTTCCACCATGAAAATGCCCGTGTGCACAAAGCCAGTATGAAGGTACAGGAGTTTACAGGAGTTACTGTGGAAGATCTTAAGTGTTCTATTATGGACCTCAAATCTATTGAACATTTTGGGATGAATTGGAATGCTTTACTTTACTATGACTTTTATGGCTGAATACATCTAGAATAGAAGAAAAAAATAGAAGAGCCTTTATTTATCACATATACATTACAGCACAGTGAAATTCTTTGTTTGCATATCCCATCTTGTTGTTGTTGTTGGTATCTGGGGTTAGAGCACAGGGTCAGCCATGATACGGCACCCCTGGAGCACAGAGGGTTAAGGGTCTTGCTCAAGGACCCAAGGGCGGCATCTTGGCCATATCGGGGATCGAACCCTGATCTTCGGATCACCAGCCCAGCGCCTTAAACCACTGAGCTACCCCCTCCTTTCTCACAGACATCTCACAGAAATCTCCACAAGCCCACTTTAATATCTAGTTAAACACCTTGCCAGAAGAGTGGAGGTTATTATAACAGCGAATAGGGACTAAATGTGAACTGAGTTGTTTAGAAAGCACTTACAGTATAAATCTCATGGTCTCCACAAACTTTTGTCCATACAGTTTATATTACACTGTATGCTAATAAGTAGGAGCATATCACCAGAATCAGAATACTTTTTTGCTCCCGTAGGGAAATTGTCTGGTGGCAGTTCCTCAGTCAAAGGTCAAGTACAGATTACAAAAGATTTTTGGACACGAAAAACCTGCAGTACAATTGCAGTGTTACTGCAAATACACCTCGATGCTATAATGCTGCAGTACAACTGCAGTTTTTTGGTGCCCAAAAGAAATTCCATTAAAAAACTGCAGTAGTTTTTTGTAAAGGTGAGAGATTAAGAAATGTAAATAAATACATGCTAAGTTATATATTAAGAGAATTAATACAGAACACCATGAAATTGTATACTTTAGTGTATATACTGTGTGTTGGTCTTTAATGAAAGAAACAGGTTTATATTCATGCACTCAAATGAATACACTGTTCTTTTTAGTGATGCTTGCAAAAGCATCACTATTATAATATCTCTCTAGCTTGGGCTAACTATGTACATAGTCCCGTAGTTTTTGTCCAATCCTCACGAATCATACCTCATGTCGTGCGGCCTGATGGTGTGAGATGTGCTATTACTTTTATAAGGAATCAGCCCCTCGGAATTCCAAACTCGGGGACAAAAAGCTGGAATTTTTTCCCATAGAAAATGAATGGGTTTGAAATTTCGTGCCTCACAGCAAGGCCTGTAAGTGTCCAACATCACATATGGCATATTCACTCGTAGGGGGTCCGGAGTGGATCACGATCATATACCTCCCGAATCCCACACCCGTTCAAAATTTCAGGAAATCCACGACATTCACGCTCCATAGAGAATGAACGGGGAAATTTGGCCCGACATGCACATTTGACATATCCACTTGTAGGTGAGATGGAGTAGGTCGCAATCATATGACTCTCGTACCCCAGACCCACACGGAATTCCGTGAATTGTGCACCGTTCCGGCCCAACAGATGAATGGGGACCATTTTGACGTTCCAATGTTCAGCCGTATCGACGTACCCACACGTCAAGGACATTGCATTTATATGACACTCGGTCAAAAATTATGGGTAATTGGGGCAAATGTTTTTTTTGGCCTGGGACGAATTTTTACCATAGAAAATGAATTTCAATGCTAAATATTAAACGGACCAGGTTCTAAGGGGTCGCTCCTGGACCCGGGGTTTACATCGGCAAGCATCCCTCACATTTTCTTCAGGAAATGTCACATATCTATCTAGTTGTATATATATATATATATATATATATATATATATATATATATACTGGATGCACTGTAAGCGCCTCCCCCCAAGCACTGTATCTTGCATTACAGCATTTAACAGCGAATCTATGTGTTTCAATAATCAATAATCACCATGGCTGAAACCTATCACTCCATAAAAAGCAGTTTGTTGTCCTCAAATTTCTCCATAGTTTCAAAAAATGCTCTTGTTAAACATATTCATGAATTAAGATATTGACGAGTTTGTTCATATTCCACTGTTATATTCCATAAATGCATTCCTGTCATTGGGGACGAGGCAGTAGCACCGCTGTTAAGCCCAGTATCACCAAGCTGTTATTCTCATGGCCCTTGAGCAAGGGACACTCAAACCTCGGCTTTCCAGGGATGCTGTATCCTGTCTGACCCTGTGCACTGACCCCAGCCTCAAATCATCACCGAGATTTGTGAAGGAAGGGTGTGATGGTACTGTAAAGCATGTGCCAAGTGCAAAGCGTTTTTAAAAGGAAAATACCTTCGACGCACATGATGTCCTTTTATGAGGATTTTAAGGGTTAGAAAGGCTATGACTTGAATTCAAAGTGATGAAGATAGAGATTGCACAATAAAGTGTGTAGGTTGTGCACAGATGCACACACTCATGGATCCTTGGGTATGTGTGTGTGTGTGTGTGTGTGTGTGTGTGTGTGTGTGTGTGTGTGCGTGTGTGTGTGTGCGTGCGTGTGCGAATGATGGCGGAAGATTGCACAATAAAGTGTGACCGTGATTCCAAGGAAGCGCGGTGTTTCTGAGTTTTCCCACAGGCAGTGCTGTGGGCACCTCATCACGGGGGGCTTCTCCTCAGGGAGCCAACACATCACACAGACTCATTAGAGAGCTCTCGATCGAGGGGGGACAGGTCTCTCTCTCTCTCTCTCTCTCTCTCTCTCTCTCTTTCTTTGCCGTCCTCTTTTGGCTGCTGACAGGAGATGTTTCACCTCACCTGTTTTTCGTCTCGCACCCAACCCCTACATTTTTCATTAGTCTTTATACGAGCATTAATATCATCCGGTCTGTTTTACAGCATTCAATATTTCACTTGGTTTAGTGTTACCAAGATCATGACACTTCTTTTGGACAATAAAAAAGGAGGTGGTAGCTCAGTGGTTAAGGCATTGGCTTCTGGACCGAAAGATGGTGGGCCCTTGAGCAAGGCCCTTAACCCTCAATCGCTCAGTTGTAAGTCACTCTGGATAAGAGCGTCTGCCAAATGCTGTAAATGTAAAAAAATTTTTTTCCTTTAGGTATATTTTACGCCCTTTACTTCTCCCTACATGTGACATTTATAACAGTATTATAACACTTTAAACAGAATTTCTAGTTGTTCACCAATCCAAAGGTGCTCCTTAGTAACACTGTTAAAATCACAGATTTTGTACATATTGTAAATCTGAATATGTAAAATATTCATCTATCCCTTTCAGAACAATTGCTTTTTTTTTCAGAACAGTCGTTTGTATTATCCTGAACCTGGTATCTGAAATCATTCATTCATTCATTCATCTTCTACCGCTTTATCTGACTTCTCTCTCGGGTCGCGGGGAAACTGTGCCTATTTCAGGCGTCTTCAGGAATCGAGGCAGGACACACCCTGTATGGAATACCAAGCCATCGCAGGGTGCACACACACACTCATATTCACACTCATTCACACTACTCTACATTCATACACTAGGGACAATTTTCCAAGGTGCCAATCAACCTACCATGCATGTTTTTGGACCGGGGGAAACCAGAGAACCCCGAGAAAAAAACCCTTAGGCACGGGGAGAACATGCAAACTCCACTCACACACACACACACACACACATGGCGGAGGTGGGAATCAAACCTCCGACCCTGGAGATGTAAGGAGAACGTGCTGGTGTTTGATTATACTATCAATATTAAATCTTTCCAGACGTTAGTTAAACGTTGGGATACGTGTAAAAATGTAGCAGGGGAATCTGCCGAGAAAAGAAATGCAGCTTTCACTCCTTGTTCTTTTATTTTATAAACTCATAATTCCTAGTTTGAATTGAATGCCCCTTTGTAGGCCCACCATGATACTGTAAGCATAAAATTCTCTTTTTTTACTACATTCATGTAAAAATGATGATTATTAGAAATATAACACAATATAATCAGTCACACACACACACACACACACACACACACACCATATTTAAAGATTTTTCGGTTTCCATTTTTGCTACTGAGAATATTTCTTTTGCATTCTAGGAAGGTATTTTACTTGGGTTACAGAAATCTGATGTTTTCAAATGATCAGATATCTCATTTGTTTTAGAAATCCCAGGTATGATTGATATATTATTGTAAGACTCGATCCTCTTGCTACAACACCAAAAAAACAAATGTATTTATGATTTAGAATATATTCCTCTGTCTAGGCGGAATATAATGTCTAGACGGATTTTGGCTACGATTTGGTCATCTGAGGTAAATTAAATGAAATATTGTCTTCTGATGAAACTGGGAACTTAAATTTCAGGCTATTTCCTGCTGTATAACTGACTTCTCCTGCAATACGCATCAAACCAAGAATCAATACATCTGTTGAACCTGGTGACACAATTAGCATGAAAACCTTGAACCACAGAATGTGGAAATGAATCAGGCGGACAGAGCAAGAAAAGAAACTTATTGACTTATGGTTTTCATTTTCCAGAAATGTTATGTACTAAATGATACGCTCTTGTTTGTATGTTCATGCTGCTAGCTACTGTTAGTGAGAGAATGCTGGTCTGAATGTCACTGATTAATGACGTAAAAGTGTGAGGTCTATTTATTTATTGCATGTGTGTGTGTACGATCGCAGAACTTGTCAGAAGACGATCAAAAACTGACACAGTGTAAGACAGGGAGAATTTTCATACAGTCAAACAAGCAACAATCTGTATAAAAATCGCTCGGCGTTCACGCAACACTAAACTCAGTGTTCTGAGCAAAAGTTTGCCGTGAGGTTTATCACTTTTACAATCTCATGGTCTTTGTATTTACGCGATTAAACTACATCATTCACATCAGCCGTTCCTAACCTTTTTTGCGCCATGGACCGGTTTAATGTCAGACAATAGTTTCACGGATCGGCCTTTAAGGTGCGGCGGATAAATACAACAAAATAAAACGAGATGATCGGCTTAAAAGCTGATTGGTGTGTGAGGAGCATGTGGGACTTTTTCCTTCGGCTGATGTGCTTTGTGTGTCTCAGGTTGTTGAAAGGGGGGGGGTTCACGGGGTTACACGCGCCCCCGTTGGCATCGCGCCACATGCCCCACTTTTTTTTGGAACCACTGCTGTAAACAGGTGTGGCAGAGAAAATCTGGTAAATTTCCAAAATATAACATCGTTCAGAATCAGACAATAAGTAAAACGGAAATAATATAAGTTATGCATTCTTTCTTTGCGGCCCGATTGCCTTACGGACCGTTACTGGTCAGCGGCCCGGGAGTTGGGGACCACAAATTCACACAATTCGACTAAATTACATGCAGAATTTGTGTCTACATTTTCCCCTGCCTGGTTCTGCAGTACCTCATTTTTTCTCCTGTCCCTTCATTAACTGAACAACCTCATTGGATAAAGGCTTTTCAACCAAACGAACATCTTACTGAACAATAGGAAGGCCATGTGTAGTCTAATAATGAACAGAAGAGACATTAGAGAATGAGAGCACCAGAGAGAACGAGAGCTCATCAGAGAGAGAGAGAGCGAGAGAAAGAAATGAAGTTAAAGCATTTCCACACTCTCAGCATCACAAATCACGCACCTGGACTCGGGATAACTTGCTCGATAATTGGCGCATGAAAAAACAGTCCATCCGAGCTCTTTTGTTCTTATTCTGCGGCGCCGAAACAATACGGAGTGAATTATCAGATCATCCGAGGCCTGCGTGTGCAACACTTAGCATCCAACATATCCTATAGCTAGTGATGACATTTATATCATGAGAGCTATTATTAGTCCCGGTACTGACAGAGGAATTAACTAACAAAACTCCAGATCAGGAATGTAATATATGAAAGAGGAAAAGGGAAAAATAAAACAGGTCCAGGAGAAGTATCGATTTGATTTTGTAATTCTGCTCTTAATGCCTGACTGGGGCTCGATTGAGAAGCAGCGCCTCGCCCAGGATTTACACAAGGCCTTGTTTTGCATTCGGAAGTCGTCCTATGCAAAAAGGTCAGCGTGAAAAATACGTGACAGGGATCCGTATGATGAAGGTTTTTGATCTCTGGCACGAATTAGTCCGAGAACAGATTTGAGAGCTTCTTGAAGTCCTTATCACGACCGTGAGGTATTAACATCAACACTGAAGCCTTTTTCATAGAGCAAGTGGTGATATATATATATAGATATATATATATATATATATATATATATATATATATATATATATATATATATATATAATATATATATATATATATATATTGATATATCTCTCATCTGCTCTTTGTTTTTCCAGTGTTTCCATCTTTTTTTCCCCCCTCTCCCTCCCCTCTTGAGGCTTTTCAACCTGATGCTTGGACAAATGGCCCAGTTTCTGTGTGTCACAGACTTTCACTATTTATGTTAACAATCAATGACAGAGAGGATTTCATAGCCTATAACATACTATACTATACATATACTATAACATAAATACAATTCATTTTAACACTGAAAAATAACTTGATAAATGCTAAAAAAAAATCTTGAATAAATATGACATAGAATCATATTCAGTGAGGTAATTTATTTCATTTTGATGCTCTGTTGTGTATGATTGTGTGGATGTCATCATGTTTCTGTCATCTCAGCATACTCAACAGATAGATGACTATTGTCATGGTATATATGTGTATATATGATGTTATATTACGTTTAACACACACACACACACACACACACACACACACACACACACACACACACACACACACACACACACACACACTAGATTAAGCAAAGTGAAATGTATTATTTACATTACTTCATAGAATGTATGATTTTTTCCTTTGTTGCATTTTTTTCTTTCTTTCTCTCTTTCTCTCTCTCTCTCACTAAATACTCAGTTAGGCCTCTAAGTTTCTTCTATTCATTTTTGGTTCTTCCTTTTTTTCAGATCACTTTTTTTCCTATCTGTTTTTTTTTTGTTTGTTTTAATGCTGTTATTTTAAATTACTCCATTTTACTCATTTATACTTTTTCTTCTGTTTTATTTATTTTTTCCTTCCTCCTGACCTACCTACCCCTCTCCATCCAACCTCTCTTCCTTCCTTCTTTCCTTTCTTTAATTCCACTTCTTCCAAATTCCCTTTTGATATATTTTTCTGTTTTAATGCTTAAATTAATTCCTTTTCTTATTTACATCCTGTCTATATTTGGCAACACAGTATATTCTATTGTATTTTTTCTGAAGCTTAAACAATGAACACCTCTGTGCTTACACAACCGCTTGTTCTCTCATTCTTTCTGTCCTGCTGCAGTATAAACAAGTGGAGCAGTACATGTCCTTCCACAAGCTGCCTGCAGACATGCGTCAGAGGATCCACGACTACTACGAGCACCGTTACCAGGGCAAGATGTTTGATGAAGAAAGCATCCTGGGGGAGCTGAACGAGCCGCTCAGGGAGGTGAGTGTAAACACACATAAAAAAAAAAAAACACCGGTCCTTTCTCCTGGAAAACACACAATATATATCAAGTCAAGAAGGTCAATGGTTCTGTGAAGGTGATTAGAGCAGGGCTTGGAGGGTTGGAGTATTTCCGATAAGTTAAATCCTTTTTTAAGTTATGCAATTCCTTATAAGACGTTAAAATAATTGCTTTAAATTGAAGTATTAAATATCATAAAATTATGTCTCAAGTGTGTCACTACACAAATCCTGTAATTAAATGGATTAGTCGTATCTGGCTTTTTAGAACAGAAATTATAACTGAAGTAAATCATAAATGGAAAAAATATGATTAATACAATAGCAGGATAAAAAGTATGATTAAAATTCCACAAGCTTTTCAGTAAAATGTTTCACCAAGGCCTTCAGTGATGTCCTACCTGAGACAATCAACATCTAAATATTATTATTAACATATTAATATAATAATTATAGCTACAGCTATAGAGTGTCACATACAGTCTGAATGATTGCTTTTACTAAAGCAAGAAACCCATTTAAATCCAATACAAGTCTCATTTCACTGTAGCCAGAGCTGCACCACCCACATGCATCACCTTTAGCATCAGTATTACCTTTATAAAATGACCCTGGGTTTTTTGCACATTTTTAGGCACTTTTTTCCATACATTTCCTGGGAGTTTTAAATGGTTTTCTGCAAGTTCTTCTAGAAAGAATATTAAAAAGTATAAATGTTTCATGCAAAAGCTGTTTTTTGGCCGGCCTTTCCTCAACGCCCAGTATAAAAAGTTTGCCTTGTAAATGTCCTGTGATGAAAATCAATTTCTCCTCTGTCAGCCATTGTGAAATGAAAAAAACAAACACACCTATTTAATCCATACTAATATATTTGAGATTGTGCAGTTTGCAGCAGATGTGGCTTCCTAGCTCGGACAGTGAGCTCTCTGACCATACAATCAAAGGACGCAAAAATGTTGACATTTTTTGATGCCTTTTAAGGATGACCAAATAATTGATTTACACTGTAGCATGGAGTTATTTCATAAAAAACTGCATATCATGTATGTATGTAGAATGTATACCATTACTAATGTGACAGGTGAAATCTGATTGGAAAGTAACTCCAATGTATACAGACACTCCTTGGTACTGCAGAGAAACAATATGAATCTATAAAATTAATGCTTATAATATGGTAAATGTAACGCAATGACTTTGATAGCGTTTACATGAGCAGTGAAGGCCTTGTAGGCCCTGCTGCTGAGAAGTAATAGCAGTAATGTGATAGTAGTAGTAGTAGTAGAATGTGTAAAATGAATTATATATCACCTACAGTGGATTGTGGCTGGGATGTTTATGAACCCATTCAAATAATAGCATTATTTTGCATTGAAAAAGCAGAATAATTATTATTAATCTAATAAAATGATCACTTTCTATTATTCGGTTAATCTTTTCAACCTGAAATGCTTTATAATTTTTATTATAAATGTACTGCACTCGTAACTTATACATGAATGTTTCTGGTTTGCATTATGGATGTTAAATCCTCCTCACTTTTTCAGGAAATTATTAACTTTAACTGTCGGAAGCTGGTGGCGTCGATGCCGCTGTTTGCCAACGCTGATCCGAATTTCGTGACATCGATGCTGACGAAGCTGCGTTTCGAGGTTTTCCAGCCTGGAGACTACATCATCCGAGAAGGCACCATCGGGAAGAAGATGTACTTCATACAGCACGGCGTCGTTAGCGTGCTCACTAAAGGGAACAAAGAAACCAAACTGTCAGATGGTTCCTATTTTGGAGGTAATGGTGCTTTAACTGGAAAAGCAACACCATACGGTCTGAGATGTATATATATATATATATATATATATATATATATATATATATACTCATACCTACACAGACACACTCAGCAAAGCAAAACCTTTTTTGCATAGTTCTGTTGGTGATAAAACAAAAAAACAACAACAGAAATTCAAGACAAAAGAACAGAACATTTATAGCAGGGTTAGCAATTTTATAAACATAAACGGGAGCAGATAGGAAGACGCACAATATATTGTCATGCGTCTCAGGTGAGTTTTAGAAGTATCATCTCAAGATATACATAGATATTCAAGCCCTTCCGTATAATCTAAACGTGTCACCAGTTTATATGGATAGCAACCAGAACAGAACCAGAATTCTTAAAGCAACCATACTTGTTTAAACAACCAAGGCTTAAAAATACAATATATGGGCTCTTAAATTGCCGTTGTATCATCAATCATATTGCAGGTCATATCTCTCTGGCACCTCATTTGGGATGCTTTTCATGAACTGGAACCCATGACAAACTAATTGAATAGCCCTGATGTACTCAGTACTTGGTAGGGGCTCCTTTTGCTTTAATTACTGCCTCAATTCAGCTTGGCATGGAGGTGATCAGTCTGTGACAGTCTTTGACAGTGGCCTTCAGCTCATCTGCATTTTTTTAGTCTCTTGATTCTCATTTTCCTCTTGATAATACCACATATATTCCCTATGGGGTTCGTCTGGTGCATTAGCTGGCCAGTCAATGATACCATTTAACAAAATGTGGGGTGCTTTGGGCAGTGTGATCAGGTGCCAAATCTAGACAATAAAATAAGCATCTTTAAAAAAACTGGTCAGCAGAAGTAAGCATGAAGTGCTCTGAAACGTCTTGATAAATGGGTGCAGTGAAATTGGTTTTCAAAAAACACCAGCAGATGACATTGTACCCCAAATCATCACAGACTGTGTAAACTTAACACTGGACTTCAAGCAACTTATAAGCGGTTATAAGGGTTATAAGCGTCTACACCCTTTCTCCAGACCTTGGTTTCCAAATTATATACAAAACTTGCTCTCATCTGAAAAGAGGCACTGGGCATAGAGTCCAGGTCTTCTTCTCTTTAGCCCAGGTAAGACCCCTCTGACATTGTCTGTGGTTCAGGAGTGACTTAACAAGAGGAATACAACAACTATATTGAGATACTGATATTAAAAAGTAACTACGCAAAAAAAAACCCCAAAAAAGTTTGTTAGAGTCATTGATGCACATTCTTCCCTCAACACACCTTTATTGTCCATTATTACATTTAAACATATAAGGCAGAGACTGAGAAAAATGCCTGAGGCATAATTTCAGGAAGATGTAAAAGTGTGAAATACATGGTAAGGGTCTTATATTAAACTAATATTTAATACAGCGTAAGAGAATTTTAAGTGAGCATTTTTTTTCCAGACAAGCAAAAGCTTTATTTTCGTATTTGCTGATTGTCTTTGCCTCTTTCCCATCGCGCAGACTGAATTTAGAATCGAAAATGCAGTTTTATTCATTTTTAATGATGTTGAAATCACACGGTAGCACAAGATCAATAAGAGCTGCAGGTTTTGACTTATTTTCCTTTTCTAGAATGGAAAATATAATATGCACATTTGTATCCAGGTTGAATTCCAGTTTCTACTGAACTGCCAAGTTATCAGTATATAGTATAAACAGTATATATTGCCTTTTCTTTTAAATGATATTTGTATACAAATTTATATGAGAGGATATTTATATGTTTGAAAAGCATCAGGGTCAAATGTCAGCTTTTTATGATTGTTTGTAGCATACCCTTGTCACAATACAGTCATAATACAGATTTCTTCATCATTGTCCATATATTATTCAGACTGCTGTGTTGATTTTATGGGTAAAGACACTGAGAAATGTAACACCATGTGACCCACTGGTCAGCCATTAATTATAGCTAATGTTAATCATGCGAGCCCCCTGGCATCGCTCTGTGGGAACCCCATGCATAATAACAAAAAGAGGGCAAGCAGTCGATCTCTGAGCTATGGGGAAGTACGACTTTAGCGATCCTTGGCTTGAAAAAAAATGTATTTAGGGCTTGGTTAAGGTCAGTTGTAAACAACGTATTTGTGTGTGTTGTTGCTGCCGTGATATAGAGATTAAATTTTATTCTTAATTGTCTTAAAAAGTCTTAAATTTGGGTTTTTGAAACCTGAAGAAACCTGATATTACTGGTCTAGATAATGTAGATTCACTCTGGCCCATTATGTCAGTATTCACATAGGGAAAGTCACTGGCGTTCAGAATTCCTTGTAATTGGGTTATGCATGTGCTTGAGTCTTGTAGGGCTCTTAATTATCTCGATTGAGTATTTGAGAAAAGAAATTAAAGATGGGTCTTTAAGAGCTTGTAGACAATCACTTGCCTTATTACTATAATTATAATTGTTTGAGAACTTTCTTTAAGTTTGCCAAAATATGATAGATAGATAGATAGATCGATAGATAGATAGATAGATAGATAGATAGATAGATAGATAGATACATACATACATACATACATACATACATACATGCATACATACATGCATACATACAGTACATACATACATCGATGCATGCATACATAGATACATAGTGTAGACACATATTGCACTTTTTTTTAATGACCCTTATGCCATTTTCAAATTTGCAATCTGCAGCTATTTCTTAATTGTGTAAATACAATGGAGAGTGGAATGGTGGAACTGATGCAATGGTTAAATGTCTATTATTGGGCAGCATTTCCTGGCATCACTGCAGCACTGGGAGTGTCACAGGAACCATTGGGAATTTACAACAAACAGGAATTAGTCACTCATGAAATTAATTTGTGTGTGGAGGGGTGAGGTGGGGTTGGGGGGGGGGGGGTTTGTTGGGGGCAGGTGTTGAACAGGGCTTCTAAACTCTCCCAGTGACATTCTGTTCCATAAATAGGGAACTGCGGAGGACATAGGCTGAGATATATACCCGACTACACACAGTGAAATGTCTTGGTCATGCTGTGTGTGCTAATGAGATAGGGATATACGTTGGTGTGTGCTAGTGTGTGTTCATGTTTCAACATCCAGAAAAGGCACTGTTTAGCATTGACACCTGAGTGATTCACGCTGTGTATTTACTCAACATGACCGACTTGGATTATTGTGACGCTAAAAGAGGCTCAAAGGCAAGGCTATGCGTTCTGGAACAGCAAGATTTTTGGAAACAGTGTTCGAGTGTCTCATCATGCAAAGCAAACAGTATAAAGACATGGTTTGTCAGAAAGTGGGTGGGAAAACTTGAGAATCCTGTGCTGAACACTATCCTAAACCTGCACTCAAAATCTTTGCCAGAAATCCTTAACACACTTTGGGCTGAATGCTCAAAAACCCCCACAGCCATGCTCTATAATATAGCAGGAAGCGTTTTCAGACAAAGCTTATCATAACAGAAAAATGAGAATGAAATACACCATGTTGGTGCATTTGTTCAGCTATTGATATACTTTTGGATATGTGTACATTAGAAGTCAATTAATCTTTCTTCTGGGTTTGTATATCAGATCCTATGGGAAATGTTAAAAAAAAACAAACAAACAAAAAAAAACTTAACCTTTGTAATTTTACCTACTAAGCACTACTAAGACTGGTACACACAGGATGTCTGCTTGCAAATAGGAAAAACAGAGTTATTTTATCAGTTCACATTTTCAATCCATGATAATTAATGAGGCACCTCGGTGTGGCATGACCTACAACCCTTGTTCCAAAAAAGTCAAAATAGATTGCAATGTAGTCTTTGAGATATAACTTTATACAGACAGAAGATGATACACAGTGAGGTTTTATGCCCCCCCCCCCAATTTTTTAAGACCTGATGGAGCAATCAAATACAAAATTACTCTTTTTTTCCCTTAAAAAATGTACCTTTCCTCAGTTTAAACATTTGATATGTTTGTATGTTCTATTGTAAAGCACATTTGGGTTCATGAGATTTGTAGTTCATGGCATTTACATTGTGCACAGGGTGCCAACTTTTTTTTGTAATTGATGTTGTACTTCCTGGTCAATAACATGCGAATCTGCATAGATTCTATGTAGAGTCATCAAAAAGTCTTTTTCTTCGCCAAAAGACAATGTGTTAGACTTCAAGTAGTGAACAATCCAATGTGTAGACATCTTCCTCCTTTTCTAACGTGATTGCAGACCTCGACAAAAGTGCGGCTAATCTGTGTCAAATTAAAATCTGTTGGAGAGACCTGTGCTTTCAGGACGTGTGGAAGGATGCTTACGTGTGTGTGTGTGTGTGTGTGTGTGTGTGAGAGACAGAGCGGGTGTGATTTAAACCGAGGTACTGTCTATAGAACACCAGCTGTTACTTCAGGCTCGGCGCGTGACGTCACTAGCCTCTAGCACTTGCGCCGTGGATCCCGCTGCAACGAGGTCAGAGAGGAAGAGTGTTAATGCATGGATGGTGTGATGTCAGGCTATATTAGGCTCGCAGGGTGCTCACACACTCCGAAAGGTTAGTGTGTGTTCACTCGAGCTGCTCGACACAGATCCAAGCTGACAGAAAGGCTCTGAGCGCAGGTGAACATAGCCGGTGCCGACCTCACACACCTCTATCTACCTCTCCTACGTGTCATAAAAGCACTCCAGAGTAGCAAGCTAAAATAGCCGGATCAAAGAAATCGGTCCTATAGCTCTCCAGTAGCGCTTCACGGGATTTGTTTTTAGCGTGGAGCATGGTAAACATTAGCACAACTCCTGCTACTGCTGCTAGCAGCACAAACAGACACATACTTACCTTTCCTTTCACAGGAGAGAAGCATAACAGCCTGTTAGGCTCAGCAGGAGGTTGGCCGATAAGACAGTTTAGGATTCTGAGTGCACCGTAAGCCTGTTTAGGATTACACGCAGGATTTTATTCTTTTATTTAGTGAGTCACAAGCCAAGCTGAGTCAGAACTGCACAAGGGCCCTGGATCGTAATGCTAAAATGAAAGTTGTACTGCTGGGGCAGGTTTGAGGTTTAAGTAAGCAGGGACTAGAGGTCACGGTGACTTTACAAACACACAATGCCAAGTCGGGCCTCCAGGCTTGATCGGCAAAATACTGCAAAATGAAAACAGAGATTGAGACTGTCAGGTTAAAGGGATTTAGACCCTGTACAACTGGGATTTTTGTAACTTATTCAATAGTATTTTATCCAATCTTTTATATAGAATACAACTTTCGCTGATGTGTGTCTATGGATGCTATATAGATAATAATAATAATAATTCTTTACATATATATAGCGCTTTTCTAGACACTCAAAGCGCTTTACATTATGAGAGGGGGATCTCCTCATCTACCAGTAGTGACCGACATCCACCTGAATGTTGCAGCGGCAGCCAGAAAGCCCACCACACACCAGCTTACTAGTGGAGAGGAGACAGAATGATGAAGCCAATCAGGGGATGGTTAGGACGCTGTAATGGTCAGAGGCCAATGCGTGAATTTGACCAGGATGCCAAGAACTCTATGCTTTTTCGAAAGACATCCTGGGATGTTTGATGACCACAGAGAGTCAGGACCTCAGTTTAACATCTCATCTGACAGACGTAATCACTATACTGTGGTGCTAGGACCCACACAGACCACAGGGTAGGCACCCCATGCTGGCTACATTAACACCTCTTCCAGCACAACCTAGTTTTCCAAGGAATCCATCCATCCAGATACTAATCGGGCTCAACCCTGCCTAGCTTCAGTGGGTTTTTTGGCTAAAGGATGATATGGCTAGATGGAGGTTTGTAGACAGCAGACCATAAGGTTTGCTTTTTGCATTCCACATTTGGTCCCCATATACTGATACAATTACTTCTACTCTTTTTGGTAGATGTTAAACTAAATTTTTGAGTGTGTTTGTGCAGATTTGTGCTCATTCAGCTCATTCTTACCAAAGTCAGAGCTATATAGCAGGCCACTCAAGATCATTCGCTCCCCTATAAACCATTCATAGAGCTGGCTTTGTGCACTTTGTATCATGTTTGTAACAGGTTTGGGTTCACCGGATAAACGAAGAGAAAACTACATGTGAATGCATCCAAATTCCTGTGCCTCCAGCTTTGTGGTAATAGTTTGGAGGAAAAAAAAAAAAAAAAAAAAAAAAATATATATATATATATATATATATATATATATATATATATATATATATATATATATATATATATATATATGGCGCGAAATGTGTCTCCAGCATTATTTTGTCAGGCAAAAGAAAAAAAAACTGCTTAGTAAGCTATCTTACTTGTAGAAGTTAAATAAGCGAAACAAACAATTTATTCAGTAAGCAGTGAACCTATTAATATCTTTTTATGTTATAAATCTGGGGTGTCAGACCCTGCTTGGAGTGGAGAGCTAAAGCTTTTAATCTGAGTTCGATATAAAAGTAATTTTGTGGACCGCGACTGAATCCAATAATAAAAAGAGCTATTCCGCAAAAGAATTCCATTAAAGGCAAGAAAACCCTAAATAAACTCTAAAAAGATATGTATCTCTTGGATAGTGAGGTATAAATTTGATTAAATTAAAAAAAAAACTCTTTATACAAGGTTTTTTGGGGTTTCAGAGTACAAATATTATTATAACTTTAATCTATATTGTTTTACCTCCAATTATGAACTAAATTGTAATGATCCCAAATATCCAGATTTCAGATGTTATGAACATAATGTGTTACATTGGTTTACCTGAAATGAGTTTAATCACCTTCTCACTCCTTTTTTAAGAGTGTATTGAGAGAATTGTATCTCCATTTCGGTTCCTACATAAATTTGGAATGGGAAGTGTATTAGCATTATGGCACTGAGGCTGCCTTATAATTTCATCTTATTAGTAATGAGCTTTGAACTCTTCACATTCGCATGTAAGAGCCGAAACTTCATTCCTCTTATGTAAAGACACGGCTATTACACTTCAGCAGGGACTTTGAGCAGAGATTAGCGTGGATGTATTCGGGTGTGCAGAGATAACCTGTGTTGAGTGCAGCTCAACTGCTAAGTGTAGCTAGCACATGTCCATGAACATGCTTGTGTGTATATATTGTATATTATGTATATTATATAAGTGTTTCACATAGGCCTGCACTATTCGCTTTGTTACCAAGATCTGTTTCAAGTTTCAGATACTGGTTTCAGATACTGTGTCTCTTTATCTGTTTTTTACCGAAAAAGTGGACCCCATACAATTATGCAATCTGTCTTCTCAAAACAACGCCCACAAGTGAAAATGGTGGCAACATTTTATTTTCAACTAAGGATTGAATAATTGTGTTGTTGTTCTTTTTTATTCCCATGATATGTTCAAGACAATGTATTCAGTTCTATTTCCAAAATTTCAGTAAATTTGCTGAAAATTAAACAAATCTAATCCTGACCAGGCAGTGACTACAGATGAATGAATGTACTATTGAATGACAGCTTTTTTTCAAACTCTTATATCTGTTTAAAGTACATTAACTGTCCGTTCTGTGCAATGATTTTTATATTCGAATATATCGCTAATACACACTGAGACATTTACGTTCATTCATGTAAGTAGTAGTCTCACTGAAACATATACAAACCCCCATAAACATGCCTCTGAGTGCACAAATTGGACCCATGTCACAACACACCATGCTCAGACAGAAGTGGGTCAGGAATATTGGTTGTTCAGTGGCCAGATGGGGCATGTAATACAGCACGGCTGGTTCTCCTGCTCCTCCCTGGCACTTCTCATGCAGAGAAGGCAAAAACTCGATCTCCGAATCCCAGCTGGGTCCTTACAGACCCTACGCATGCTGAGCATTGTGGGAATGGTTACGAGTTTTCCTGAGGTTTTATAAGAAGCGCCACAACATCACGGATTGTAAAGGGTACCTCATTTTCCTGAGTTGCCATGACAGATAACGTCTGCCAGCCCTCCCAGCTCAGAAAATGGCATTAAGTGTTCCATCGCTGGATAACATAAAATGTGCACTTCACAGCTAAAATAGTTCTCTGATAGTTAAGATCTCATTATCAGCTCTTTGAAGGAGAAAGGTGTTGTTGTAACAAGAACGCATACAGAGGGCAATTAAGGAATATCCTGGCATTAAGGGGGGTGTTTTTTTTCCTGCAAAAGCTCCAGAAATTCAGCCATTTTTTAATGTCTCATTCGTGGTGACAAGTAATGCTCCTAAGAGGCTGTGACAGAATTTTTTCAAAATAAAAAACCTTAGCCAGACACAGCTTTTAGAAGGCACCATTACAATTCCATTACAGCGTTTTATATTCTGTAGATACATTGCAACAGATAAATGTCACACAGTCATTATATGTGTAAAATGGCACAACTCCAAAGAGTTTACTAAAGACATAAAGGTGTTAGTAAGGTACGTATGACCTGTTTACCCTCATAAAGTTTTCATAAACGAAGGCTACAGGTTGTCCCTATCTTACCATGTAGATGTGTTCGGATGACCACACCGTAACTTAAAAATATCACAAATCAAAATGTGGCCTAGTGGATGCCTCCTAGTCAGGAGTGTTACAGTTTTTTAATTAATTTAATATACCGAGAATAATTCAAATAAACGAACCATTGAGTGATTTTAATATTTAGAGTTGTTTTAAATGATTAAATAAACCTGTTTCTTTGATATGATGGGAAATGGGAAATGAGCTGGCAGCGTGCTCTGTGTTGTGCCTTGTTTTTGCTGTTATTGTTGCTAAATGTGTGGCAAATGATTTGGAAGCCATGTTCCCCATTGTTAAATATGGTCTGACGCTGGCTCTGGGTACAAGTATGTGGCAACAGGCATGTAGAAGAGTAGCGGTTCTCAAATGGAGGCTGTAGTCTGACACGCTTTTCTTCAGTGTCCGGCAACACCAATTAAAAGCTACAATTTGGCTTTTAATTACCAAAAACATAAAGAAAAATGCTCTAACAATGAGACAACTGAACTCGTTCGAGAGTAAGGTTCATAAAAGGCAGGAGATGCGAACATTCTTAGCAGCATCACAATATATAATGTGAAAATTAAAAAGTGCACTTTTTTTTTTTTTTACAAATTCATCCCTATTGTTAGGTTGAGATTACTAAATCATAATTAGAACAAAGTTGCTGTCTTTCATTTAGAACACATATCAAACTCAAGGCCCACAGGCTAAATGTTATTTTATGTGGCCAGAAAGACAATAAAAGTTGAATGATTGTCTTAAAATAAGGCTATGCAATAAAACAAGGCATGTAACTATGTTAACTGCAAAGTGACAGCATCCCGCTACAAGATTACAGTGTTTCTCACATAAGTGTTTACTGAGAGCGATTTGTCCAACAAACAGAATTGAGAAATTTCTACAAATTATCCAAGTTTGTCCAGGAAGCCAAAAATTGATGCAGATGGAAGGCACTTCCAAGACTGATGGGAAAGCAAATACACGTTTGTGCTTCAAGGACATAAACTGGTATGTCGTTTGTGTTATGAGGCAGTGTCACTCATCAAAGGCTATATACTGTCTTATAGTTAACAACTGGCCATTCGAGGGCAACCACGATGCTGATGTGGCCCACAATGCGTTTGGGACAACCCTTATAGACTTATTGCACATAAGTTTACAGCTATAGCAATATTGGACTGACCATATACTATATCTGTACAGTTTTTTTTATTTGGATTGATAAATGTCACACAGTCTACCCATCACACGGTCCCTCACATTGTATTATATTGGAACATATGGCAAATACAAGTATATTTTAGGTTTGCTGTGTTTAAATCGTACAAATATTTGGTCTTTGTTAGACAGAAGGACACTGTACAAATTGAAATAAAGAATGCGACACAGCTAGAAATCTTGCACAAGCTTTTATGGAACTTCTTCACGGCCTTAACTCTGAATAGGAATCTTCTCTGAGGTATGAAATACCTTGTCACAATATTTTGGTGAAAAAAAAAATAGATTGCTTCTGCAATCTAGTGTGTGTGTGTGTGTGTGTGTGTGTGTGTGTGTGTGTGTGTGTGTGTGTGTGTGTGTGTGTGTGGGAGAGGAGCCGAATGGGCAAACACATATTTAG
Source organism: Kryptopterus vitreolus (assembly GCA_030449085.1). NCBI lineage: Eukaryota > Metazoa > Chordata > Actinopteri > Siluriformes > Siluridae > Kryptopterus > Kryptopterus vitreolus. Next base: position 17,404,974 of record JACRUU010000027.1, on the reverse strand, counting down.
GCATAATTAAATGGCAGCCTTTGCCCCCTTGTGGGAAGCTTAATGCCCTCCCATTAGATTTGTGTTGACATCAAATCTGCATCGATTTGGATGGCAATAGAACACGACACAGGTGAAACTCAGGTGACAGAAATAATTCAGCAGGGCGCAGCTCAGGCCAGGGAGCCCAAACTGTTGCCAAACCAGAAGGTTCATTGTACAAACACTCCAAAAAGAATCAATTTCAATATATTTACATAGACCGAAGAAATAATCCAATCAAATGCAATGCTAGAAGTGCATAATTACCTTATCGTAACTGGCTCATCTTTATCGTACAGAGATCTGTTTGCTGACGAGGGGAAGGCGTACAGCCAGTGTCCGGGCGGACACGTACTGCCGTCTCTACTCTCTATCGGTGGATAACTTCAATGAGGTGCTCGAAGAATATCCTATGATGAGGAGAGCTTTTGAGACGGTCGCTCTTGACCGACTCGATCGTATAGGTAAGAATGTCAGAAATTATATCACATTAATGGTTACTAATGCATTGGCGATATTGGTAATAATGTTTATTCAGATTTAACCAGGGGCTGAGTTATTTATTTATTTTTTTATATTTATTGTTTTTGTTTTTCATGTCCGCATGTCACATATTTGTTCATTTTTTGTTCATTATGGTCATGGACATGGGCAAGTTTTACCATGTGGAGAGCGACAGTAGGCCCGTGAGTTCCGATCCAACAGATGAGCTAGTGAGCTAGATTGCAACAGAAAGGGGCACCAACACAATATTAGGCAGATGATCATAATGTTATGCTTGATCGGTGTAACTTTGCGAGGGTTTTTTTTTCACATCTGAGACACCATTCAGCCTCCAGGATCAGTAAAGATTTGATTTGAAAGGTCATAATTTTTCAGTCTTAATGCACTCATTTTTGAATCACGTATGAAGCCAGGCTTTGAGTTTTATTAAAATTTGAGCTTGTGTTAGTCAGATGCCATATTTAGCAAGCTGCACCTGCTAAAGTGTTCTGGTGAAATATTGAATGACTGGCGATCAAACTAAATTATGTAGATTTCTTTCCTGAGTCAATTAGGATCTCAATGTTTTCGAGAGAAAACATCCTAAAAGTGTTTCCAGGAAACTTTAAGCATTTAATCCAGGAATGTAGGCATTGTAGATTTGTTTCATTCAGGTAACAGGTGCCTGTATATATGTGTATATATATATGTGTGTGTGTGTGTGTGTGTGTGTGTGTGTGTGTGTGTGTGTGTGTGTGTGTGTGTGTGTGTGTGTGTGTGTGTGTGCATATAGTATAGTGTATGGATAGAGATGTGTGCTGTGTGTCTGCTTAATGCCTGGGAGTGCAGAGTAATTTCCTTGTCAGTTTCTTGAGTCGCTGCCCTTATTGAGTCAGTCGGCTGAGGGCTGAGCAGCAGCAGAGTCTGGCGGTGTTACCACTGTCACAGACTTCCATGTTTATCTGGCACCACAGGGAGCCATATGGCCCTTGCTGTAAAAACACTGACACTCAGCCCACTCACTACACCAGAAACAACAAACTGAATCATTTCCCACTAAAACAGTCAACATGAGTCTATTGGCTATTACAAGACATTGGCCTGTTTTTTTTTTTATCCAAAATAATGGCACTATTATAAAACAGGAGGAACCTTAAATAAACTAAATAGCTGAGTCACCAAAAATTCCCTTATTCAGCACAATTTGGTCAAAGCTCCTTGTATTGTCTTTGTACTAGATAGATTTCCTTTGCATTTTTCCATTACTGTCCTGTCACTGGTGCAATGTGTGCACCTGTTCTATGTTCAGCCTGTGTCCAGTAGTAATGAGATCATTTTAGTGACTTGGTTGAACAAATGAGTAAATCTTTTTTGTCATTCATTTAGTTCATTTTGTTCTTTTGATCCGAAATAAAAATGTTAGTAATTTTCAATTTTTATTTATCCTCCAGAGGCTATGAGTCACATTAAAGACTCATTCATGAACGGCCCATCGCTTGTGTCTAAATTGTCTTATATATAGTCATTTTTCTGTGTCACCTCAAAAATTTTGTTTTTTTTTTACTGATATGATTTTAATTCCGACTTTGTCTCTTTGTTTGGCATGCTGCGATTATGCATTTGCATTTGGCTTCATCACCTCACCTTATAATTAATGAGATTCAACCTATTTCTAGACACTGTAGTTAAAATGTGTTCTTATAATTTAGCGTCTTTTCGGAAATAAACCACTGGAAGTATAAATTCCAATTCAGATTTCCTAACTTGATTTGTATTAACATTGAATCTATGAAACATTTGACACATCTGTACAAACAACTTTTCTCATATTTCAAATCGCGTTTAAAAACTTATTTAATGAATTTAATGTAAGGGTAATGAGCAAATTGACTTAATTGACAAATCCTTAGATCGCATAGTAATAGTCACTTTATAATTTCAAATATAATTCTTTCCTAGTGTAATATCTAATGAATGGTGACAATATCTAAATGTGGATTGATATAAGGCAGGTGATAAAGTGCATACTTGTATCTCCTTCGACCCACATGATATAGATTTGTTATGATAGTGTTTCTAACCTTCATCCAGCCCCATGAGACTAAGATCCATCATCCAACAACTACAAAAAGATGGAAAAGACCCCTGTGTCTGAAGGCCCCGGGTCTCTCTTTCTCCTATCAGCCATCATCCCAAATTCGAGGCCATGTTTACTCGCTGATTACTTTCGCTCCCTTATCTAGAGTTCGACAGTAAGAACTAGTCAAACACAGACTGGCCTGCCTGCAGGAGCCATCAAACCCCCTACCAGGCTGTGCTATTTCCACACAGGTTGCCCCCTTCACTGCTATCAGCCTCTCAGCCTGGGGTATTCCCAAAGCTCTAGGCCCACTAAGGCTCAAGAAAAAGAGAGTGTGATGTAAAAGAACAGAATAAAGGCGTATTTAAAAAGACGCATGATCATAGCAGCTCTTTAATATTCAGCGTGCTGCCTGAGGGTGAATAATGTCCTTTGTTTGGAGGTTATTCACAAAAGCCATGATTATAATTCAGCTTTTTTGTGGATAAGAGAATCAGCATGGGTGAACAAGCTATGGCTGAGCTTTGACCCGGGATTTCAAATAAATCATTTACCAGGTATATATGTAGGACATTCATGCATAATTGTTTTCGGAACCTATCAGGCATAGAGAGAGATAGGAAATCATTTCTTGTTTTGTTTGTATTTGCATGTTTGACAGCGTTTATATTGATTTTTTCCATATTTATATCCAATAGGAAAGAAGAACTCTATATTGCAGCACAAGGTCCAGCATGACTTGAACTCTGGCGTCCTTAACTATCAGGAGAATGAAATCATCCAGCAGATAGTGCAGCATGATCGAGACATGGCGCACTGTGCCCACCTAATGCAAAACCAACGTTCCGCAGCTCCGCCATCACCCACTCCAGTTATCTGGGCCCCACTCATCCAGGCTCCTTTACAAGCAGCTGCTGCTACGACATCAGTTGCGATTGCCCTGACACACCACCCTCACCTGCCTCCGACGATTTTCCGCCCTTCTACCTCCTCTTTTGGGTCAGCAAAAGAAGCACCAAGAAACAGGTTTCATGTTGTACCAACATCAACAGCTCCTGGTTCAGCTGGAGAGTCACCTTCGAGCACTCCTCCAAAGCCTCATACTGGAGTGGACACTCCTCTACTTGCATCCTTCCGGGCACATCATTCAACGGCGCCAGCTGGGTCAGGTGGTGGCAACCACCAAGGCTCACGAAGCACCACAAGTGGAATTTCACATCCAGGGCTTGGTCGGGCTTCAACACTCCCACATGGAAATTATTCTAGATCAGCATCTCCTACATGTAGTACAGCACAGCTTCATCCTCCACCCAAACATAAGCAGCCCTTCCCACCAAGTACCCCACCACTGTCCACTCACCTCCAACAGGGCAACACAGGTGCTGGTACCTTGTCTGGTGCAGTAGGTGGTGCAGTGAGCATTGCTGTAAGTGGAGCAGTAGGTAGTGTGTCTAGTGGATTGACCACAAGTGGATCTCCTGGGGGTCCAGCAGTTGGTGCCACTTATGGACTTTTGGCGGCACCATCTTCAAACGTAAGCCCGCTTTCAACTGGATCGTTTAGTCATGCCTTGAATCAACCACCCCATAGTCAGCAATCACTAAATACCAAACAGACTTCAGCATTTCATCAGTTTGCAGGTGGGGGTGGCAGGAATTCGAGCACAATCAACCTCTTCCATACACCAACAACTGGATCTCCCTCCTCCACCCTTTCTCACATTACTACAGCTCTTGAAGGGTCTCCTTCATCAAACATACACTCCTTCAACCCACGGTCCTCTTTTTCCTCCCAGCTGCCTTTAGAAAGGTCAGCATTAGCATCTTTAGCTCAATATGGCTCGGGTAATGCTTCTCCCTGCTATACTCCTCTAGCCCCCAGTCCTACAGTCCAAAGTCCTGGGAGAACTTTCCAATACAGTGATTCTTCCAGTGCTGCAGGTTCTCACAGTTCTCTGCTTATGCCCCAGCATTCTTGCCCCATTCAGTTACCCAGCTGTAACACATCAGGAACTGAATCACCGCTTGGTCGCTTCTCTGAAGATATGAAACTTTTATCCGGATCTCACCCTTTGCTAAGTGAAGAGATAGCCCAAGTTATGGTTCACTCCTCCCCTCGATTGTCCATCGAACCTGGCTGCCGTCTATCCCCTTACTCTTCCCCGACACTGATGCCTAAGCCGTGCAGCTCCACATCGGGGCACTTTGCATCCCCCTTACAGACTTCTCCCAGTACACGGCACCACACCCCCAGCATAGGGACATCACCCTCCCTTGCATTTCGCAGATCCTCAGAGGCCCATCCTTCCGAACTGGAACCACTTTGCGCCAAACTTTCCTCTAATTTGTGAGATTAGTTCACACCCTCCTGTTCACCCGTGGGCCCGTAACTGAGTAATAACAACCTTTATTTTTGTGTGTGTGACACTTTAATTTCATCGTCTATCTAGATTACACTGTGTTTTAAACTTATTTTAGGATATCTTAATATTACTGTGATTAAAAGGTGTAACCACGTAAATTAGAAATTTAGATTACTCCTTTTGCTTTGTCATTCTCTTGCATTTTTTATTCATTAATATATAAGTGAAACTATCTATTTAAAGCTATGTTAATCAACCAATAGGAGGGTGTGAGATACTGCGTCCATGAACATTTAAGACCATCCCCTTTTCACATTTCATTGGTTTGCATCTGAAACAGACCGCACAGAAGGACTATAATGCAGGAACCTATGCATTGAAGCCTGCGTTCAGACTTTTTTTCTGTGTTCAAATCAGTCTTTTTAGGCAAAAGGCGAACGTCTAAACTCTATCCAGGATCACATATTGTTGATCCTTATATGTATCTATGGGATTATATGTATTTATTCACTGTTTCTTTACTTCATTTTGCAGAACATTACAATGTGTGGAAGAGAATTTATCAAACCAAAAAAAAAAAAAAAAAAAAAAAAAAAAGTTTTTCTTCTCAAATATTAGCACACCTTTTGGCCTACACCTTATGGATTTTCTCTTGAATCACAGTATTGTAGTAATATTGGAGTGGAATTCAGGTCCTCTATAGTGAGGGGGAAAAAAGAAATGATAGAAACAGGGAGCTTTCAGCAGTGTCCTAAATATCCACTATTGTCTTCCAGGTTCATATGGCAGATGTTGGAAATGAGTGGTGTGTGTGTGTGTGTGTGTGTGTGTGTGTGTTTTGAAAATGGCTTGATGCAAATCAACAATCTTAGTTTTGCCTTCTGATATGAAACTAGAACTTCCATTTGGCGCTGATGTGTAGATATTTCTAGGAAAAGGTTTTCACAGAAACAATAACAGTTCAACCGTAAAAACAAACAAAAAAATATTACATTCATGTAGTATGCATGGAAAATGAAGTGCACCTGCAGCATTAAAATGAGCTCTTAGTGTTGGATGAACACCTACATTTATTCAACACTAGCAATATTGCTGTATACACGTGCTGTAGCTGTCTTTGTCAGCTTCGGTTCAAGAACACTTTAGTATCATTTATTTTCATATATAAATTTGTATTTATTTGTGCTTTATCTTTCTTCCATAACTAGTTTGTTTCTATATTGAGGAATGAATAAGATGAATGTATTGTATTGAGGTAAAAGATTGTGAAAAGGCCTGCACAGTACACATTTGTCATTGTCTATTGTCTGGAACAGAAACTGATGGAATTTCCCCAGGTCACTTTCCCTTATTTACTCCCACACATGAAAAATCCTACAGGTATTAAACATAATGTATATAACGATTTTAACTATTAAATAGATTGAAGCTGACTGCGTGTTCCTGTTGAGCCAACTGAACAACAGATAATCAAATAAGATAAATATTCAAAATCCAGTCATGAATAAATAGAAGGTAATATATGAGCTTCTGTCGCTCTCATCTCATCCTTAGTTACATTTTTATTTTGCTTTTATAAATTCACCGTATTTTATCAAAACTACTGGCTTTTACTGCCATTTTAACTGTTAGTTTTAGCTGAACAATCTTTGTCATGGCTGGAGCTTTTGGCTAACAGATAAATAAGATCAAAAACAAACAAGGGTAGATAGCTCAGATCAAGCATTCAAACTAACTTTACTAGCTAGCTACTAATTAGCACATGTTAAAACTTAAAGGTTTAGATTTTGGTTTTGGGGTATTGCGTGTTACATTTACAAAGTATTTGGAACAAAGTCTTCAAAATAATAATTTGTCCACAGGAAACTTTTATCTTCTCGAACACAATGAAAGCTTGACTGAGGTGAAATTGGTCAGCTATGATCTAACTGATAGCTAGCTGCTAACTAGCACATCTTAAAACTTAGAGATTTAGATTTAGATTTTTGGGTATTGTGTGTTAAATTTACAAAGAATTCGGACCATAGTATTAAAATACAAAAAATTGTCAAAAAAATTGTAAGAAACTTTTACCTTTACTAACATAATGAAAGCTTGACTGTGGTGAAATTGGTCAGCTATGATGTAACTGATGAAATACATAAAAAAAAAAAAACAAGTTGCATTTAATCAGAAGGTTGATCCTCTAGTAGTTGTTTCTGTCAGAGAAATGCGTAAACAAAGGATCTGTTTTTCATCTGTCTTCTTGCTAATAGGATTACTGACAGATGATTTTCTACGCTGGCCAGGTGAGACAGTTTATTTCCTCTTTGAGAGAAAACACCCGTTATTGATGAGGAACATTTGCTGTCAGCTTTCGGCCTTTCAAAGGGCAAAGACAGCTGGAAATAAATACGGTACCCACCTGAGGGGGGGGGAGGGGGGGGGGCAGTATCCCCACCTGAGAAAACCTGACCTGAGTAAAGTTACCAAGTTGAGGAAATCTTGCAACTTTTGAAAGGTTTGAGACGTTCGCATCGAGGGGGGCACAAATGCAATAAGACACTGATGCATCGAGGCGGTGATGTGTAGCGACAGACTGCCCAAGGTGTGACATGTAGACGAAGCCCCCTGTGGGCTCCTCAGGATGAAGTGTGTTCCAGCAAGGTCTTTTGAGGCAACTTCACTGCAAGTTATGATTGTTTCTGAGCACTTGTAGAAAAAAAAAAACACATCCTGAGGAGGCCAGTTATTGATTGCATTATTGGAGACAGCTTTGGAAGGTTTTGAGACCAAAGAGGAGAGGGATTTGTTTTTTGTTTTGTTTTGTCGATGACAGCGGAGGGGTCAAATCTAGAAGGACTGTAAAAGAGGGAGATAGTGAGAGAGAGAGAGAGAGAAAGAGAGAGAGAACAAAAAAACAGAAGAGGAAAGAGAGTGCATGAGATTGATTGATTAGAGGGTAGACTGACCCAACTGAGAAACCTGATCATTAGCAGAGACAAGGACTGCAGTTCATCAATAACGCCAGCCTAAAGCTGTCAATCAAGCATGACTGTCACTCTGGCCTTGGCTCATCTCGGCTTACACCTCTCGGCTTATGTGAATCAGTTACTCTTACACAAGATTCATGCTTAGTGGAGATGGAAACTTACACCACCAAAGCTTCTCAGTCAAACTTAATCATGACTTTCAGCGTGCACTATTTAAAGCACGGTGTAAAATTTTGAGTATTGTTTCTAGAGTTGCAATAATTACATAACGTCATACCTGCTGTATACATAACCGAACAGGTAGTTCAGAGTCACTTTATTTTTGGCATTCTGTTTCAATTTTCCAGTTGAATTCAAACAAAGCTGGCCACCTCAGCCCTTTGCTCTAAAAGTAAATTCGTTAGATATACCGTCTCAGTGTATACATTTAAAAAATGGCTTCTTCAAGGGTTCTAATATTCTTCTATTCCTTAATTTTTTCCCTATTGAACAAGGACTAGGTATCTAGTTTGTTGTTTGTATGTAATTAGACATTATATTATAGAATAGAATAGTATTAATTTGTAACATAAACATTACAGCACAGTGAAATTCTTTCTTCTCATATCCCACCTTGTTTTTTTGGAAGCTGGGATCAGAACACAGGGTCAGCCATGATACGGCATACCTGGAGCACAGAGGGTTAAGGCCCGTGTTCGAGGACCCACGAGCGGCAGCTTGGCGATACCGGGGCTTGAACCCCCGACCTTACAATCAGTAGCCCGGCCCCTTAACCATATGACTAAAAAGCAGAAAAATAATGTAAAACACTGAACTCATGAGTGTCACATGGACCAAACACAATTAGCCAATTATTTCAGTTATACACTTGACGGTTAAAGACCTTTCTTATTTTTATATTTATGGCATTTGTCAGATGCCCTTATGTAGGGTGACATTATCACATTTAATCATATAACTGAGTAGCTATGAGGGTTAGGGTCTTGCTCAGGGGCCTACTAGGGATAACTTTTTGTGACTGGATTTAAACTCATGACTTTCAGGTCCAAAGTCCAATGTCTTAACCACTAATCTACCACCTCCTTATTTCTGAGCCCTTAGCTTATGGGTACTACAATGTGAACTCCAAAGTTAAGTACATTTGTGTTGAAATGACTTATTTCAAGGCTTGTCAAACTACATATCTTGTAGCATAAATCCTATCTGGTCTTATATACAGCAAGGAGCCAAATTTTCCTTTTATTCATTCTCCACCACAGAAATAAATAAATAAAAGATACTTAAGGCTTTTCTTTGGGTTGTTTGTTGTAGAGAAGGAAAAGTTTATATAGGGTTAAACAGCTGAACAAATCAAAGCATCATTTTGTATTAACGTCTGCAGGTTTAACTTCAACCTCTCCTGGCAATCCTACCCAATTTCAAGCTTAAGACGTTATCTATTATTCAACAAAGGATATATAGAAACTGCACATATTAACTCTTTGCACACACATTTGCTCCTTCAGGAAATGCAACCTGGAGACCTGGTTTGAACAATTTCTCTGATTTGTGGTAGTTTTCATAACACAACATGTACGATTCCAATTGGGAGCGCTCCCAATTTTGGCACCTAATCTCAGCCACGCTCTGTTCGCTTTTATGCCGTGTTGCTGAGCCGCGAGGGAGCGCTCATAAAGCGCCGGTGCAGGCGGTAATGAAATCGTTCGCGGTGATTGAGGATTAGGTTTCACACTAACAGGTCTGAAGCGAGGGCTTGTACGAGATGCGGTGTGTGTTTCGTGACTGGTACTATCGTCACTTATTCATGGAGTCGAATTCATTTCGACAGACGACTGGAAGAAACATGGTGACGCACAAGGGTTTTTGTGTCACCAGGTGTAGGAAAAGTCTTTGAGAGCGAAATTGCTTCAGGGGAAAGGGAAAACAGGGAATAGCTTAAGACTGGCGTAAATCTGTTGACGTCTATCTGAAGGATGTTTACTAGGCACAGGCGTTTCCTTCATTAGTTGTACTTTCGCGCTAAACAATTCTTCTTCTTTTTTTTGATAAATACCCAAGCAGAACTGTGGTCTTGCGCATTGTAAATTATAGGGAAAGAATTTATTTCCAGAAATATTAAAAGCACTGGTGCTGAAATGCCCTCAGTCAAGCGTGGCCTTAGTCTGAAGGCCAAAAAAGTTTTCGTTCTTGAAACTCAGTCACTGTGAGAAGTCAGGCCATGACATTTTTTTTAATCTGCACCAACTTAATCCAAATCAGGCTGAGGCATGATTTTTCTTCACTTTTAAATTTATATCTTGTTTTATTTAGCACCTTTCAAGATCTATTGATTTTACGTTTCGTTAGCAAATTAGAGTCACATTCCTGTACATTTTGATCTGACCAATTCTTTCTTTTACTTTTTTATGCGGTTGATCTGAAGTTAAAGTCTAATATTCATTTTTAACAACTGGTCAGGATTGTAGCAGTTTTTAAAACAAGATGCAAGGTTGACACATTATCAGTATTCATTTAGGTTTCATCTGGGTTTTATGGTTTTCTCCCCCCTTTAAATTAATTGGACACATTAAATGTGAAGGACTGAGGCTGTAACTCAATGGTTAAGGCATAGGCAACTGGACTGGGAGATCCCAGGTCAAATCCTACCACCACCAAGCTGCCACAAGTGGGCCCTTGAGCAAAGCCCTTAACCCTCAGATGCTCTAGATAAGGGTGTCTGGAAAATGCTATAATGGCCAAATGTCCAGCAATTCAGCGTTCCCTAAACAGGTCCTCAAATCCAAGATGATCTTAACTATGATAAAGCAGTTATTTAACCTAAATATGGTTTTATATCTCAAATGTCCCTAGCAAATTTACAACATTACAAACATCACTATTGTTTTCCTTACAGACTTAATTTGGATTTCGACACCTCTGAGAGATGCAATTTGACTGTGTAGGCCTTTCGAATTTCAGACAGAGATTAAAAGATCAAGTCATTTTGATGATGATCTGCTTATAGGAAGCCTGAAAGAGTGGTTTTGTGTGTGTGTGTGTGTGTGTGTGTGTGTGTGTGTGTGTGTGTGTGTGTGTGCGTGTGTGTGTGTGAGAAAGAGCAAAGTTTAATCCTGATAAAGGAGTGTGAACTTACAAAGACTCCCCTGAATCTTATCCTGTGCTTTGGATGGTTTTGACAGGGAGCAAACTAGGGCTCGTTCTTTCTGAGACACTTTCCTTGGCATCGTTTTATTTCAAACGTACATGAAGTCAATCGATGTATTATATTTATGTAAACAGATTTCAATACGGTATATACATGTATATTTACATTGGACCTATTGTTTTATTTTCTTCTTTACTGATTTTACATTGCTTTAATGACCATGATACATTTGTTTCGGTGTTTGGAGCGTGTGTGTGTGTGTGTGTGTGTGTGTGTGTGTGAGGTTATTTCCTCAGAGATGTATTGTAAGCATTGTATAATCTGAAATGAGGGAATATTTGCCATTTCTCATGTCACTTTTTTCAACTGTCCAGTTAGCATATATAAATCTAATACTTTGTAATTTTTTTGGTTGGTTTGTTTTACTTCAAAGACTATGGGAATAGCAATAAGTATAAAGTACAAGTGTGATGGGACATAATAATTGCAGACATTTTGAGGACATTACGTTGTCCATACACACACACACACACACACACACACACACACACACAGCGATCCACTAGGTAGCGGCACTGTCGTCTGTGGCACACTTCACGGATGGACAAGTCTACAGAGTGGAATTTAAAAAACTTTCAAAAAACGGACTTATAATAAGCACACAAACTGGATATTATTAAAAGGTATCAAATAAACATTAAAATTCTATTAATGTTTCATTCTTTTTACGTTCTCCTTCTATTTTATGACATCATCTCAAAACCATATACAATATAAAGCATTCTGGGAAAATCATGTCTTAAAATACAAACAGTAATCTCCTAATAATGTTTAATAATATAATATAGATACAGAACATGACCAAAAGTATTGGGACTCCTGATTTGTTTTGTGCTTCTTTAAATTGTTACTACAAAGTTTGACGTATACAATTGTGTAGGATCTTGCTATGAAGGACTAGAATGGAATTCTAACCTGTTCCAGCATGACAATACTGCTATTCCCAAAACCGGTTTAACGAAGGCAGCTTTTGATGGGTTGGAGTGGAAGAGCTTGAGTGGTCCGCTATAGAACTCTGATCTCAACATCTTCGGAATGAATGGGAATGTTGACTTTACCCACACCTGTCCGTTTAAAGAAGCACACAACAAAATCTAGCGGGAACATCTTCCCAGAGGAATGGAGATATATATAACAATAAATAGGGACTTTATGTGGAATGAAATGTTCAAAAGTCACATATGAATCTCATGGTTAGGTGTCCACAAACTTTTGTTCATCTAGTGAAGCTATTAAGGCCAGCTATCAAGTTTGATATTAATGTTGAAGGACAGTTTACAGGGCCGGTTTTATTAAAGTTTGACATGGAAGGTTTTCATTGAAGGTATTGAGGCCTCAGAACATCAAGTCAAGTCAAGTCAAGTCAAGTCAAGAGGTTTTTATTGTCATTTCAACCACATATAGCTGACGCAGTACACAGTGAAATGAGACAACGTTTCCCCAGGACCCCGGTGCTTACACAAACAACATATAACAAACACAATGCTGAGGACGAGACTAAGTTTGTCCTAGCTACATAAAGTGCATCGTGTGCAACCTGGTGCAAACAGCGCAAAGACACAAGACTGTGTTCACAACACAAGACAGTGCATAACAAACAACTAACAATATAATACAATACAAAAAAACAACAACAACCCAGTGCAAAGTATTTCAAAGTGTTCCATTTTGGTGAGTGTGCAAAGGAACAATTAGAGCAGCAAAATGTGCATGTAAACAGTAACACTGTCAGTGAGAGCAGTATATACAATACACATGTAAAGGACAGTAATGAGGTAGATAAATAATATAGCAGTGGATGGTGTGTGAGTGTACGTGTGAGTCCAGGTCCAGTTCATGAGAATTAATTGGGACATACAATGTACTTGTGCACAAATGTTCTTGTGCAGGCACTCATACACTCGAGAGTGTCCGGGGATTGGCCTACTGACTCTTTCTACCACATTCTCTACTATGATTCAGTTCATTCTCATTGTAATGCAGTCCTTATCTTCCTTCAAATCCAGCTCGGCTCATACCTTCTACGAACACATACATGCGCACACACACACACACACACACACACACACACACACACACACACACACACACACACAAAGGCTTTTGTTATTGTAAGGAGGCACATGAGATGCGCACAGTTTAGGTTACTGCACTGGCAGCTGGTGAAAGCAAAGTGGAAGTGTCTCTAACTCTGCCCCTGAGAGCACTCTGCTGTCTGTTTAATTAGAACTCCCCCTTCAGCTAACCTTCCTCTCCAGTCGCACCGGCTCATTCAAAATGAAATGCCTTTGTTTTATATCGTCACTTATAATTACCGAGGGTTCTATTCTCATGACAGTGATCCGACGACGTGTGCTAGGAACGTGCATCTATGTTACTGAAGCCGATGTGATTCTCACCTCAATGGCGATATGTTAAAAATACACGGTGCGCTTCATCCCTGTTACAATGCAGTGTGATCAGATTTCGATTCAATACAATGCGATTGTTTGGGGGGAAAATATAATGTTGTGCAATTCAATACGGCCCAGATATTTCGCTTTTGCTTCCTTGATTCAGTCAGACAGCATGATGAATGGATGAAGTTGAAGTACCTGGGATCAACAGTGAAAAGTAATGGAGAGTGTGTTAGGTAAGTGAAAAAAAGAGTGCAGGAAGGGTGGAGTGGGTGGAGCAGGAGTGATTTATTATAGAAGGGTGTCTGCAGGAGTGAAAGGGAACGTTTATAGGACTGCGGTGAGAGCTGCGATGTTGTACAGTTTAGAGACAGTGGTGTTGTTTAAAACAGTGGTTCCCCAATTGGTCAATTGGTCCCGGGCCGCAGAGAAAGATTACATAAAATACATTATTTCCGTTTTATTTGTTACCTGATTCCGAACAATTTTATTTTTATTTTTACAAGTTTAGTTTTATTTTGGAAAATTACCAGCACATCTGTCTATGACTCACTCTTGCACCAGTCACATGACTTACCTTTTTCAATATCCTTTAATAATTTAATAATTTTTAATAATGTCCTACATGAAATATGGATTTATTACGACGCCTTGTTCCCGTGCTCTGCATAATTTGCGCCGACCGACTCTGAAATCATAAACTGCTTCGCGGCTTGGAGACCAAACATTCTTCATTAAAATATAATTTTTTATGCCGCTCGTATCATTGTATTTTGTTGTATTTATCCACCACACCTTAAGGGCCGGTCTGTGAAAATATTGTCTGACATTAAACCAGTCCATGGCGCAAAAAAGGTTGGGGACGGCTGGTTTAAAAGACAGGAGGCCGAGCTGGAGGTGGAGAAGTTGAAGATGTTGAGCTTGTCATCAGGAGTGATGAGGATGGACAGGATTAGAAGCGAGTTTATTAGACAGACAGAGCATGTAGGACATTTTGGAGACGAGGTGTGGGAGATGTTTGGACATGTGCAGAGGAGGGACATATGGAGAAGAAGAATGACGAGGATGGAGGTGCCAAGCAGGAGGAGGTTTATGGATGTGGTGCGGGAGGACATGCAGGTAGTTGGCATGAAAAAGGCAGATGGAGAAGACAGGGTAGCATGGCGACAGATGATCCCTAACGTGAGCAGCCGGAAGTAGAAGAAGAAGAGATACAGAAAATTATCAATTTCCTCAAGAGCCTTTTGAATTCTTATATACTATGTCCCTGAAATTATCAAATGGCAAGGTCATTTTTAATTATTATATTTTTACATAATTCCTGTATTATTATTTGGTTAGTAGGACCTCATTCCAACACTTTTGGCAGCAGGCTCACACGATCCTGAATAGTGCTGTATGCATGTGTGTTCATGTGCACGATCATAAGAGACTTCTCCCTGCTTGTAAGACTCGGGTTTTATCCCAGAGGCAGCTTTAACAGCTTTGTACGCTCAAACAATCACAAGCCTCCAGATCCGAGTCAAATATACAGTTGTTTGAAGGTTCGTGTCCTGATGGAGAGCTCACTTTCCCTCGGCCTCTTTGGCCTTGGAAGTGCGATGCTGAGAATATCTGAGCTAGAGGGCAGAAATGCAAATGAGCCAGAATGATGCTGTTTCTGCGGGTGATGCCTGTGATTAAATATTTGCACGTCTCCTGACATGTATGAATAAATAAAAGAAGCTTTTCTTTGATACTGGTCAGGATGATGCACATTTTCAGGTTATTTATAGAAACGGCTGGACATGTAACGTTTAATATCAGCCTGGGTTATCATCCTCATCATATTCAGTTTATTCATTCATTCATCTTGTACTGCTTTATCCGACTTCTCTCTCGGGTCACGGGGAGCCTGTGCCTATCTCAGGTGTCCTGTATGGACCTTCGCAGGGCACACACACACACCAACACTCACACACACATTCACATACTAGGGACAATTTTCCAAAGTGCCAATCAACCTACCATGCATATTTTTGGACCGGGGGAAACCGGAGAACCCGGAGAAAAAACCCCTGAGGCATGGGGAGAACATGCAAACTCCACACACACATGGCGCAGACGGAAATTGAACCCCCGACCCTGAGGTGAATGTACTATATGAAGTTAAATTTGATTTAAAAATGACTTTTAATGAATATACATTTTTTACACAGTATACAGCCCCACTACACATCTGAATACTTTACATACTGTATTAAATGATTTATTAAAATAAGCAGGTTTTGGAGTAAATCACAAAACGTCTTGTTGCATTTATTGAACTGGACATTAACAGATTTGAAACTGGTTATAGTTTTAACATTTTAGCATTTGCGGCGAAAATAATATAGCCCTGAAAACCAGACATAGAAGTTAATGATGTGCAAATACGTTGTTACTTTACTTAAATAGATTTTCTGCTGTCAGCATTTTACTTCATTATTTATTTATAACTTTTTACTTTCACTCATTTTAGGTTTTATGCAAATATCTGTATTTTCAATGTCTTCCATTTTTCAAACCAGCTTTGTTACTTTAGATTGAATCTGTTCAGAGACATTTCTATACGGGTCACATTGTTTCGATTGCAATTACACTCAATTAAATGCAATGAAACTGAATTAATTCTTTGACCTTATCGAAATCTATCCAAGACAAATCAAACCAAAGTAACTAGAGATTTTGCTCAGCAAAAAGTAATGGCGCCCTAAAAAAGTAACAAAAGTTAGCAAGTGTTTGACGCAGCATTCTCACATTATTACAGATGTTATGTTTTGTTTGGGGTTTTTTTTTCCCCTGTATGTGTGTCACACGTCGTGGTCGGTGCATTTGTTTTATTCGGGCAGGTGTCGCACTAGTGCGCCCTCGAATTCAGAAACATCACACACCCGTATTAGAGCTCTCAGCTCACCATGAAATCCTGCCACCGAAAGCCTGCTAACATCTGCCACTCTAGCAAATGCTCTTTGTAAGCCTGAAGTAGATTTTCCGCCTGCATGATTATGCGGTATTATCACCCACAACGTTCAAGCTCCTGGGACAGTGTTGGCATATGAGTCAGTGACACCGGCCAAAAGCAGGTTAACAGACTGCTACCTTCATTCTGTGGATTATAAAAGGCAAAAGTCAAGATCAGGACGAAGGGATTAGTGCTGCTGCTAAAATGGTACATGCTGGATTCTTTTTTTGAATTGTCCCAACTCTGACTACGACAGACAGACTCTTAAAACTTTCCAAATAAGGTTCCCAGTTTGTAATCCAGCCTGATAAATTATAGATTTGTTCACATTTTGGTCTTATACTGTACCATGGCACTTTTACTCAAGATTCAATTCGGATTCATCAACAGTGTTTCTGTATGTTAATATTGAAAATGTAATTTGAACTGTTATTGTTTCTATCGTAACAGCTCACATACAGCTCACAGCAACCTGAACGGCAACACTATCTCTATTGAACAAATAAAAACAAATGAATTGTTGTTGTGATGATACAAATTATTTTGGGGGAGGGGTGTAGCTCAGTGGTTTACAGTGCTGGGCTACTGATCGGAAGGTCAGGGGTTCGAGTCCCGGTATGGCCAAGCTGCCACCCTTGAGGAAGGCCCTTAACCCTCTGTGCTCCAGGGGCGCTGTATTATGGCTGACCCTGCGCTCTGACCCCAGCTTACAAACAAGCTGGGATAGGAGAAGAAAAGAATTTCCCACATCTGATTAATAAAGTGTGTAAAAAAAAAAGAAAGAAAGAGAAGGAAAGGGAAATGCTGGTGAGGGAATGACTATTGGTACATGTTGCAAAAAAACCTAAGTGAGAGCCTGCCTAAACTAAACTAAACTAAACTAAACTGTCTAAACTAGTTTCTGCCATTTTGCAACAATACGTTTTTCTCTTCCTTTCCTTCCTTACATTGTGGGTTTGTACACACCGCTGTAAATGAAGGTTCAACTGCAGTTACATGCAGTTTTTTAATAACAAACTCTGTAATGATCCAAAGGCTATTAACAGATTTGATTGCAAACTGGTAATAGTTTTAACATTATAGCATTTGCGGCGAAAATAATATAGCCCTGAAAACCACACATAGAAGTTAATGAAGTGCAAATACGTTGCACTACCATGCACTCATACTCTTTATGTGCATTGCTGATCTGTAATACACTCTGTAGATTGTGTTACATTTAATAGTCGTATTGTCTTGTGTAGTCTATGCCAAATGTATAGTGTTATTTATAGAATACAATAGAATAGAACTTTGTCATTGTACACAAAGTACAACTAAACTGTGGATGCACCTCAACGACAATTCGGCATACAATTAATAGACAAGAACACAAGAAATAAATGATAAAAAAATAAGGAAAATATAAAAAATATTTTAACTACACATCTTAGTCTATACTTATACATAGACATATACTTTGCCTTAACCCAAATTTGTTGTGTCTGTCAACACACATGGACCAATAAACGTAATTCTGATTATGATTAATAACAGTCAATAGAGTTAACCAGTAACAACTGGAGGTAAACAGCTGCCTACTGCTATCGTAGTGTGTTTGCTTAAGCAGGTGTATATGTTAGCTTTTTATTTATACTCATGTAAAGGGAATATAAAGAGATGGGAAAATTTAACCACAAAACACTTTCTGCTGAAAAGGTTTAGTCCGTGGTGCAGAACAGAACATGCTTTATGAAGTCGTGATCATCTTGCAGGAATTGTCTTTTGAATAATTTATCTGCGAGTAAGAGAAAACTGCTATATATATAATATATATATATATATATATATATATATATATATATATATATATATATATATATATATATATATATATATATATATATATCAGGATCTTATTTATGATTTTTTTCTCCTCTTTTATATATAATAATAAAGAAGAGGAACGGATACTCAAATGCCGAAACTGGAAATAAATACACTTCGCCGATTTCTTTAAAGGTGAAAAGGCGTATACATTTTCTTTCAAGAATAAGTGGTACTTTTGGAATTTCTTTCAAGGTCTCCTCTAACATTTGGAATGGAGTGTTAAAAAAAAAAAAGCCGACCTGAGCTGAGTGAGTCACACGAGAAGATGGCAGAGCGTCTAAGGACACGGTGATCCATCTCTAGTCGGCAGGACTATCTCTCTACTTTCCTTCCTTTTTATCAGTTGAAAGCGAGAGACAGAGATGAGAACGTCCATTGATCTCAATGAGTGCGATGCCACAATGGAACGCATCATCCGTGGCCTGAGAAATGGAGAGAGGCAGCTCTGTTAGATGACTGGCCACGCTAAAGCAACGCTCAGGCCAGAGAGAAAGAGAAGGGGGGGAAAAAAGAACGCTGCAAATCATTAATCACAGATGCTTCGGTGCATAAAGTCTATCTACAGATCAATTTTTTTTTCTCGCATGTGTATGTGTGAACTGTTTCATTAGGACCAAATCAAACACTTATTCTTTCTTAGCTATTAACTCACAGTCACACATGGAGCAATATATTGGCTTTCGAGGAGACTGTGAATAGCAGGGCCTCTGAACCAAATTAACGACTGAAAATGGAAAGCAAACTGTGTTTGCTTAAGCCTAAACACAAATGTTGTTTGTATTACAAAATAATGGACAAAAGTTTGTGGACGTAAGTATGGTAGGTGCTTTTTTTTTGGACATCCAGATCCACATTTAGTCCCCAATTAATATCTTATGTTATTGTGTTCTATCAGCCATAAGGTGTGTAAGTATAGTCAGGCACTGATGTAGGTGTGGTGAGACACTGTTATGTTGGAACATGTTTGCCTCTCCGAACAGAAGTAAGGGGATAATTTTATGCTACTGCATCCCGAGACATTTTACACAATGGTGTGCCTCCAACTTTGTGGTAAGAGTTTGGCGACGAAGCACATAAATCAGGTGTCTCAATAATTTTTTTCCTCATAAAATGTGTGTATGTCACTGGTTTTCATTTCAGCCCATTTAGTTTATGATTAATGTCTTACCTGCGATTTGTGTGTGTGTGTGTGTGTGTGTGTGTGTGTGTGTGTGTGTGTGTGTGTGTGTGTGTGTGTGTGTGTGTGTGTGTGTGTGTGTGTGTGAAAATATACACAAAGGCAGTTTAGCGCTGCATCATAAACAATGTTTTTCAAGATTATTAGGTTACTTTTTGTGGCACACAATGACAATATTAAAACAAAATCTAGGGCGAATAGCGTGTTCTGCTTGACCGATTAGATAGCGATGAACAAAAAAAAAAAAAAGTCTAATTATAAAGGAATATAAAATTTTGATTGACTGTCCTGTCTGAGTGAAGGACATTTTCATATCTGAGTGTTATTTCAATACTGGTGTTTCTATCTCTCTCTCTCTCTCTCTCTCTCCCTCCCTCTCTCTCTTCTTTCTTTCTGTTCTTTCTTCTGTCTGTCTGTATCTGTGTGTGTGTGTGTGTGTGGTGTGTGTATGTGTGTGTGTTTTTCATTGGTAGATGTGTGGCCACAGATGTGACACTTGAAGGATCTCTTTATTTGGATCTCCCTCAGCGGCGGCTGCCGATACTGTAGAGTCAAAAATAAGTTGTCAGCTGATGACAAAACGTAGCGGCACAAAAGAGTATCGAGTCAACTGTATAGGAAAGAGCAATACATAGAGGACAAGGAGGTGAAGGGAGATAAAGAAAAGGAGAGAACACGAGAGAGGGAAGAGAATAGGGGAAAGAAAGAAAGAAAGAGAAATTGGAGGAGATGAAAAATAGAGGATAGGGTAAGAAAGGAGAGAGGAAATAAAGAAAGAGGAGAGAAGCAGAAAGAAGAGGAGAGGAGGAGAAGAGAGAGAAAGCGCAGGAGAAGCAAAATAGGTTGAGATGGAGAAAAGAGAGGAGGAGAAGAAGAAGAAGGAAAAGAAAGACGAGGATAGGGGACACGGCGAGTATACGTGAGAGATGATGGGAAAAGAGATAATTCATTCATCTTCTACCGCTTTATCCGATCTTCCCTCGGGTCACGGGGAACCTGTGCCTATCTCAGGCGTCTATGGGCATTAAGGCAGGATACACCCTGGATGGAATGCCAACCCATCGCAGGTCACACACACACACACATTCAGCACACATTCATACACTAGGGACAATTTTCCAAGGTGCCAATCAACCTACCGTGCATGTTTTTGGACTGGGGGAAACCGGAGAACCCGGAGAAAAAAAACCCCCTGAGGCACGGGGAGAGAGATGCAAACTCCACACACACATTGCCGAGACGGGAATCGAACCCGGACCCTGGTGGTGTGAGGCGAACGTGCTAACCACTAAGCCACCGTGCCCCCGGAAAAGAGGATAATGAAATAAAAATAAAAATCTCAGAATAAAACTCAGACGTGTGATTTACTCCATACTACACGTTGTAATTCATACCCACACCACGATGACCATCGAGCTGTGTGTGTGTGTGTGTGTGTGTGTGTGTGTGTGTGTGTGTGTGTGTGTGTGTGTGTGTGAGCACATGTGAGTTTTCTGCACTTGTCTCTACTATTATACAAAGCTCTTTCTACTGGTGTTAAACAGTCTTTGATCTTCTGTTGTGGAGTGTGTGTTCGGTTAATAATACATAATGCATCGTATAAGAAAAAAAGAAAGAGAACATGTTCGTGTGTGCCCGTGTGTGGGGTGTGTGTGTGTGTGCTGTGCGTGCTGTCTGTGTTTTCTAATGCTGGCCATTGGGATTATGTGCAGACAGTTAATAGGTAAATTTTTTATGATTGTTTTGACTCTAGAATTTAATTAATTCACACCATGTTTTTTTTGAAAGGGAGTGAATTTCAGCTTTTTCAGTTTTATACCAATTATGGTGATCTCTGCCTAGCCTCACCCCAACAACAAAACCGTAGAGTCATGTCACCATGGAGGCAAAAGAGCATATTTGTTGCATTTTTTCCCTATTTTACATTAACATGTAGGACATTCTGACAGTGTCTATATATCCAGAGTGACTCATTTATACTCAGTGTTGGGGAGTAATTAGTCACATGTACGTAATTTAATTACAAAATAAAAGTGATACTAATTCATTACAGTTACTGAGAAAAAACGTAATTAAATTACAATTACCTTTGAAAATGTTAAAGATTACAAAACCCAAAGCCCCCCCACTCTGACAAATATTTCATCTGCACCGTTAATTTTATTCTGATGCAGCTCAATTTTGAAAAATACGTAGAACCTACATTTTCTGAGGGTTTGAAAATTGTTTTCATTAGAATGTTAATTTCAGTAAGCGCCACCTAGTGGACAAATGAAAATAATCAAAAAGTAATCAGTAACTTTAGTAATTGAAAAGTTACACTATTTATTACATTTTGAATAGGGTCATTTGTAATCTGTAACCTATTACATCTCCATACTAACTTTCCCAACACTGTTTATATTAAATAGTTGATCATTAAGGGTCTTGTTCAGCGGCAAAGCTGTTCAAATCGGGGATTTGAACTCACAACCTTCCAATCAGAATCTGTTTTTGTTCCTTTATTACACTGCTTGTCGAATCGGACGTATTAATTATGTCAGGATTGTGTCTGTGCCCTACATTATCCAAGAGTCTCTGAACTTCCTTGTTTGTCACATGTCACTAATCGTACTCATACACCTGGTTTACATACACCTATAATTAACACTTCACCTCACCAAACACACTCTATCTGGCCTGTGGTGTTGCTACATAACCACAGGTTATGATTTCCTTGCCTTGTTGTTAGTGATTTTGGTTCCTTGGAGTCTGTTTTAAGGTACTAATTTTGACAGGTGGGCTTGCTGAATAAAAAATAAAAGACATTTTTTTTAAAAATGGAAAAAAATTATATGTTGAATTACTCCACCAATCTGATTTTTAATGACAGTTTGAACCTACAAACAATTTTGTATATGTTTTTCTCCCCTCCGTTTTCTTTGCCTGTTTTGAAATCTTGGTGGCTAATTGAATGTTCCAGCTCACTGATTCAAGGTTTTTGCTCTGCTGATTGGGAATCCCTGCTGGCGCAGGCTTTAAATCCGCTTCCCTATTGCTAGACTGGTGGGGAGTATCAAACCCAGGCATGTGCTCTGTGCTAAACCTTTTCACATCTGGAAGACGGACTTCTGAAATTGGAAGGTCAAGAGTTCAATCGGAAGCCTGGTTACTTAAGTTAAACAGTAAAAAAATATATTTTTTTTTCATTATTGGATCTTTTCTCATCTTTTTAGGATCAGTATCTATTTCTGGCTGGAGAAACTATATGCTTTACTTCAAGCCTAAAATTGAATTGAAAAATGCATTCAGGAAATAATTCAGTCAGTTTCCACACCTGCTGGATTTTTTTCTCTTCAATGCTTTTGAATATTATTTCTTGCATTATGCAGAAAACAGACTTTGAGTGGTACGACAACATCTTGCACCAATTCAAAGGTGCACGTTTTAAGACACCCATAATGCACATCTGTAATATTTCTGTCTAAACACCGAAAGCCATTTTTCTGTAAAAAAAAATCAATACAGTGTTTATCTTGCTGTATTGAGTCCCATTCCCTCACTCCCCATTTCTCTATTTGCTCTGTATTAACAAGAATCGCTGCCAATGTAATTGCATCCTTACGTTCACTTCTTTACCTTAGTGTTTATAAAAGCTCTTTTGACGCAAGGTGCCTGGGTGAAGCATCAGGTCACGTATGAAACGTGCAGGGTCACAGTGTGCTGAAGCTTTTGTAGTGTTCTCTGCTGTCGGAGGATAAATGGGGTCTCACAAACACACACACCCCGACACACACACACACACACACACGCACATTCACAGATTCAGACTTACATGCAGTGTCAGTGGAATGTCTTGCCAAAGCAAGGACGATGAAAACATCAGCATCTATATTGTAAAGTTAAACCCGCATTCAGAAGCTCGGCTGAAGCAAAATGTATTTCAACCTGCGTGGGTTTCCGTAAAACAGCATCTGTGTGTCAGAGGGGAAAAAAGGGAAAAAAGGAAGGTTTGAGGAATACTGATCAAGCGTTTCATATTGCATGTGTATGTTTGGTTCTAGGGAGCACAGTGGCTTAGTGGTTATACCTCACACCTCCAGAGTTGGGGTTCAATTCAAATGTTGGCACCTTAATAATTGTCCCTAGTGTGTGAATGTGTGTGTGTGTGTGTGTGCCGTGCGATGAATTGGCATTCCATACAGGGTGTGTCCTGCCTTGATGCCCGAAGACACCCGATGTTCCCCGCGGCCCGAGAGAGAAGCCGGATAAAGCGGTAGAAGATGAATGAATGGATGAAGTGTTCTGGATCAGTCAGGATTATGATTATTACATTGTTATCAGTTTAACACATCTCTGATGTACAGATTTATTATAAGGTTCATCTGTATTATGGGATGTCCATAGGGATTTTTTTATTTGGCTCTGATATAACT